>OZ017742.1:195943559-196043559 GCA_963969285.1 Odontomyia ornata | reverse complement strand
GCAAGACTTTATTGGATGCTTATTTCTAACGTTCACGGTTGCGTGTTTACATCTCGCGATAGGAATGGAATTGAGTGAATTTCTAGTGAGTTCCGTATTACAGTGCGATATTTGCCGGCGGTTAAGTTTATTGACCCTGCAATATCGGAATATACCACCAAAGTACAGTGTTAACATGATTACACAAAAGTTTTCTATGGCATCCAACCGGCTTTCTTAAAAATAATTTTTGAAAAAGCTAAAACTAACTTTTTAAATCTTTGATTAATCAACTTGAAACGTGATGATTGTAAAAGCGATAGGACGGGCAAAGCGGGATAAAACTTGCATGTGCAGAAGTAGGACGACGCGATAAATAGAAAATAAGGAAACGGTCTCTTCCCAACATGTGAAACGGTTTGACACATACGAATGCGGGAAACGTGGATAGCTTAGTATCTTCACATCCACACTCACTCTAGCCTCCGGAAAAAGTGAACACAAGCCGAAGAGCGAACAATAAATCTTTGGCAGCAGGTAGATATGTAAATACTGACGCGAGGATTGGCGCGAATATAAACATGTGCTTCGATGAGAGATTTCAGGATTACCAGATCTCTAAATAACTTTGCAGAAAAACACGTTCGTTCTATCCAATCTTTTAGTTTTTATTAGGATCTGGCAATACTCCTACGTTCTGAAATGCGAAAAAGAACACTTGCGTCGTGAAATTTTTTGAACAATGACAGGCCTCGACTCAGCTGACGTGATCCGGCTTAGCTGGCCGGCCTCTGGGTCAATTCAGGAAGGGTGCCATTTGTGAACCCGCGTTAGAACCTATCGCGCACTTAACCGTTTCGCGTAATACTTGGATTCCTGGGACACTAATCTGTAATCCTATACCGTCCTGTCATTCGATGATTCGACATATATTTTTTTTTTTTTTTTTTTTTGTGGTAGGGAGGTGAAGGCATTTATGCCCGCCGAGTCTGGCAGTGTGGGACTCCCATGGAGGATACCTTTGGACTACCCACTAAACACCTCCCCTGTCAATCTGAGAACCTAGCCTGGAACCGTTTGACACATTACTTCGGGCCAGGTCTCGTTTTGTTACGCCGTGGGGCGCCTTCAAGCTGGGGAGTCCCTTTCCTAGCGGGAGGGGAGGGGGGAAGAGGAATTGCCAGAAGAGCGATCCCCCAGCCCCAGCGCCTCCGGCTGCTGTGAGTCCCTTTTATATTTTAGGACTGCCCGAGCATAATGTGCCACCTGGTTCCATTTGTCAACCGATTCGAGCATCACCGCAACTATATTATCCGGGGTGAGCTCTCCCGTCTCCCTGTAGAGTTCCCTTCGCAGCCTGGCCCATTTGGTACACGCAAAAAATGTGTGACAGGCATTGTCCTCCTCTCCTGGGCAAAACCGACAATCGGGAGACCGTGACTTGCCGATCTTGTGCAGGTAAGACTGAAAACACCCGTGCCCGCTCAAGAGCTGGGTCAGATAGAAGTCAGTCTCACCATGCCTTCGATTTAGCCACGGTCTCACATCCGGGATGAGGCGCGCAGTCCACCTTCCCTTCGTGCAATTCCTCCAAGACTGCTGCCAATCGTTGAGCGAGCGTTGTCTCTCCTCGCGGACAACGATCTCCCTCGCATCCTCGTTTCGGCGCAGGTAAATAGCGCGGCGCTCTCTAGCAAAGAGGGCGACAGGTATCACGCCTGCAATCACTCTCACCGCCGAGTCGGAGACTGTTGGATACGAAGATGCAATTCTCAGTGCTCCTCTTCTCTGTACCTGTGCCAATCGTTTTCGGTATACCTCCTTACTGAGAGCGTCGCCCCATACCTCTGCCCCATACAGTAGCACTGACCCTGCAGCACTCATCAAGAGGCGTCTTCTTGATGGGCTGGGTCCCCCTACGTTGGCCATAAGTCGACTCAGGGCCGATATTCCCGAAGCAGCCTTCTCAGCCGTTGCCCTGATTTGCTCAGAGAAACTCATCTTCGAGTCGATCAGTAGCCCCAGGTACTTCACCGCTGGCTTCGATTCGAACTGTATATCTCCAATACTGATCATCCTTACTCTAGGGATTCTTTTTTTTGTCAAGATGACCACTTCGGTTTTCTCCAGTGCTAAACTGAGCCCGCGAGCAGTCATCCAGTCCCTCACTCGGCGCATTAGCATACCTAGCCTAAGTTGCGCTTGTTCAACGATGCGTCAGGCGACCAGAGCCGCAACATCATCCGCATAGCCGACCAAGCTTGACTCATCTGGCATCTCCAGTCTCAGTAGCCCGTCGTAAGACACGTTCCACAGGTCCGGACCAAGGATAGATCCCTGGGCAACACCCGATGTAATTTCCATCCTTCGTTGGCCCTATGTCGTGTCGTAGAGCAGGCTTCGGTCCTTTAGGTAGTTCCTCAAAAGCCGCATTAGATATTCTGGAACTTGAAAGTTTTCCAGCGTACCCAGAATATCCACCCATCTAGCGGAGTTGAAGGCATTCCAGACGTCGAGTGTCACCAACAGGACGATCCGTCGCTTGGTGCGACTATATGCCTCTGCCTTTTGGACCGCGTTCACCACCTCTGCAATCGCATCGATGGTAGAACGTCCTGCTCGATAGCCGTACTGCCGAGGAGATAGGTCCCCAGCAGCACGAATCGCGTCAGTGAGTCTTCCCTTGATGTGTTTCTCTAGCACTTTCCCAGCCGTGTCTAGCATGCATAACGGGCGGTATGCAGACGGCGATTCGGGATTTCCCTTCCCCTTGCTGACCAGCACGAGCCTCGCCACCTTCCATCGTACCGGGAAACCCCCATCCCGTAGGCAAGCGTTGAATGTGCTGAGCAGCAAGTCAGAACAATGGTGATAGACGAGCTGCAAAACCTCAGTTGGAACACCATCTGGACCTGGAGCCTTCCTCGCTTTCAGGGAGAGGACTGCCTCCTCCAGTTCCAGCTGTGTGAAGAGTGGGCACTCGACTGCTGTTTCACCATGGACAGCGTCAACACGGACGGGATGGGCGGGGAAGAGTCCCCGCACTATCGCGTCCATCTTTTCCGCGTCATGTATACAAGGCTTCCGTGGGGCACCAAGTTTCCCCATGACCAGCTTGTAGCCAAGGCCCCACGGATCCCTATTTACATCGTCCACGAGGTCTTGCCAGCATCGGGCCTTGCTCTTGTTAATAAGCCTGCGAAGATATTTCCTGCCGGACCTGTATGCTGCTAGCCTCCATCCGAGGATTGAAGTTTGGGCATATGCACGCAGAGTGGCACTGTCGTGAATCTCAACCGCTATATACTGGTGATCACTAGCCGAGTAGTCCTCTAGTACTCGCCAGTTGTGTACTCTAGGTACCAGGGACTCCGAAGCGAGTGTCACATCGGGTATGGTTCCTACGCAACCCCAGCGGCGGAAAGTAGGGGTGTTACCAGTATTTAGGACAAAAAGCGCTGTTCTGGCCGCCATGTCCAAGATTTGCTTTCCCCTTGGGTCGGATTGTGGCATATCCCATTCGATGGCTCTAGCGTTGAAGTCTCCCTCGACCAGCATGTGGCCCTCTGTGTTCGAGACAGCGTCCTCCAGGGCATCGAGTTTGGTTCGAAAGGATCGCATTGCCTCGTTAGGCGTCAGATAAACACTGAAATATGTTATCCCTGAACACCGCACCCACACAAAACCATCCCCGCGTCCATGGCCCTGCACCTGAAGGCGGGCGCTGTCTCGAACCCAGATGGCAGAGGTACCAGATTTGTCAGGGTACCACGCTTGCGAGTCCTTGTTATGATGTTGCTCGCTCAGCAACAGGAGGTCAGCTTTCTTATCCCTCGCAAACTGCTTAAGTAGGTCCTGGGCGTTTGTGCTTCGGTGCAAATTGACCTGCAGGATACGGATCATTTGAGTATCGATTTGGCTTTAGTTAGGGCCTCCTTGAAAACCCGGCATCTCCCTGTCCCCGGCTCATGTTTGAGGTCGCCGGGTGCTAGCTTAGCATCCTTGCAAAGAATGCATTTTGCCTTTTGTGCCCCGTTTCACCACATTTGTAGCACAGAGATCTCCTGTCGGGTCCCCTACAGCCATACGCGGTGTGTCCGTATTCGAGGCATCTGAAGCAGCGGATAGGGATCGCTCTTCTCCGTATCCTGCAGATCACCCAACTTATCTTAATTTTGCCCTTCGCCAGGATTTGCTGGGCGTCTTTATCAGCTAGTTCGACAATAGCCATGCGTTGCCCCCTTGTGTTTTCATGTGTCAATCTTGCCTTGACTTCACTTAAGCTGGGGAACTCCCTCCTAATGGCATCCTCTACCTCAGCTTTGTCCGTGACGCAGTCGAGGTCCCTGATTTCCAGGGTGGCCATTGGTTCGAGCGACGCAACCGTTGCCGCATCTCCAAGAACCTTTTGGACCGCTTCACGGAATGCATCTTTGTTTGTGGCCTCTGGCCCGAATTCCACCAGCAAGCCACCGGTCCGGGTTGGTCGAACTGCTTTGATGGCAGTTTTGGTGTCGTCTGGCTTGACCGCTCCTTTAATTTCACGGAGGACATCTGCGTAGGTTCGGCCCTTAGTGGCTTTAATAAGCAGTGCCTCTCGCAAGGGTTTGCGCCGCGGTTTGCTTTTTGTTTTCTGCGGTATATCGGGGGGTTCTTTGTTCTTTTCGTGATTGAGCTCTTTGTCTGTTTTTTCTAGGAGTAGCTTTTTGGCCGCTTTTTTCGCTGCCTTGTTTCGCACCACATGAAACTCCTCGCCTGGAGTGTCAACTTCGTTTATGGTCTCGTCCTTCCTCCTTTTCTCACAGTCGCCTTCAATTGGGCTACCGGCCATTCTTTTGCTGCTGCTAGGACCCACTGATGCCTCGAGGGAGAGCGTGTCTTTTTGGTGCTTTTCGGTTGCAAGCCACCTTCGCCTGTAGTGCGTTATGCGGCCAAAAAGCTCCTCCAGTTCAAGAATGCCATTCTTGACACTCTTGCCTATGTTTTTCTGCACTTCGCAGGCAGCCCTCAGTTGTTTGACGATATTCCCCGCTTTCCGAGTAAGCCGCTCCTCTTCGGCGCGGTCAAGGGCGATTGTGTTATTTGGCGCCACCTCTTGGGAGAGTCCCCCGTTTCCTAACCCTTTTGCTTCTATCGCTTGGGTCGCGTTTGAATTGGCGTCGGCCAACGGCAAAACTTCTCCCTCACCCAGTCTTACACTGGCCTCCGTTGGTGTCGCAGCTTGATCCGGATTGTGTATGTCTTGCACTGGGCGCTCCGGGGTGCGCATAGTCCTTCTACTGCGCCCAAAGGCCGCAATGATGCCAGGTTGCACAACGCACTCTGCCTTCTTTCGTTCGTTAGTCCGTCTGTGTTCTGTCTCCGATGATTTACCCTGTGATGTTGACTTTGACATTGTTTCTGGGGTTTGCTGCCTCCCCCCGCAATCGGTGACTTGTTTAATCGGTGTTCTTGCCAACAGCGGTTTTTGCCTGAAAGGGTTCTCCGTGCTAGCGTCCTGTTTGCTTGTGGTTTCATTTGTTTGCTCCATTTTATTGGGTCCCCCCTCGGAGCCGCTATCTCCGTTCGTGTGTGTAGTCGCCTTTTTGGTCCCATGGTTATCTTTGCAGAGCAGGGAGGCCATGCGAGGGTTGGCACAAGCCCTTATGGGGACAAGTGCTCAGAGCCAGACCAGCGCTAATCGGGAGTCCGTCTCAACCGAACCTACACCACCAACCCAATGGTGCGAACTTCGAACGTACTCCGAGGCCTGCCAAGGTTTTACCGGGACGGAGACGGTATGATAGTTGAATTGGAGCCGTTCACACACGAGTTTCACCTCGGCGCTACTGTGAAAAGCAACTAGGTCCAAATCATCACATCCGCCAGCCCAAAGCGTCAATTCCAGTTCGTTGTCCAAAGCGTAATCCAGATACAATAAGAGGAAACCTCACGGCACCCCCCATATCCTCGGGTCCGTGGGGGCGGCACTCCCCAAAGAATGCTAGACTCCAAGAATGTTCTTGTCGACCGGCTTTCTCCCTGCGGGAATTTCCTCGGGTACGTGGGGGCGGAACTTCCCAAAGAATGCTAGCCTCCAAGAGTGGTCTTGTCGACCGGCATTCCCCCTGCGGAGTTTCCTCGGGTACGTGGGGGGGATTCGACATATAGTTAGTTCTTTAAGGCTATCTCTATGCAGTGTTCGCCTTTGGCCACCATGGGGATTTACCGGTATAAGTTCAAGAGAATCCCTAGAGTAAGGATGATTAGTATTGGAGATATACGAATCGAATCGAAGCCATCGGTGAAGTACCTGGGGCTACTGATCGACGTGAAGATGCGACGCTCTCAGCAAGGAGGTATACCGAAAACGTTTGGCACAGGTACAGAGAAGAGGAGTACTGAGGATTGCATCTTCGTATCCGACAGTCACTGATTCGGCGGTGAGAGTTATTGCAGGCGTTATACCTGTCGGAACTCTACAGGGAGACGGGAGAGCTCACCCCGAATAGTATAGTAGCGGTGATGCTCGAATCGGTTGACAAATGGAACCAGGTGGCACATTATGCTCGGGCAGTCCTAAAATATAATAAAAGGGACTCACAGCGGGCTGGGGCTGGGGGGCTGCTTTTCTGGCACTTCCTCTTCCCCTCTCCCCTCCCGCTAGAAAAGGGATCCCCAGCTTGAAGGCGCCTCACGGCGTAACAAAATGAGACCTGGCCCGAAGTAATGTGTCAAACGGTTCCAGGCTGGGTTCTCAGGTTGACAGGGGAGGTGTTTAGTTGGTAGTCCAGTCGCCCTTTTTGCGAACATGGGAGTCCCACACTCTGTTCGTAAATGGCATTCACCTCCCTACCAAAAAAAAACGGTATAAGTTCACAGTGCATGCAATGCACCGGGAACCAAAGTTGTCTAACGCGTAACTGGAAATCTGGAACCATTGCATCTCCATTGTACGGTCAGACGCCGTGTCTTAAAATTGCACAATCTACCTCGAAAGTATTCCCTGTTTAGAATTTGTTGTATTTAACTGAAATTAAAAGTTTGAAGTTTCATTTCTGAAAAGTGAAACCCCTGTACTACAGTGAAAACATACACAACTGAGTAATAGTGCTAGCAAATATATGCTGTGCTCCCTTGTTCTTGTGACGTATCGATTATTTGGTGGCAAACGTTTTCAAGGTCCCTGGACCTTTTATTGTGGTTGGGAAGTGAATGTCATTTACGCACGGTATGTGGGACTCCCATGCTCGCAAGCGACTGGACTAATCACTGAACACCTCCCCTGTCAACCCCAGAATGCAGCCTGGAACCGTTTGACACATTACTTCGGGCCAGGTCTCGTTTTTTTACGCCGAGAAGCGCCTCCAAGCTTGGAGATTCCTCTTCTAGCGGCAGGGGAGAGGGGAAGAATAATTGTCAGACAAGCGGTCCCCCAGCCCCAACGCACCCGGCTGTTGTGAGTCCCTTTTGTCTTTTAGGACTGCCCGAACATAATGTGCCACCTGGTTCTATTTACGAACCGATTCAAGCCTCATCGTGACTACTATCCGGGTTGAGCTTTCCCGTCTCCCTGTAGAGATACCATCGTACCTTGTCCCATTTTGTGCACGCAAAATATGAGGCACGCACTCCACTTTCCCTTCATGCAATTCACCCAAGACTACTGCCAATCGTTGAGTGAGCGCTGTCTCTCCTCACGAACAACCGCACTCACCGCTCCTGTTTTAAAGCCGTACTGCCGAAGAGATCGGTATCCGGCACCACGAATCGCGTCAGTGAATGTTCCCTTGATGAGTTTCTCTAGCACGTTCCCAGCAGCAGTGTCTAGCATGCATAACGGGCCCCGCCCTTAGACAAGCGGTGAATGTGCTGTGCAGCAAGTCAGAACAATGGTGATAAGACAGCATTTGGACCTGGAGCCTTCCTCACTTTCAGTGAAAGGACTGCCTCTTCCAGTTCCGGCTCTGTGAAGAGTGGATACTCGACTGATATGTCACCAAGGACAGCATCAACATGGACGGAATGGGCAGGGAAGAGTCCCCGCATTATCTCGTCCATCTTTTCCGCAGTATGTATACAAGGCGGCCGTAGGGCGCCAAGCTTCCACATAACCAGTTTGTGGCCAAGGTCACACGAATCCTTGTTCACATTGTCCACTTCATTTTGCCAGCAGCGTGCCTTGCTGGTGTTAACCAATTTGCGAAGGCATTTCCTGGCCGGCTGATATGCTACTACCCGGTTGCATGCCTTGTCTCGGTTCCGTGCCTGTTGAGCCTCACACCGAAGCTTGTGATAATACTCCCTTCGCTTTTCAGTGATTTCAGTCGACCACAAGTACACTGAAGGCTTGCCGTGCTGGAGGTTTCGATGGGGCATAGAAGAGTTGCAAGCAGTCGTGATGATGCTCATAGTTGAGTTCACCACGTCTTGAGCTGCCATTTCTAGGATTCGTTTTCCCCACGAATCTCTTTGAGGCATGTCCCACTTAATTGCTTTTGCGTTGAAGTCTCCCCCAACGAGCACGTTCCCGTCTGCGTTCGAGACAGCGCCCTCCAAAGCATTAAGCTTGGCTTGGAAAGATGATATCGATTCGTTTGGCGTTAGATACATTCTAAAGAAGGTAGCACCGAACGCACACAAAACCATCCCCTCGTCCACAGCTCTGCGCCTAGAAATCACTATTCTGAACCCAGATGGCGGCAGTACCAGTTTCATCAGGAGACCATGATGCAGAACTTTTATCATGGTGTTGCTCATACAGCAGCATAAAGTCGGCGATTGAACTGCGGTGTAGGTTTAGCTGCAGGATGCGGGTCATCAAACTTCTGTTTTGCCTTGGTTAGGGCTTCCTAGAAAATCCAACATTGCCCTAATTCCAAGACGTGCCTAAGATCCGGTCTTGAATCAGCGTCCTTGCAAGGAATACAGTGCGCCTGCTTTGTGCACTCTTTTCTTTTGTGTCCCATTTCACCGCATTTTTAATATAGGGAACTCGTATCGGGTCCTTTGCATAGTTGTGCGGTGGGACCATAGGTAAGGCATTTGAAACATTGAAGCGGCTCTGCTCTCCGCCGTATCCTGCAGACCACCCACCCTATTTTTACTTTGCCCTTATTTAGAAATCGTTCGGTGGCTTTTCGGTCAAGTCAATGATCGCCATGCGTAGTCCCCTATGGTTTTCTGGTGTCAGCCTCGCTTTGATTCTGCCCACGCTAGGCAACTACCTTTAGATGACCTCTTCTATCTTAGCCGTGTCTCTTATATCGATCGTTGCCATCGGCTCAAGCGAGGCTATAGTTGCGCTTTTGTCGAGGACTTTCTTTACTGCGTCGCGGAATGCTTCTTTTTTGTCGGGCTCTGCTCCAAATTCGAGAAGCATGTGGGCCGACTGCGTTGGTCGTACTGCTCTAATGGCAGTGTTGGTGCCTTCGGACCTTACATTTATACCCCATCGTACTTCTGCGTAGGATTTGGGGTTTAACGAGCAGTGCCTGCTTTCGGGGCCTTTGTCGGGGCTTCTTTCTCATCTGTTTCGCATTAGGCCTTTTTTTCTTGTTGGGCGTCCGTGGGAATTTTACTTTCTGGTAGTGTTTGAAGGAGTTCCTTTGCTGCTTTCTTTGCTCCTTTTGTCAACACTGCCCCATCAAGTGCCTCTTCCTTCCTTCTGTTATCCCGATCTGGGCTAGACGCCATTGTTTCATTGATGTTTGATGGTGGATCTATCTGTGCGTGCCTTTTAGACTGAGCCCTCAGCTCTTCTTTAGCCTTCTGCTATTCTTGCCCTATGCTCCTCTAGTTCAAGGAGCCCAATCTTTACTGCTTTGTTGATTTTTGGGAAGTCGCATGCAGATTGTATTCTTTTTAGAATATCTTCCGCTTTTCGGATTAGCCTTTCTTCTTCATGTCGTTGGGCGGCAATTGTACTTTGCGACCACCTTTCTTGGGAGAGGTAATCGGCTTCCGTTTCCGAGTATAGTACTTCTGCCACATTTTCGATGGTAGAGATGAAATCACACAACGGCGCTTTATTTGTCTGGTCACTCGTTTATTTTCTTGCCGAAATCTCTTTGTGTACTTCAGGATGCTTCGATATTATTTAGGGATTTAAGACCCTGGCTATCTTCGCTTCGGTAGCAATCGCCGCAGCTAACCATCAAATTCTCGACGTTCTTTATATTTTCGGCCTTGTTTTTGGATACTACTGATTTCATGCTCTG
Source organism: Odontomyia ornata (assembly GCA_963969285.1). Taxonomy (NCBI): domain Eukaryota; kingdom Metazoa; phylum Arthropoda; class Insecta; order Diptera; family Stratiomyidae; genus Odontomyia; species Odontomyia ornata. The sequence continues at coordinate 196,033,381 of OZ017742.1, read as the reverse complement.
TGACCGAGCCTCTTTTTAACAAGAGCTGAAATAATTTTAAAGGGAATATTATCGATTGAAAGATTTTTTCATGACTGAACCTACCAAAATTCGAGGTTTTGTACGTTTTCGAGACGGATTTCAACACAGAAATCCAGACGTTCCGCAGAAAACATAATAGCGCTCCTTGTGAAGTGAAAATTATTTCAGTTCCTGTTTAATTTTTATGAATAGGAGTTTGTTTACTTCTCAAAGCTTAGCTTAGAAGGTACAGAACATGTGTTTTATTTACCCGTCTTAAAAAGTATAGGTGTACAGTGGACAGTGTAAGGTGAATTTCAAGCATACAAGGAATGTGTTTTGTACTTTTTCATGTGAAACATAGTGTATATTACGCCATGCAAGCATTTGCTTTTGCCGAAGTAGGCTGACAGCTCAGGGGAGCTTGTCCAAAGTAGACCAACTACTACATATGCAAATTGCTGCCATATAGCTTTTATTTTACGTCGGTTTTGCTTAAAGTCCCTATGAAGTTTTCAAAACAATCAACACTCCATTTATCTTCGTGTTCCACATTTTAATTCAATAGACAAGTGGTGTTGGTAGAGGTTTGCCTGAGATTCACATTTTAAAGGATTTACCCTGTATAGATTAATTTCCAATGAAATGTAAAAATGATGTCAACGTTCATCATAAATTCGTTTAATGAGAATCCTACGGTCTTAAATGCTAAACTATATTTTAAATTTTCGTCACCGTACTTTGTTCAACGTAATTATTTACAATTTACAATATAAACAAGTTCCTACGTGCGGTTTTACATAGGATACATATTAAAAAAGTAAATTCCAGCATAAAACATGTGACTTGAATGACAAACATTCAGTAAAGAAATTTATTCATGATGATCGACGACTATCCCAGCATTTTCCAAAATCTTCATTAATTCTCTTGCTATTAAAACATTCTTACTTTAAGAACCAGTAGGCAGTGTTTCACCAAAAGTTGACATCAAAGACGAACTCAGTGTTGCCAGATGTAGTACTAAGTATGAAATCGCGCTTTCATGCCCGGCTCAATCATATCCTATACCTGTCTTCCGGTAAGTTGGCATACATTGGTACTTAGCTCGTGGTATCAGCCGTATGTTTTATTAAAAAGGAATTTCTAGACTTACGCAACATTATTAATCAAAATCAACAAATTTTTCGATCAGTTACATCTAGAAATTTTTATCGGTAACTGTCCGTTGCCATTATCAAATCTTTTAAATTTAAATACTTTTAACAAACAGTTGCATACAATGACGATCCGCCCCAAGGCAGGTTATAAAAAAACAAACTGAATTAGCAGCAAAGCTTACTGTCAGCCACTTAGCTCATACATAGATTTCTTCAATTGAGTCCGAAAGAATATAATGTAATTATAATGTGTTTAAAATAGCTGGCATTGCTAACCTCTAATCACTTTAGTCGATTGATGCCAGATTCCATATCTGAAATTATCTATAGAATCGTCTTGATGCAGGTTTCCCCCCAGTATAATAACTCATCAATTGGCTACAAAGTTATTGCTGGAAAGTCAAATGTTCGAAATTTTAACTTCTCAGGTACTTGTTGCTCTTATACTTATAAAGATCTGGGCTTTCGGATCAAAGATGCCAAATTGGGAAGCTAGGGGGTGAGCTTGGTTTTTGAATGTTTTATCTCTCCGACACAATCATTTTTCTCACACTTTTAACTGATTTGGGAGTTAATTATAAATATAAAAACTCTTGGTAAATTTGATGTTAATTTTTTCCATTATAGATAAATCATTTTTGCTTTTTATACTTTCAACTCTGTTTTCATATTTACAGAAACAAAAGATAAGATAATTCATATTAAAAACCTAGGAAAATATCAAATATCGTAAGCAGCGTTTATCTAGTTTGGTCCAAAATAGTATTTTGTTCTGAGTCCTTTATTTACTCAAATACTACAATTCTATTTCTTTTGACTGATATCCTTAGAATCATATTAAGAATACGCTCTAATTTTAGATTTTGTTAGATGTTTATCTGAGAAATTCTAAAGTGAACTGTTTCTGCTTACAAAGTGCGGAGTTTTAAAGAGTTTGCGCTGTTTCGATTTTTTTCCAAAAAAACTGTGAGATGTTAAAAAAATAAAAATATCAGTGCCAATAAATTAAAAAAATATGTTCATTTGTATGATCTCAAAAACCACACAATTTACAAAGTAAACAACTGCCTATGCAACGCATACGCTTTCTTTAAAATATTTACAACGTAATCCGGTATAATACATGTAACTTGAATGAGTTAATTGTAAAATAAAGAATCAATTGCAATACTATCCCAACATTTTCTAACATCTTCAATATGTCACTGGTCATAAAAACATGTCCCCCTTAAGAACCAGTAGGCAGTGTTTCACCAAAAGTTAACATTAAAGACGAGTTCAGTATTGCCAGATGTAGTACTAAGGAGGAAATCGCGCTTGTGTGCCCCGCTCAATCGTATCCTATACCTGTCTTCCGGTAAGTTAGCATAAATTTGTACTTTTTGATTCTGTTCTTAAGTATCAGCCGTCTTGTAATTGAAAAAATGCTTTTAAACTAAATCATTTAATCAAATTGTAAAAATGTAAACATTTTAGTTCAATCTGTTGTCATTCTTGTGCAAAAGTCAACACATACGAGTATATAAATAAGTTGCTCCAAGAAATCAATGTTGTCCTTTGACATTTTTAGGACATTGCTAAAATACAATATCTTATTGAAATCACGACCTATGTCCGTCTGGCCGTCGATGTGACACAATTTTTCTCCCACATTGTTGAAGCTTCAATCAAACTTTGTGAAATGGCTAGAAGCGATGACCTTTTGAAAGTTTTGAAAAAATTGATTTCATCATAGGTAGAGAAGAAGGTTGTCATATGAGATCTTTTCCAAACACGTCTAAAAATTGTCTTATCTATATCGAGGGGAAATGTACAAATTTTTCGAATCATACTTGTGGAGCCATTTGAATTTTCTACGATGGCAGCAACAACAAAACACGGGTTTTCTACTACTTAGGCTTTCCATCGAACCAGAAACTACAGTCAATGATACCAAGATCAAAGAATACTAGTTTCTCGTCGTCATTGATTGATGAAGTCCTCCCTGTTGTTGATAGCTCCTAGCAGTCTTGTCCAATTTATTGCATTCTGCTAGTATCCATTTGGCGATGTTAGTTGTAGGCGCATCCACAGATGTGATGATCTCCCGTAATTCATTTCCTCCTTTGTGGACTTTAGGGAGGCATTTTATTCTCGGAAACACAGGATAAACGACCCTTAATTTGCTCATATCTTCGATGAAACCGTTGCATTCTTTAATTGTTTTATCTATTCGTTTCAATGAGTCCGGTAGTGGGTCATTTCTTTTTCCTCTTCTTCTTAGCACTACAGCCCCTCTTGGGCCTTCGCTTCCTGCAAATAGCGTCTCCAACTGTTTCGGTCCATTGACCATGTCCTCTAATTTCGAAATCCAAGCAGCGATGAACTGTCTTCGTTGACCGAGTCAGACCAGCGTGTCCTCGGTTTCCCCACTGGTCTCCAGCCTTCAGTTCTCCCAACGAATACCTTTTTGGGTATTCGTATGGTCGAACAACAAATACCCAAAAAGGTATTCGTTGTTCGTCCATACAATTCATGTGGCCAGTCCATTGCAGCTCCCGTAGCCTTATAATCGTTGAAACCTCCGGTTCCGGGTCATTTCTAAGTTCAAAGAAATTACCATTTGACAATTTTTCAAAACTAACTCATCTTAGCGATCTTTATCGATTCTAACCACCTTGTTGCATTTGTAAGTAAGTAATAGACTGGTTGCTCTTTCCTTCACCAAAGCACAACCATATCTTTTAAATATGGGGTTAAACTATGCGATTAAGACCAACGAATTACCCGCGGAGGATATAGTAATGGATGTAGAAGCAGCCATCAAGTACCTACCAATCAAAAAGAAGCATCAGATAAGGGAAGAAGCAATCAAAATCCTAAATTTCAACAAACACAAAGGTAGATATCAAGATGTACATGAACTTAACTGTTCTATAAAATCTAATAGTTCTGCAAAAGATTGTGCCCTGAAATTGACAAACATATGAGATCAATGTTCATATATTCTCCTAGCTTCGTCATATGATGACAGCCAAAAAAAAAAAAAAATTAAATAACTCCTTTGGTGAAGTATTGAAGTTTATAAATTAAACTCAGAAAACACTTTTAATGTTCTAACATTAACATCTAGTGGTGAAAACAAAATGTATGTTGGAATTTTTATTAGAAATACTTACATACGAGTATTTATGATCACTTCCAATTTATAACAATTTTTCAAAAACGTGTTATCACTGAGAATCTGGATAAAGAATTGATTATGAATAGGTAGGTTATCATTTTTTAAAGTTAGAACAGTTAGTCCTGTCTGCCACAAGTGCTTTTACGGGTAGTTAACGGGTAATTAAGGTAGGCTATTTTGCGTCGTCATATTACGACGCTGCGATAATATGGATTAAAGTGATTTAAAATAAAGCAGTTCAATGTTTACATCTATGACACACACTTAAGTACATTGAAATAGCACACTGAAATTTGCAATGGATTCGCTTTTCTGCTAATGATTAAAAAAATTGAATTGATATTTTCAATGCACTGCTTTATTTATAAAATACGAGTATGTTCACTTGTAGAATCCCAAATGCCAAAAAAATTTACATAGTAAGCAATTTTCTAAGCAAGGTTTTGCATTTTGTTTCTTTCTAATAGATATCTAGAACACTATCTCCAGTATAATACATGAGTTAATCGTAAAATAAAGAACTCGATGGCAAATATTTTCGCCTTATGATAATACTATCCCAACAATTTCAAATATCTTCAATATGATACTGGTTATAAATACATTCCTCCTTTAAGAACCAGTTGGCAGTGTTTCACCAAAAGTTGACATAAAAGATGAAATCAACTATGCCAGATATAATTCTAAGGAGGTAATCGCTCTTGTATGCCCGGCTCAATCATATCCTGTACCTGTCTTTCGGTAAGTTGATATTAATTGGTACTTTTTGATTCTACAAGTGTCATATAGTATCTGCTGCCTTATTATTGAAAAGGATATTTTCAAAACTATTGAATTACAAAGAAGTAAGCCTTTATTATTCGCAAAAAATACGCATGGATTTTGATTCATGGAGCCGATATTAACCTAGCTCGTTTTGTATTTTTTCGGGGGATTGATCATTGACATACTTGTGACTTCAATCACACCGACTACCTCTGGCACCAAGCTGAGTAGTAAAAAACTAAAGTAGAATTTTCCATTTTAATTGACTAATTTTTCCACATAAATAGTGCAAAACCGCTTATCTAAAGTTTATAAAAGGCATAGATATTATCTTATATAAAACTCTATTACCTTCTGGTTTTATTTGATACTAGGCTTACTTATATGCTATTATGATCTGGAGGGAACCGATTCATCTGAAGTGGTCAAAACTGATGACAATGAAATCTTAAAAACTGACAAATGTTAGCACAAAACGGGCGATAAAAGATATTGCTTGCATTTGCACTAACGTCGCCGTAGACGGACCCCAGCCCGTTTGAGAAAGGGGGAAGATACCCCTTGTTTCCCGCAACCCACAGCTCCATGATTCCTCATTCTAAAGCCCACGATTAAATGGAAGTAAATGTTCTCGTGGCCGCATATTGGGTTTACTGGGACATTAAATGCCGAAAAATGCTAATAACTGTAAATACATCTACAGCTCTGCTACTAAATCCTACTTGCACCTCCTCCATAAGAGCGTGAAGGCGAGTCTTCTCGCACCTGATGTCAGATCACTCAATCACCCTGGCGCTGTAAAGGACCTTTTATAACAGGCCAGTCAATATAAATTAAAATTACTGACAATCTTGGAAACAAACAGGACTGGAAATGATATTCAAGACATGAGATCGCACACAATATTCAAAAGTGGGAAGCCTCTGGAAAACGAGAATTCGGAGTGGCTTTCGTTGTGAATAGGGAGTTTCATAATAGGGAGTTACTGTTTTTAAGGCAGTTAATGAACGGTTGTGTGCGATCCGTATAAAAGCAAAATTTTTCAAAATCAACCGAAGAAAAGAACGAAGAACCAATCAAAAGTTCTAGAATCACCGAGAAAGACTAGTCGACTCATTGCCTACAAACGACAAAAAAATAATTCTGAGTGATTTCAACACTAAGATTGGCAATGAGCTATCTCATCGGGGAACGACTGGAGGGTAAAGTCTCCACGATGAAACAAATGACAACGCTAAGCGCCTGATTGACTTTGCATATAGCAGAAATCTAGTCATACGTTCGACTTGCTTCCCACATCGACGCATTCATAAAATGACCTGGGTATCACCGGATGGCAACACACAAAACCAGATCGACCATGTTCTGATCCAACAAGGTTGGGCCTCGAGCATACTTGACGTTCGTACATACCGAGGAGCCAATTGTAACTCGGATCATTACTTGATCAAATTAACCTATCGATGTCGTATTTCAAAGGCATATTCTGCGAAGACCAGCCCGCTACAAAAATTTGATATGAAAAGCTCCAAACTGCGTCTATGGCCAAAAATTTCACGGAAACTCTCGGCAATCAGCTGGCTCCCATCTTATCAGACGTGTCGCTGAAAACCGTGGCAGAACAGACGATCGGACACCCAGTGTAGTAATCGAGCAACCCGTCTAGGCAAACTGCCTGGGGGATTTTCACGAAAAGAAGCGATTTCATAATAATAGTAACGCAATAAGTGCGGAACAATTTAATTCACAACTTAATAATATTATTAGTACTAACCCGAAATAAACACCGCCATTACCACCGCTACCATCATCGATGAAAAGTTTCTCCCATCCCTACTGAATGAGCATACAAGAAAGTTTCAATTAACTAACAACAATATTGAGATCAACAAACTCACATATTTACTTGTCGATACGCGAGGTACATTACTATACAAATCGCCAAGTAGTAGCCTATGCGGACGACATCAACATTTTGTCACGGTCGTTAACATCTGCCAAAAAACTCTTCCTGAAATTCGACAGCGAAGCAAAACTAGTATAGCTACAATCAATGAAAATAAAACAAAGCTCATGACGCAATGGAGAAAAATACCTCAAATACACAAATTATCACACTTGGCGAATGCAATATCGAAAATGTTAGCAATTTTGTATAGTTAGGCGCCAAAATAACGAAAACGGGCAATGAAAGAGACGAAATACGCCGAAGAATACAGCTCGCAAATAAAGTATTTTATTCCAACCAGTTGCATACACAGGAAAACAAAGCTCCAAGCATACCAATCTGTGATAAGACCTGTGTTATGCTATGGGTGTGAAACATGGACTCTAACCCAAGCATCCGTAAATATATTGAACACCTTTGAGCGACGGGTCCTGAGGCGAATTATCGGTGCGAAGCAAGGCGGGACTAATGGCGAATTCGATACAACCATGAGCTGTATGAAATTTTTAACGAGCCGGACGTCTCAAGGATTGTAAGACTGCGGAAGCTGTAATGGGCTGGCGACATGATTCGTATAGACGAACAACAGATAGCCAAGAACGTATTCGTTGGGAGAACTGAACGCCGGAGACCAGTTGGGAGACCGAGGACACGTTGGTCTGACTCGGTCGACGAAGACAGTTCATCGCTGCGCAGATTTTGAAATTGGAGAACGCGGTCAATGGACCGAGATAGTTGGGGACGCTATTTGCAGGAATAAGAAGAAGAAGTTGGTTTTAAAAGCGGTCATAATAAACCTGGAATTGAATTTCTAAATCACTTCAAAAAATCGTTAACAAAATAAATAAATAACGATATCACCAAACAAACTGAGAATGGCAACACCAGTGCTACGCAAATGAGCGAAGTAATTCCAGTATTCCACTTACAACCGCATCCACCGTTACCGCCATGGCGAAGAACCAAGCAAGTGGATGGGGAGATAACTCGTCGAGAGGCTCGGGAAACGGGATGGGCAATTGATTCCGTACCGGCGGTGTGTGAAGATCTTGCGGGCAAAACGAAGAATGTAAATAAATAGTGCGTATACGATTTTAAGTGTTTTCTCGTTTTGAATCAAAGAAGTGCATCTCTAATAAATGAAATATTGTTCGGAAGGATACAAATGAAGTTAGTATTGAGTTAAATTGTAGCACTACAGCCTCTTTCGGGCCTCCGCTTAGAGATAGTTGGAGTATCTCATTATCATGACCGAATGTATTGGCACTCCACAATGTGATATGGTCAGTATCACGCTTTAGCCGTGTATCCGTCCACCCAGCTGTGATACGTTCTGATTTTAAACCGGTACATATAACTGAATGGGCATATAGTCCGTCCGAAGAACCACTCGAACTTAATCTCGTTGCCGCCAACGAGAGTTGAACCAGGGACCTTCGGCTTACGGGATTAGTGCTCTAACCACTACACTACACACGGACTACTACAAGTGAAATTTAGTGTAATTTAATTGCAGTTTTTGAGAAGAATTAAAAGTGTAATAACAGTGGTGAAAATTTACATATAAGCGTTTCCTCGATCTCATGTCCTGCTGCTCATTGAAGAGATGAAAATCGTCCATTCATTTGTCGAAACGGCTTCGTTTGAATTTTAAATTCCCAAATTATCTGCAAAACCTGACTCACACCAGAGTTCTCGTTCTTTGTTCCATATTTCCATTTGAACTTCACTAACTCTAATGCCAAAATCTTGAAACCTGCCTGCAAAAGTTCACACGCAAAATCCTCACCATGTGAACGTTGTCACAGTGTGCACAGTAGTTGCAGCCCATTTGTCTTAGAGCCACGCGAGTCTGATCTTCATTTTGGCATAGTTTTCTTTGTACGAAGAAGCACGTCCGTGTCGTTCCATTGCACGAACGTTAAAAAATAGTCCCACAAAAATTGCGCACCGTGCTCTACGTTGTTCCATGGTGCTTACTAGTTTGCTTAAATGCGAGTTTTACTTGTTCGATTAAGTGGCAAAGCAGTCATTTGTTCCGTCTTGTTTACATATTCTGTAAGGGACACCGCTTCCATCTGGCTGGCCCTCTCTTAGTGGGGGTCGTAAGTTTCGAAGTAAAGATGAAATCTCGCGTCCCGTGTGCGTTAATCGAGCATCAGAGTGGATTTCATAGTTCATTCCTTCGGTGGGTTGCCTCGGCCGTCGTCACCTTTTATCGGTTCGATTGAGCATTTATTTTTTAACCTTATAAATCGTGAATGCGAAAAATTTTTGTAGTGGGCCCGCCCATCGACACCGCCTGCAAGTGCATTCACGCGTCCTCAGACAAGGACAATTCCGACGAGAACCAAAATCTTCACCCGCAAAGTCAACATTCCATCGCTGCAGTCCTGAACGGACTTAACAACCCTAGTTAAAGCACTACATAAGCCCGCGCAAGAGAAATGTCTGGTTCAATGATGAGTACCAGAATGCGTTAGACAAAAAGAATCAGGCGTACAAAGAATACGTAGGTAGGAAAACCAGGACGAAGAGAGAACATTAAGAAAATTTCAGAAGAGTAGCGAATAAGATAATTAAAATCAAGAAAAGAAGACTATGACGACCAATTGAGAAGTATCAATGTAAGCCTAGCGAGTAACAAAATAGGAAAAGCATTCAAAGTATAGGAAAGCATAAACGAGGTTATCATCCCAAAACCACGCTCTGTCGTGATGGCATTGGTAATATCATCGGTGATGAAACCAAGTTTAAGGAAAGATAGGCATCATATTTCAAGAACCTCCTTAATCTTCCGCACAGCTCCAGAACATCGGAGCCTATAGATGTTTCCGCAGAAGCTTCCGTTGGCCCCAATAATATAATAAGATTCAGAATACATTACACACACACACACACACACACATATATATATATATATATATATATATATATATATATATATATATATATATATATATATATATATATATATTTATATATTTATATATATATATATATATATATATATATATATATATATATATGTATATATATATATATATATATATATATATATATATATATATATATATATATATATATATATATATATATATATATATATATATATTGTAATGATTTTAAGTCTAAGACCGGACGAGGAACCGACCTCTCATCGGTTCTAGACGTTAAGTCTGAGTAGTGCCAACGAATGGTACCCACCGGTCAACCAATCCGTGCACCGTAATCCATTCACGCGGTGGAGAGGGTTTCGGTCGCGGGTCTCCGAATGGATTACGCTCATCTACAATCTTCAGCCATCAATACATGCCCGTTTTCAAACGCGTCACAAAAACAAAACCATACGGAGAGGAAACCTACTTTACGTTACTCCGTATTTCTTCATTCAATCAGTCAAGGACAAAAATCTAATTTTTACTTCGCGTTCCCGAATTTCCAACGCGGTACCGAAAAATATGCTACGCTAACTCAACCCGACGAAAGCTACGCTAATAAAAAGGCAACAAACAAAATTTTCATTACCATAATAGTACACTACATTATTTATAATGATAATTATAGCTTGATCTAAACCTACACAATTTTATGTATTTACTGAATCCTCATGGTTTATTTTGTCAGCTTTAAATATTTACAATAGTTAAATTTTATATCGTCGACTTGAATTTTTGTCTAATTTACCATTATTTATCTTCTCTTTACAAATAAAAGCAGCACTTCCAAAATACTATTTAAGTATCTTTGACGAAATATACTTCTAATGAAATATTTCATTACCAACATCAAAAAAGACCAATAATTCAACCTATCTGATATTAATAGTTGATGTGTCAATTCGAATATATTAATCATGCATTTAAGTTTTCTTGTAATGGTTTAAAATCCATACCAAGTACATAAAATAGATAAATAATGATTCAAAATTTTTTTTGTAATCCTTTCAAAAATAACAGCCATACAACTTGTATTTTGCAATTTTTGCTGCAAGACTTATATGCTTCCCGACGGTTTTTATCACGGTATGTAACATCAAAGCACGCTTCAATTTTGTCCACTAGATTAAAACAATTATATGTGCATTTTTTTACATTCACTTACAATAGTTTACATATATTCGAAATCATGTTTTATGAGGATGTTCTTTTTATGTACATAAAAAAAATTATTGTGTTGTTTACCACCTGACTACTAATAGGCTGGTGAACAATTGCAACCATTTGCATTGAAACGCACACATTTCATGCGCAATGAAAATTTTTGTAATTTCAACGCTATACAAAACATCTTTGTTCATATCTTAGAAATTTAATACAAGTTGTAGTGGTGAAACGTGCAACTTTGATGACATAACACCTTTCTGAAAACTTCCTTCGTTTGAGCGAAGTTCATGTTTCATGATGATGTAAAATGAGAAGTAAATTCCATGCAAATTTCGATTTCCCATAGTCATCAATTGTTTTGAAGTGTGAAAACCTTTCCATTCTTTGATGCGATGAACCAAAAAGCCTTTTTTTAATGCACATACAATATTACTCAAGGCTATCTTAACATAAATTCTTGTTAAATTTCACTAATGCCATTTGAAAGAAGCAAAGGCAGCAATGATAAAAAAATATGACAGAAATATTCTATCTTCTGTTGCACAGTAAAAATAAGAGAAGCATCAACTTAAAATAATATTTCGTACCTTTTTACTGGTATTTAAAAGAAGACTAATCAAATTTTTTCGATTTAGGCCTTTCTCAATCATTTTTCTGTTGACAGTATAATTCCTTAAGTGCTTTCAACTCTTCAATAAGAGCTTTATTTTGGTTTTCTAGCACCGCTACCCGATTTTCCAGGCACTTGATATATTTCTTCTTCTTGCGTCGACATTCACGTGCAGCTTCGCGATTTTTCTAAAATCGAATCTCACGCTTTCGAGATTGATCTTCGGGAGAAGGTCCTAGAGCAGGTACATAGAAGGTCGCTTCCTGGCCGGGTGTGGTTATTTGATAAACTGTTGTTCCACCCACTCCAATTGGTCCCGTAAGATCTGCTAGCCTGAGTATTCCTTTCCACCGGGGATTGAATTATATGCACGTAACAAAAGACTTGACTTTTGTTTTCTCGCAAAATGTAAGAGAAAGAGCTCAGGAGGAATCCGAAAAAGCAGACCATTAGAGCGGTGAACGAAAACTCACTTTTCGGTTGGTTCGTAAACGGATTCTTCTTTGTTTGTTCACCTGTCGATGAGTTACTGCTACTCTGCTCTTTTGACGGCCTTAAAATTACACGACGATTGGATGAAATAAATGCACTGCCTCCACGTGGAGATGCTTCCGAAAATGGATCTATAGGCGATAACGATTTAGGCGATGTAGGTGGCGAGGGTGTATCAGCTAAAAGTTCTTCTTGGGTGGCGGCGACTACGTGCACACTTCACTCCATGTGGCTGTCAAATCCTCTTGACATCCCACGACAAAATTGACGTGGGATGTGCGCTCGTCGCAACCAACGTGGAATGACAAGCCACCTAGCAGCAAGGTGTGTTAGTAGTGGTCGCTAGCGGCGTCGCATGATTCATTACAATATATATATATATATATATATATATATATATATATATATATATATATATATATATATATATATATATATATATATATATATATATATATATATATATATATATATATATATATATATATATATATATATATCTTTATATATATATGTATATATATACATATATATATATATATATATATATATATATATATATATATATATATATATATATATAGGCAGACCCCTCAAAAAAATTTTTTCACCATTGGTAGTCGAGTAGGGTCTAATTGGAAAGGTCTCAATGAAATTTTTTTCAAAACAGGTCTTAAAATTGTCTTATAAGTACCGAGGGGGGCAGGGGAAGGGGAAATGTACGTACTTTTCGCGTTCACCCCCCCTCCCCCTCGCGATTGGACAACTTCCATCCGAAAAATCTGAAAAAATCATGAATGTAGGCTTTAATGAGTACAACAACAACAAATAAATGAGAAGTCGAAATTCGCTCAACTTTGTTAGTAATAGTATGACTTATCGATTTTATGTTTTCTTGAATAAAATCTAAACAGTACCCTTAAATTTAATAAAATGATGATGACTATTTATAAGATTGATCTTTTCTGAAAGTTTCATAAAGTCCGAATAGTATTTAACGAAGTTATGCTGGTCCTGTGGATACATCGCAATAAAGGTAAATTTCTTGCGTCATTAGTTTTTTCAAATCCAGTGGAGTTTCAGAATTTAATAATAATTTCAGTTCTTCGTCCTATTCTTGTTCATTTGTCAAAATACGTCGATTGAGTTATTCTCTGCATTAGCGTCTAGTTGAAGTATCCTTTAATGTGAATTATATCGGTTGCAAATTGCGATATACGAGGTGTGACAATTAAGTAATGAGACTGATTTTATTGCCACGCTTGCGGTAAACCTGCGACCTTGAAATCCCCTTCCCCTTCCCCGGCATCCTTCCCCTCTCCATTGATATATTTACCATCGCTCTAGCTTGTTTAGTTCGCCTGCTGTGTCGTGTTGAGCAGACGTGTGTTGGTGGTGCTCTTCACGAAAATGGAGAAACGAAATCAAGAACAACGCGTCACGATGTAATTTTGAGCTTCGGAAACGTACGCTAAAATTGTAAAAGTGCATGATGATAGTGCTCTTAGTCGTGCCCAGGTGTTTTGATGGCATAAAGAGTTTAAGGAGGGGCGTGAAAGCGTGGAAGACGAGGCGCGAAGCGGGAGACCAGTCGAGGTGCGGACTGTGTGCGTGCCCTAATCCGTGAAGATACGCACAGAGTGTGGGACTCCCATGTTCGCAAAAAGGCGACCGGACTACCCACTAAACACCTCCCCTGTCTACCTGAGAACCTAGCCTGGTCTCGTTTTGTTACGCCGTGAGGCGCCTTCAAGCTGGGGGTTCGCTCTTCCAGCGGAAAGGGAGAGGGGAAGAGAAAATGCCAACTAAGCGATCGATTATCTTTTAGGACTACCCGAATCAAATGTGCCACCTGGTTCCATTTGTCAACCGATTCGAGCATCACCGCGACTATATTATCCGGGGTGAGCTCTCCCGCCTCCCTGTAGTTTCTATTTTGTACACGCAAAAAATGTGTGACAGGCATTGTCCTCCTCTTCTGGGCAAAACCGACAATCGGAGGACCGTGAATTACCAATCTTGTGCAGGTAAGACTGAAAACACCCGTGCCCGCTCAAAAGCTGGGTCAGATAGAAGTCAGTCGCACCATACCTTCGATTTAGCCACGGTCTCACATCCAGGATGAGGCGCGCAGTCCACCTTCCCTTTGTGCAACTGACCCAAGACTGCTGCCAATCGTTGAGCGAGCGCTGTCTCCTCGCGGACAACCGTCTCCCTCGCATCCTCGTTTTGGCGCAGATAAATAGAGTGGCGCTCTCTAGCAAGGAGAGCGACACGCATAACGCCTGCAATAACTCTCACCGCCGAATCAGAGACTGTTGGATACGAAGATGCAATTCTCAGTGCTCCTCTTCTCTGTACCTGTGCCAAACGTTTTCGGTATACCTCCTTACTGGGAGCGTCGCCCCATACCTCTGCTCCTCTGACCCTACAGCACTCATCAAGAGGCGTCTTCTTGATACGTTGGCCATAAGTCGACTCAGAGCCGATATTCCCGAAGCAGCCTTCTCAGCCGTTGCCCTGATTTGCTCAGAGAAACTCATCTTCGAGTCGATCTGTAGCCCCAGGTACTTCACCGATGGCTTCGATTCGGTTCGTGTATCGCCAATACTGATCATCCTTACTCTAGGGATTCTTTTTTTGTCAAGATGAACACTTCGGTTTTCTCCAGTGCTAAACTGAACCCGCGAGCAGTCATCCAGTCCCTCACTTGGCGCATTAGGATTCCTAGCCTAAGTTGCGCTTGTTCAACGGTGCGTCCAGCGACCCGAGCCGCAACATCATCCGCATAGCCGACCAAGTGCGACTCATCTGGCATCTCGAGTCTCAGTAGCCCGTAGTAAGACACGTTCCACAGGTCCGGACCGAGGATAGATCCCTGGGAAACACCCGATGTAATTTCCATCCCTCGTTGGCCCTGTGTCGTGTCGTAGAGCAGGCTTCGGTCCTTCAGGTAGTTCTTTAAAACGTACTAAGGACTCAGAGGCGAATGTCACGTCCGGTGACAGCCAATACGGCTGAAAATCGGCGTATTTCCGGTGTTTAGTACGACGAGCGCCGTCCTGGATTCGTTTTCCCCGCGGATCCGTTTGAGGCATGCCTCATTCGATTGCTTTCGCGTTGAAGTCACCCCCAACGAGCACTTTGCCCTCTGCGTTCGACACAGCACCCTCCAGAGCATTAAGCTTGGCTTGGAAAGATGATATCGATTCGTTCGGCGTTAGGTACACACTAAAGAAGATGGTCCCAGAACTCTGCGCTTGGAAATCACTCTTCCGAATCCAGATGGCGGCAGTACCAGTTTCGTCAGAATACCATAATGCGGGGCTTTTATCATGGTGTTGCTCCCTTAGTAGCAAGAAGTCGGCTTTCATATCCCTGGCAAACTGCTCAAGCAGATTTTGGTCGGTTGAACTGCGGTGTAGGTTTAGCTGCAGGATGCGGATCATCGAAGTTCTGATTTTGCCTTGGCTAGGGCTTGCTGGAACACCCGGCATTTTCCTAATCCCAAGACGAGTCCAAAATCAGGTCTTGGATCAGCATCCTTGCTAAGAATACAGTGTGGCTCCATCGTACACTCTTTTCTTTTATGTCCCATTTCACCACATTTGTAACATAGGGAACTCCTATCGGGTCCTTTGCATACTTGTGTGGTGCGACCATAACCAAGGCATTTGAAACATTAAAGAGGCGTTGCTCTTTGCCGCATCCTACAGACAACCCACCCTATTCTTACTTTGGAGTTGTTCGGCGTCCTTTTCGGTCAAGTCAACTATGGCCATGCGGTGCCCCCTGTTGTTTTCTGGTGCCAGTCTCGCTTTGATGCTTCCCACGCTAAGGAACTCCCTTTTGATGGCCTCTTCTTCCTCGGCCAGATCCGTGACGCAGTCAATGTCTCGTATTTCGATCGTTGTCATCGGTTCCAGCGAGGCTATAGTTGCTCTTTTGCTGAGGAGGCTTTCTTTACTGCGTCGCAAAATGCTTCCTTATTGCCGGCCTCTGCTCCAAATTCGACCAGTATGTGGCCCAACCGCGTTGGTCGTACTGCCTTAATGGTTGTGTTGGTGTCTTCGGGCCTTACATCTCCCCTGATGTCCCGCAGCACCTTCGCGTAGGATCGGCCATCTTGGGGCTTTACGGGCAGTGCCTGCTGGCGGGGTCATCGTCGCGGTTTCTTTCTCTCCTGTTTTGCATCAGGTTCTTTTTCTGATTGGGCCTTAGTGCAAACTTTACTTTCTGGCTTTTTTTGAAGGAGTTTCTTTACGACTTTCTTCGCTCCTTTTGTAAGCACTATCTGGAACCCGTGATCTGGTGGTCCACGCCCATCAAGTGCCTGTTCCTTCCTACTTTTATCCCGACTCCTTCGACTGGGCTAGACGCCATTCTTTTATTAATTTTTACTGGTGGAGCTATCTGCATGTGGCCTTTAGATTTCGCCCCCAGCGCTTTTTTAGCCTTCTGCTCGTCTTCGGCCTTTAACCAGCTCCTCCGATAATGCCTTATGCGGTCTAGGAGCTCCTCTAGTTCAAAGAGCCCATTCTTTACACCTTCGCTGATTTTTGGGGAATGGCATGCAGATTGTATTCTTTTCAGAACATCTCCCGCTTTTCGGAATAGCCTTTCTTCTTCATGTCGCTGGGCGGCAATTGTACTTTGCGACCATCCTTGGAAGAGGTTATCGCTTTCCGTTTCCGAACGCAGTACTTTCACCACATTTTCGACGTTAGCAATGCAATCACACAACATCGCTTCCACTCGTTTCTTTTCCTGCCGTAATCTCCTCGTTGGCTTCAGGGTGATTCTTTATTATGTCGGGGCTTACGACCCTTGCATCGGTCGCTTCGGTAACGATCGCAGCAGTGACCATCGAATTCTCAATGTTCTGTATACCGCTCGAACACCTGAAGCGTCCTGCAGAGTTTCCCGATTTTTTGACTGCGTCAATCCTCATAAATACGTGCCCGCAAGTCTTGAGACTTATGTTCACAAATGGGGGCCGCGTGTTTCGTTGAGCCGTGGTCGAAGGACGCGGTTGGTTCATAGTTTCTCGTAATTTAACTAGGAATTCATGTAGTTCGACGGCTGTACGCTGCAGAACTATTAATTTTCCGGGAAAGTTAAGCGTCGTCCTAAGAAAACGGTGGGCAGTATCTCCGGCCAAGACAGATTTTGCTCATTGTACATGATTGCCGCTTTGAGCGTGCGGTCCCAGCGTTCGATTAACCCGTTAGAAGCGGGGTGATAGGGTGACGTCCTGGTTCGATTGCATCCGATGAAGCGGGTAAGCGCCTTGAAAAGTGACGACTCGCACTGAGTACTTTTATCTGTTGTAGTTGTGCTTGGTACGCCGAACCACGCTACCCAGTTATTGGGAAATGCTTGTGAAACGATACCAGCTGTTTGGTTAGTCAACGGAACAGGACCCATGATGTCCAAGTGTACATGGTGAAACCTTTCCTCAGACATCGGAAAGTTTTGTGCCGGATTTTGTTGGTGGGGGCCAATTTTCGATCGCTGGCGCGGTACGCAATTTCGTGTCCATATTCGAACGTCTCTTTTAATGTTTGTCCATATGAATTTTCTTGATAAAGACCTGAAAATCGCTCGGCCGCTTGGATTTAATGGATGATGAAAAACGTCGAATAACTTTCTTTCTGCTCGCTCAAAAGCTTGGTCAGATAGAAGTCAGTCTCACCATGCCTTCGATTTAGCCACGGTCTTACATGAGGCGCGCAGTTCACTTTCCCTTCATGCAATTCACCCAAGACTACTGCCAATCGTTGAGTAAGCGCTGCCCCTCGCGGACAATCATCTCCCTTGCATCCTCGTTTCGACGCAGGTAAATAGCGCGGCGCTCTCTAGTAAGGAGGGCGACAGGTATCACGCCTGCAATAACTCTCACCGCCGTATCAGAGACCGTCGTATACGAAGATGCAATCGTCAGTGCTCCTCTTCTCTTTACCTGTGCCAAACGTTTTCGGTATACCTCCTTACTGAGAGCGTCGCCCCATACCTCTGAACCGTACAGTAGCACTGATCCTGCAGCACTCATCAAGTGGCGTCTTCTTGATGGGATGGGCCCCCCTACGTTGGCCATAAGTCGACTCAGAGCCGATACTCTCGAAGCAGCCTTCTCTGCCGTTGCCCTGATTTTCTCAGAGAAACTCATCTTTGAGTTGATCTGTAGCCCCAGGTACTTAACCGCTGGCTTCGATTCGATTAGTATGTCTCCGATACTGATCATCCTTACTCTAGGGACTCTCTTTTTTGTCAAGATGACCACTTCGGTTTTCTCCAGTTCTAAACAGAACCCGCGAGCAGTCATCCAGTCTCTCACTCGGCTCATTAGCATACCTAGCCTAGGTTGGGCTTGTTCAAGGGTGCGTCCAGCGACCAGAGCCGCAACATCATCTGCATAGCCGATCGAGCGTGACTCATCTGGCATCTCCAGTCTCAGTAGCCCATCGTAAGACACGTTCCACAGGTATAGACCGAGGATAGATCCCTGGGCAACACCCGATGTAATTTCCATCCTTCGTTAGCCCTGTGTCGTGTCCTAGAGCAGGCTCCGGTCCTTTAGGTAGTCCCTCAAAAGCTGCAGTATATATTCTGGAACTTGAAAAGGGTTTTCGAGCGCATCCAGAATATCCACCATATCCAGGATAATCCGTCGCTTGGTGCGGGTATATGCCGCTGCCTTTTGAACCGCGTTCACCACCTCTGGAATCGCATCAATGGTAGAACGTCCTGCTTTAAAGCCGTACTGCCGAGTAAATAGGTCCCCAGCAGCACGAATGGCATCAGTGAGTCTTCCCTTGACGAGTTTCTCTAGCACTTTCCCAGCAGTGTCTAGCATGCATAACGGGCGGTATGCAGACGGCGATCCGGGATTTCCCTTCTCCTTGTTGATCAAGACGAGCCTCCCCAAGTTCCATCGTACCGGGAAACCCCCGTCCCGTTAGGTTAGTGTTGATGTGCTGAGCAGCAAGTCAGGACAATGGTGATAGACAAGCTGCAACACTTCAGCTGGAACACTATCTTGACCTGGCGCCTTCTTGCCTTTCAATGATGGGACTGCCTCATCCAGTTCCGGCTGTGTGAAGAGTGGACACTCGACTGCTGTTTCACCATGGACAGCGTCAACACGGACGGGACGGGCGTGGAAGAGAGCCCGTACTATCACGTCCGTTTTTTTCGCATCATGTATGCAAGGTTTCCGTAGGGTAACAAGCTTCCACATAACTAGCTTGTAGCCAAAGCCCCACGGATCTTTGTTCACTTTGTCCACTAGATCTTGCCAGCAGCGAGCCTTGCTGTTGTTAATCAATTTGGGAAGGCATTTCTTGGCCGACTTATATGCTACTACCCGGTTGCATGCCTCGTCACGGTTCCGTACCGGGGTTTTCGACAGGGCATAGAAGCGTTGCAAGCAGTCGTAATGATGCTCATAGCTGAGTTCACCACGTCTTGAGGTGCCAGTTCTTCCGTCCTCTGCGAATCTCCCTGCAGCGGTGCACCTGCTGTAAGCTCCTCGACGAACCTCTCGACGTCCATTCTTCCAATCTTCCACGCAATTATAGAAACTCGAAAGCACGGGCGTCGGGAGGCCACATCACTAATCTCATGCAGAATGCACTGGCTGACTAGTCCTCTAATACTCTCCAATTGTGTATCCTCCGTACTAACGACTCCGAGGTGAATGTCACGTCCGGTATGGTTGCTTTACAGCCAATACGGCGGGAAGTCGGCATATTTCCGGTGTTTAGTACGACGAGCGCCGTCCTGGCCGCCATTTCTAGGATTCGTTTTCCCCAGCGATCTGTTTGAGGCATGCCCCATTCGATTGCTTTAGCGTTGAAGTCTCCCCCAACGAGCACGTTCCCGTCAGCTTTCGAGACACTGCCCTTCAAAGCATTAAGCTTGCCTTGGAAAGGTGATATTGATTCGTTCGGCGATAGGTACAAAAAAGAAGAAAGTGGTCCCTGAATACCGAACCCATACAAATTATTTATTTATTTATTTACTTATTGCCAAACAAGGCAGAGGTACAAAAATTTAAAAATATATTTTACAATTTATGAATGAAATGATGGGATTAAGAGGATAGGGCATTAGACAACAAAGTTTTGAATTGGGATCTGGAAATTGTTGGGGAGTAATGCACACATAGTGAGTTGAATGTTTTGCAACACCTGTTTATAGGTTCGTTATCAGCGTAAATTATATGATGATGCTTTTCAACCAGCAGACGTGAATGCCTTGTGAAACGTATTTTCTCATTCATTTTTATTCTTTCAACTAAGGACGGTATTTTTATATTGCCTCTGAGAACATAAAATGTGAAACAGCAAGTTATCACCTTTCTTCCAGAGTCTAATGAGGACATATTGAGAATACGGAGTCTATGCTCATAGGAAGGTAAATCTTTATAATTCTTCGGATCATATAGTGATCTCAACGCAAATAGTAGAAACTGTTTATGAACAGACTCAAGTCGGTCTATATGGACATCAAAGGCAGGATCCCAAACAAGGCAGGCATGAAGCCAAGGAGCTTATAGGCTTTACAGAGAGACTCATCGTAATGTAAATTGAAGCGCAGTTTACTATCCAAAATGACGCCGAGGTCTACTATACTGTCCACTCTGCTAAGTTTTTGGTAGTTTAGATGATAGTCAGAAGCGATGACGGAGTTTTTACGAGAAAAACTAATTACCTGACATTTATCAAAGTTTAAAGACAGTTGGTTTATTTTTGACCATTCTAGTAGGGAACTAATCTTGTTTTGTAAGAATAGTGAGTCCCTTTGGGAAATTATCACGTGGTATAGTTTAAGATCATCGGCATAAAATAGGTGAGGAATATCAGACAGAACTGCAGAAAGATCCGAAATGAAGATGTTAAATAGAAGAGGACCCAGATGGCTGCCCTGAGGTACACCTGAGCAAACATCGATTTTCTTGGACACAAATCCTTGAAATTTAACAAACTGAATCCGATTCTGGAGATATGAGTCAATCCAGTCCAGCAAAGAACCACTAATCCCAAACTTTTTCAGCTTATGAGTCATAATTTTGTGGTTGACACGATCGAAAGCTTTGCTGAAATCAGTGTAAATCGCGTCGATCTGGTACCCCTTTTCCATCTCACAGAGAATGCTAGAAACCATTACTGTAAGATTTGTTGTCGTAGAGCGATTCTTACGGAAGCCATGCTGTTCGTCATTGAGTTGAGGTTCTACTATAGGAGACATCTTCGTACAAACTTTTTTCTCAAATAGTTTAGGGATAGCCGATAGAATTGCAATACTTCTCAACAGATCTTTTGTCCTTGTTTTTATGAATAGGGGTCAAATGAGATGACTTCCAGAGAGACGGGAAGATTCCAGAAGAGAGGGATTTATTAAAAATAATGTGAAGTGGTAAAATTAATTGCCCTCTGCACTGGCACAAAAGGCGCGGAGGGATTAAATCAGGGCCGGGTCCTTTATTGAAATCAAGCTCCTCAATCGCTTTAGATATTTCTTCCGTGGAAATATAGATGTTCTCAATTATAGGTGCGGAATATATGTCAGAGGAAGGTGTATATGGTAAACAGCTGGTCGCACAATATACGGATTGAAAGTGTTTAGCGAAAAACTCACATATATCTTCAGGGTTACATGAGGTCGATTCCTGGTAGGACATGGACTTGGGAAAACCTTGAGACTTGCGTTTGATATTTATGAATTCAAAGAACTTTTTTGGATTTTTGATGATGTTCTCACCAATTGAGTTAACATATGACTTATATGCTTCCCTAGATCTCAATTGGAATTCTTTTGCCAGCTCATCATATTTACTTTTCAATTCAAGACTCACATTGGTTTTCGTTTGAATAATTTTGTTGAGCTTATTTCTTTGGTTTCGCAAATATCGGAGATCCTTATCAAGCCAAGGCTCTGAAAGTTTATTTTTCTTTTTGATCTTAGGTACGTATCTTTCAACGGCGTCCATAGAACACTTGTAGAAATGATCTACTGCATCGTTTACACCTAACGTTGTAAGCGTACCAGTCCAGTCGATTGCGCTGAGATGATTATTAATGCTTTCGAAGTCAGCATTATAGAAATCATATACAATTGAATTATTGTAAGATAGATGGTTTGTTTCTTCAGCAGTGGACAATTCAATAGACAGTGCGGAATGGTGGAGGCTATTTGAAAACAAATGGTCCGCTTCACTAGTTGGATTGACCACTACTTCGTCGTACGCATTTGTAAAAATAAGGTCTAGCCAGTTGCCATAATGGTTAGGGGACATGTTAACTTGCTGCAAATCATTGCCATAGAAAGTGCTCATCAGGTTGAAGTCCATATGATCCTGGAGATTAACTGGAAGAAGACCTTTATCACATTCATCAGTCATGAATATCAAATCAGGTCGGTTAAAGTCACCGGAGATAATAATCTTATCTTCTACGTTGATGGAAGCAGCGAGTGAAGAAATTATATCACATACATCGTTGTACAATACTTCATTGGATTTAGGAGGGATATAAAAAACTCCAATGTACATGTTTGATTTCGGCATTTTGATGCAGACAATTTTATGCTGGAAGGATTTGTTAGGGACTGTAGTGACGAGCTCGCTAGAAAAAGAGTTATGAACTGCCATCGAAACCCCTCCTCCTCTAGTTTGCCCAGTACTGCGGAAATCCCTATCTTCCCTATAAATAGTCCAGCTGCCATCAAGAATCTCTTCGTTCAAAAAAGAGTCATTCAACCAAGTTTCGGTCAAGGAAAGAACATTGAAGTGGCATGATTTGGCGTCTAAAAAAAGTCTTTTGACCTTCCCTCTCATACCTCCGCAGTTGTGGTAAAAAAGTCTTAAGGCATTTAGAAGTGAGCGTATTATTGGGGACGAAAAAATTTATGATGTTGCTCTCTTGATCTCTGAAGCGATGAAATGTAATTTGAGCTAACATGTGAAGCATACGTGTCCAAAACTTTTTTGCTTGGTCAGACGTCACGCCTAGTTCTGTGTGAAATCTTAAATATAGTGCACGGAGAGCCTCGATTTCTATAGGAAAACCTTCCCGCTGGATCATAACTTTCAGGTTGGTCTTCGTCTTGCCATCAACACACGTAGTATCGGGAGCTTTGTACATATATGCTAGGTACAATCTGACATATTCATAGATTTTATGATCTCTTAGTCTAGATAAGAGATATCTGCATCCAAGATCAGCGCTCGAATTTATAGATGCTTTAACAACTGGAGGTGTGAGGGGGTCTATAAATGAATTGCTGGTAATTGATAGATTGTCCGTTGGTGCTGGCATCTGAATCAAAGGTGGGGATGAAGGTGTTTGAAAACCTCCATGTACAAAATTCGGGTATTTATTAGAAGGCGTATACAAACCAAGATAGTGGCAGTACCAGTTTCATCAGGATACCATGATACCGAACTTTTATCATGGTGTTGCTCACTCAGCAGCAAAACGTCGACTTTTTTGTCCCTCTTTTCTTTTGTGTCGAATTTCACCGCATTTGTAACATAGGGAACTCCTACAGGGCCTTTGTATACTTGTGCGATGTGACCATAGCATTTGAAACATTGAAGAGGCGCTGCTCTTTGCCGTATCCTACAGACAACCCACCTTATTCTTCTACCTCGGCCAGATCTGTGACGCAGTCAATGTCTCTTATTTCGATCGTTGCCATCGGCTCGAGCGAGGCTATAGTTGCGCTTTTGCCGAGGACTTTCTTTACTGCGTCGCAGAATGCTTCTCTATTGTTGGCCTCTGCTCCGAATGCTAATAGTATGTGGCCCGACCGCGTTGGTCATACTGCTTTAATGGCAGTGTTGATGTCTTTGCACCTTACATTTCCCCTGATATCCCGCAGTACCTCTGCGTAGGATCGACCATCTTGGGGGTTTTACGAGCAGTGTCTCCTGCCGGGGTCTTTATCGGGGCTTCATTCTCTCTTGTTTTGCATCAGGTCTTTTTTCTGGTTGGGCGACCTTGTGAACTTTATTTTCTGGCACTTCTTGAAGGAGTTTCTTTGCGGCTTTCTTCTTGTTGATGTTTTGAGTATGAGGGTCTCTAGTTTGTTATCGATCTCATCGCATCGTGTATGGACAAGTAGGATATGTTATAGGTTGTTCTTAATAAGGATGGTCGCAAGTCGTTGTAGGATGTACAGGGATGATTATTACTTTGAAGAAATATTTGGTTGTTAAGTTAATTCTTTTTGTCAAGATAAACTGATGAACATTTGAGTTGAATGAACGCATGCGGAGTTTTTTTGTCCATCGTTACATATTTATAAATGGTAGAGTTAAGTATTCGATGTTTGGGAGTTTCAGATATGCTAGAAATGTTCAGGTCATTGTTTGTAGTTGTTTGAGGTATTTGTTTGGTCTCAAAGTGGTAGAATGCTTGAAGAAAAAATTAAATCTGTGTGATAAAAATAATTTATTGATTAATACCATTTTTTAACACACAAATTAATTTTGATACAATTTTTAACAGCATAACTGATAAATGGGTTTATACCTTTATGAGTTCTAATTTACCTTAGGAATATTTAGCTGCACTATTTCTGCCGTAGACCCGTACTGATGTATAATCAGTCCTCTCACGTTTCCTTTAATGTATATTGTACAATTTGTAAAGCAACTCAATAACTTCGGTAAGTCATTGTAGCTTATATCCTCTTCACTCCAGTGCAAACTGTTGTTTATAATTCCAAAATTGTTTTCATAATATGTTTTGGAAAAGGGGCTTGATCTGATAAAGCATTGCGATAGAGATACAAGTGGAAGAATAGTAAGTGCCAAGGAACTTACTATTCTCCACTTGTATCTCTATCGCAATGCTTTATCAGATCAAGCCCCTTTTCCAAAGCGTGTGATGAAATCATAAAACACTATACCATAAATAGGCACGCGAGGGAAGGCCACTCTACTCTGCGAGAGCACCTGTAAACGTTTTAATAAGGGGTGAGCTCTCCCGATGGCTAGCTAATTATAGTGGAGGGGCCAGCCAACGTGGCGGGTCCCGTGGTCAAGATTTAAGATAGAATGGAAAGACCGGTTTTTCTTCTTAATTCTTCATGCTATATTCAAGGAAATTACTAATAACACTCTAAAATTAACGTTATGATTTACTTTTATACAACGGATAATTAAAAAAGTGTAGCTCAATATAAAATTTTCTTTATATATTCCTGGGCCAATTGCACAATCCTAAATAAATTTTCTGCATCTCCCGCAATCGTAGGTAATGTATGGTACTATGATTTTTTCTTTGATAAAAAACAGAGACAAGCTTCCATTTATTGATTTTTTATAGAGTTTTTGGTTTCTTAATTTTATAGCCAATTATTTCATCTCATTCCATCACAATTTCGTTCAAATCATCATTCTATTTTTTTCCTTTTCAAATTTATAATTCATTGCTGTCAAAATTTCAGCCAACATTATGCTCTTAAACTTTATCTGTTACCAATGATAAATATTTGCCTGACGTTATTTATTTTTTCTTCATTATTTAGTTTTAAATACTACTTTATGTGAACCACGCGTACACATTTCAAATATATCAACACTTCCGTTTAAAAAGGTATATACATTTATGAAAGTACAAAATATTATAGCCCTTATGATGGATTAAATGTTTCATGTTCTTTTGCGTTGTTAGTGTAGAAAAAAAAATTGAGCTATTAGGATATCATATAAATTAATATATACAAATAAATATAAATATGCAAAAATTAAAACAAAAACAAACGGGTATTCACCCAGCATCCTCGACAGGCGTCTGTAGATAGTGTGGGTGATGCCTGAAAACTTTGTTGTTAATGGTATTAATTTTTCTTTAATATCATTATTCTTTACACTAGATTTACAACCGGTAAGATTAAAGAATTATTTGTTTTGATTGCAAAGATACGGTAGATTGGAATCACTGAAAACACAATGTGCGAATAACTTTATCTTCAGATGAAGAACAAGGAAAAATAGAAAATGTGTGACGTGAATTAGATTAAATTCTCATTTATTGCCAGTCTTTCTCTATTTGAATGTCCAATCCCATTTCTAACGTTCATGCTTGTCGTGGTCCGTGAACAGTGATGACACAGAATAAGTACCACGTGCCACCATTCCAGATGGCGCCTCTTCAACTGGTGTCGTGTAGCTTTGAATTTCTTTTTTTCGGTGGATATGAGCCAACCATGTGTGTCATTTTGACAACTGGAACGCCCATTAGATATGTTTTTTTGAACGTATTTAAGTCCATGAACTATTTCACACTGTTTCTTAAGTGACGATAAATCACTGGTAAGATCAGATTCCATGTCATCACCCCCATTTATGCATAATGCTTCTTCTTCTTAGCACTACAGCCCCTTTCGGGCCTTCGCTTCCTGCAAACAGCGCCTCCAACTGTCTCAGTCCGTTGACCGCGTCTTCCAATTCCGAAATCCGAGCAGCGATGAACTGTCTTCGTCGACCGAGTCAGACCAGCGTTTCCTCGGTTTCCCCACTGGCCGCCAGCCTTCAGTTCTTCCAACGAATACCTTCTTGGGTATCGGTTGTTCGTCCATAC
This sequence comes from Odontomyia ornata, assembly GCA_963969285.1. Lineage (NCBI taxonomy): Eukaryota > Metazoa > Arthropoda > Insecta > Diptera > Stratiomyidae > Odontomyia > Odontomyia ornata. The sequence continues at coordinate 196,006,543 of OZ017742.1, read as the reverse complement.
GATTCATGTGTCCAGCCCATTGCAGATTCCGCAGTCTTACAATTCATCAGACCTCCGGTTCGTCAAAAATTTCATACAGCTCATGGTTGTATCGAATTCGCCATTGGTCCCCGTCTAGCTTCGCTCCGATTATTCGCCTCAGGACCCGTCGCTCAAAGGCGTTCAGTATATTTAAAGATGCGTGGACCCTAAGGTCCACGTTTCACACCCATAGTATAACACATGTCTTATCACAGATTTGTATACTGGGAGCTTTGTTTTCCTGTGTCTTGTTCCTGTCCTGTGTTAAGATCGTCAATACTGAATAGAATATTTTATTTGCGAGCTGTCTTCTTCGGCGTATTTCGTCTCTTTCATTGCCCGTTTTCGTTATTTTGGCGCCTAAATACACAAATTTGCTAGCATTCTCGATACTGTATTCGCCAAGTGTAATATTTTGTGTATTTGAGGTATTTTTCCTCGACTGCGTCATGAACTTTGTTTTATTTTCGTTGATTTGTAGCCCTACTAGTTTTGCTTCGCTGTCGAGTTTCAGGAAGAGTTCGTTGGCAGTTGTTAATGACCGTGACAAAATGTTGATGTCGTCCGTATAGGCCACTATTTGACTCGACTTGCATAATGCTAACTTTTTGCATTTGGTTCAACAATAACCAATCCCGCTTGCGCATCTCCTGACAGTGCTTCCTTAGAACGCCGAAGACTTTCATATTCTTGATCGCCAGTAAGATTTCTTCAATCGTTTTTTTTGCGGTGGTGGTTGATAGTTTGGATCATGACCTTCTTCATTACCATGCTCATGTGGATCAACTTCGACATCTTTTTCTGTTGACGTGTTCTAATGGTGGGTCTTCTCTTTAGTTATCCGAAAGTGAGGCTACGCCAATAACCCAAGCTGTGGAATTTATCGCGTTACCGCATCAATTAGAAAACGAGACTTTTACAGAATACTGTAAAAACGAGAAATTATAATTCAGTCACACATACTTCCGATTTCGCTGGCATGTACATGTGTAAACAAGAAAGTCCTATGGGTTTTCAATTGTGGGGAACTCGATCTGTGAGACGTATTTCGCATTCGAATTTCGACACTTTATCCACTTTTTGTTTTTTTTATTTAGTTTAGTGTACAAGCTCAGCTCCTGATGCAATATCAATGCTTCCTCAATATAAAATCGTCGACAATGTGAAAAAGGATGTTCTAGCGATGACGCGTGCAAACCAAAAACATTTATTAATCAATGCTTGATGATGTGTCCCATTGAATATAATCCAATAAATTTTTAGACTACTTCTCGAACAGATAACCCAAAACTTGTTCGAATTCGATTTGGACTCGGTCGACGTTTGAGAATTGGCTCAACTGACAAGGACAATGCAAATGCAAACTGTAGTAATCGAGCAGTCACACAAGGAAACTTCTCGAAAACCTTCCTATCTCCTATCCAAGATTTTAATGGCAGATTTAGAAAAATATTTAATTACTTCCATTTATAATTGTAATTTATAAAATAGTTTTCTTTCTTATTATTATTAATTGTAATTTTATATCAATTTTCCTTTATATTAAATTTAAACGTTTCTCTTTAATTATATTCTTCATGAGATATAACTTTTTTTACTATTTAGAATCGTTTCCATTTTTCTTTACTTCAGTTAATTTTTCTTGAAAAATTTTAAATCTGCCAATTAAAATTTTGGACATGGGAACACTGATTTAGTGCACCTCAACGGGGTATTGCATTACCGAAGGCAATCTAACTAGGCTGAGCGAGCTGCTGATGGATTTACCGTATACACAGAAATCGAAAGAAAAAGAAAAGTTTTGGACGAATCGGGGAATTGAGTTACGGCCGCGACACGGGGATTACGCGAAGAATAACTGCCATATTTTCTTGGCCGCGTTTTAAAGTCGAAAATTAGATCGAGTTGGATCCGAAATCGTTTTAAAGTATAACGTACATGCGAGCTGTAGGAGTTGATTTGCTTAGTGGTTGAAGTGTTCAGGAACCCCTTTTGAAAGTGGAATATAGCGGCCCCATTTGTCTTCCGTGCCGCATATAGAATCTCGACACCTCGCCCTTGAAATCAATTCGAAGTTGAATTTTTGGTTGTCTCCGAGCTCCTGTTGATAATTGATTAAAACGAGTGAATGTGATGTTGTTGGAAAAACAAATGCAGTGCAATTTGAGGAGCTGATGTGGAAAATCTCGAGCGAAATTTAAATGGAGAACATGTGATTTGTTCGTGAAATATTTGGTAAAACCCGGGAAATAGATTGAAAAGATTGTGGAAATAGAATTTGTCGGGAAAAGTGGCACGAAAAGTCCCGGAAATACGAAAATCGTAAGATAGTAAGGATGGAAATTGTATAGTATAGTGAACAATGAGAAAGAAGTAGAAATTTGGACAGTGAAATTAACTAGTATTCACGGGGATAGAGTCATAGCCTAAAAGTGAAAAAGTTTCCTTTGCTACAATTTCGGAAAATATTTCACCCTCCCAGAATTCATCAGGTCCTCAAAGGAGATGCAGTGATGTCGACTTGCATTTTAACCGTATGATTATAGCAGATTCGTTTTGTCAAAGTGATTTGGCGCGAGGAAGGATTCGCTGTTAATAGCACAATTTGCCGTTAAAGATTAACTTGAACTTTTAACAGCTGCGGAGCTGATTTAACCGTATGTGGATGGAATAGATTCTAATCGCGGCTGGCCACAACGCTGAGCAATCACTGCAGGGTATGGTTGTGAAGTTTTAAAACGTCCTGAACTCCTCTAGATGTGATTCCGACGACGTTGGTTACAAATCATCAGTGAATTTGTGTCGAATCCTAGAGAACTGTTGCGCCTCCTTTACAAAACGACAAGACCAAAGTTTTCACTAATTTCTTACATTCATCCTTCGCTAAGTCGACACTCTTCACTATTTTAATGTTGGATTGCGAATAATTTTTTTCATTTTTATTTTCAAATATTTAAAGGATCACTTCTGCATTCATTCACTTTTTATAACCTCCTTTTTGAATAATATTTTCTCTTTCTCTCCCAATTTACTTTATTTTCATTTAATTTCACATATCACTGCATCAATGTCCATTATACGAGGCAACCCCAGCCTTACAACTCTCTCCACTAGTGTCGAACTTTTCCCGCTAGCACAGCACTCGGAACGACTTTAATTTTCCACGACGACAATTTTGGGGCCACCCAGAAATGGAAATTTCACTCCTTTCCAGCTAGCACGGTCACTTTCCATATAATTCCTTCTTGCCTCGAAAGAAGAATCACCATGATAAATTTATTCACAAAGGGAAATTTCTACACACAATCAAGAAATTTGCACAATACTTGGGACAACTGCCGGCGTGTAAAATGGTCACCTTGATGGCGAAATTTCGAGTTAAAATTCCCGGCAAGCATAAGACCAGGTGGGGGAAACAACGTGCATGATCATTTTCTATTGCTCACTCGGAAATTCTAACTTAGAACGTGCCTCTATTAGAGAAGTTCGATTAAAATATCTGAGTAAAGACGGGTCGAATTCTAATTTTAATCGGTCTCGGTTCTCCCGCCGTGCCCGCTGTGGCGATCAAAATCAGACTGCCCCATTATTACCAATCGCCACCTTACAGGACATGTCGCACCGGTAGTTGACGAGCCAGCTCATCCGTCCTTGTAATATAGATTTCATTCGGAAATGCAATTCGTGGATGAGCTGCATTAAAAGGGGTTGCCGTGTCCAAATTTTAATTGCAAATTTAAGTAATTATTCTAGTTTTGTTTGGACTGTTTTTACTACCTGGTGTTAGGAACTATTACTTTGTCGTACATATTAATGACTGCAGTAATATATACTGTTTTATTAGTGTAAAAATATTTCTTGTCTCTCTATCATATGAATGACAAATATATGTTTCAGTGCCTGATCTTAGAAAATTCACAAATTTTGTAATGTATTTCATGATTATTGGATACTTTTTCACCCATATTTCCGTATATAAGCATATCATTCACGATACGTATTCAATGTTCACGAAAAATATCACGTTACTCTTCCAGGAAGTATAGGATGTCCATGGTAATAGATCTTATCGCGATGACCAATCATCATGCATTATGATGCGTCATAACGCATTGATGATTGCGTAGCATGGCCTGTGGGACCCTCCGGAGCCTTATGCCCGCCACGCAAGTCCCGCGGCGCAAACATTTTAACACCTTTTTCTAATATTTTAATCTGACAATCAGCTGTTTCACACATTCCTTCTGGTACAACCCTTTGCCGCCATTTAATCTTTAAATTTCGTATGAAGCAAATTTTAAACTTCACATTAACTATCTTCTGTGTGCTTTCGCGAAGGTTAACTACGCGCCTCATTCAGGATGTGAGACCGTGGCTAAATCGAAGGCATGGTGAGACTGACTTCTATCTGACCCAGCTTTTGAGGGGGCATAAGCGTTTTCTTACTTTTACAAGATTGGTAAGTCACGATCCCCCGATTGCCGGTTTTGCCCAGGAGAGGAAGACAATACCTGCCACACATTTTTTGCGTGCACAAAATGGGACAGGCTGCGAAGGGACCTCTACAGGGATACGGGAGAGCTCACCCCGGATAACATAGTCGTGGTGATGCTCGAATTAGTTGCCAAATGGAACCAGGTAGCAGTTATGCTCGGGCAGTCCTAAAAGATAAAAAGGTCTCACAGCAGCCAGGACGTTGGGGCTAGGGGATCGCTTGTCGAAGTAATGTGTCAAACGGTTCCAGACTAAGTTCTCAGGCTGACAGGGGAGTTGTTTAATGGGTAGTCCAATCGCCTTCTTGCGAGCATGGGAGTCCCACACTCTGTGCGTAAATGACATTCACCTCTCAAACACAAAAAAAAACACAGGCTGCTTTTGTACCGCGATAAGATATTTTTCTTACCGCCCAATTCACAATTTAGTACTTTACTAAATGTGCAGGAAGCAAGGATATATTTCTAGTGCAGTACTAGAAATATTCTAACTCCATAAAATATTTATATTTACCTAGTGATTATAAAGCGTCTAGGCACGCATGTAGATTAGGCGGTTAACGCCGGAATGAATGAGTGAAACAGAGGCGAAGTCGCCAGTTTAACGTTTGACCAAAAAGTGTATTTTCCTATATCGACCTATTCTATTTATACAATTTTTCTATCACAAATACATATTTAACTCTAACAAAATATTGTTTGCTTCAGCAAAAAATACTTAGCAAGAAAATTCCTTATTCTAAATTTTCTACTTCAAAATCTATACAAAACAAATTTACTTCCTCAATGCAATTCTACACGTTGGGTTTCCCATAGAATGCTATCACAAAAAAAACATTAGCTCTGCATGACGTGAATGCATTCATACATACCCTATGTTAATTTCCCGCAAAAAAAAGGAAACAAGATATCATGTGTGGAGTTCTTAGACCCCACATATGAACAATGTCAAGTTCATCGAGAAAAAACGAAAGCATTCAAGGCAATTAATTTATGTTTTGAAATATGATGCACAAGTGTCTTCGCTTGTTGTAAATTTGTAATGTTTTACATATGAAAACATATGAGTGAGGATTATTCCACACGTAAGAAAATGGGTTCATATGGGAAGAAGTACATATGATAGAGTTTGATGTAGTTTCTAGGTTTAAAGCGGGTCATGCATATTTATTTATTTATATTGATGCATTAATGAATTTAATATGAATTTACCTAATGGTTATTTTATTGTGTGAGTATAAATGCATTACAATTTAACTTATCAGGCAAGTAATTTACTTAGATTTTAATACTTTCGCTGTCGTAAGCGAACATCCTCCCCCCCTTTGAACGAACTGTTCAAAGATGGATTTCTGGATTCACCTGGAATTCCTCAGCTTTCGCATTGCGTGGTGCGGGTGTTGGGTGACGGTTGCGTGTAGGCCGCCTCCTGCAAAATTTTCACACAAGGTACAATAAACAGACCAACGAAATTGATAAGCCCAAGTATCCAATGGTGAAATGATGCACGTGTGTTGACTTGCTTGTTGGGAATTCCGTTTCGGCGGCTCGCAGCTTGTTGATGCTCTGTTGTAGTGTTTTAATATCGTTTTCTAAATTGTCCTCGTACGTGGCCGACATACGGGTGTTATTGAAATTGTTGTTGAGCTCCACGAGGTCCAAAATGTTTCGCGAAGGAATGATGGACGTTCTTATCATCGCGGGATGTACCTTGCTCATCTGTAATGTAGCGATCTCGTCTTTGATGCTGCATCCGCGAGTTACGTTGATGATCCCCGATCCGGATAGCACGCAAGTTGAGATTGCCGTTCCACAAACGATGTTGATGCTCACCGGTTGGTTTGTCACGTAAATCCAGTGATTTGGATTCAAGAGCTGGGTCCACCTTACTGTTTCCTTAGTTTTGATGACTGCACAGCTGGAAATATTGCCCGCATCAGTTAAGATTGCCATTTCGCAGTGGTTGATATTAGGTCCCCATCGATGCATCGGATGACGTAGAAGAACCCGGAGTAGTCAACAAGGAGACATTTTGAGAGTTCCGGTTTGGACATTGGGTAAAATTGATCTCGATGTAGATTTACGAGCAGAATTTGTGTTGATGGAATAACGGTGAAAAATGTCTCATTAACTAATATAGGTACTGGAACGATTCGTAAGGTTTCGAATATTTCCTGTGATAGAAGTGGAAGCTTTATTCGGAAAATCATTTGCTCGCTTAAAATTCTGCCTTCTATAGACATCATTCCATATAATTTTGCTGTGTCCATGATCTCCAGGTACTCGCAATGTGGGTGAGAGGTGCTCTTTAATCATAATTAGCTGGTCTTGTAGCTGTCTAGGAGTTATTACTTGCGGATTGACTTTGCCGTGATGAGCCCTTGTTATCACTTCTAGAAGTGTCGATTGTGCCCTTTGATAATGTGATATCATCAGTATTAACCGAATTGCTAGAGTGTTGAAGTATTCCATTATTTTTTCTTGATGGAACTCGTGGTTAATTCCTTTAATGGTGTTGAGCGTCTGGTTGAGATATTCTTCTAGTTCATTCACCCGTCTTTCAACTGCTTTATGCGACTCTTTCATGATATTTGTGGTGGAATCGATTATGGATGTTTGATTCTTCAGTAGTTCTAGCTAGTATCTGTCATTTTGTTGAAGGTTATTTATTGTCTCTGACCTTTTTTCCGCATACTCATCATCCAAAATGCCGAATAGCGAATGAGCGATGTTACCGAATATATTGAGAGGAGATCGTTTCCCTCGACCATGGTCTTGTTGACGCAGTTATTCATTGTTCTCTGTTAATTCCGTAACCGTGGTTGTAAATTGTGCTAGCGTTGGTGCACAGGAATGCTTATTTACTATTCTACTACAGAGATGATCTAGGCTTTCAATTCCTTTATTTATAGTGGCCAGCTCCTTCCAGTAGTTTGTCATGTTGTAGTAAATAACTAAATCCCACTCGTCGGATGACAAGTGAGTGAAACTCATTCGTTCAAAATACAAAACCAGGATATGATTTGAACGGTTTTATTGTTGCCTGATTGTTTCTTAGCACCGGCAAGACAAGGCAAGTGAATAGTAATAGGCTGATTGGGAGCTGACATCGGCGCGGTTTTTTGGAAGCAGGTGGACCTTCGGTTGGCGGTGGCCTGTTTGTTTCGTCTGCATTCGTTTGCGTCATAGAGTGTGAGGATGTTGTACTGGTGAAGTTTTCTTCGTTGGTTTCATCCTTCGCTTCTGCGTCGACCTTTACTGGTAGTGGAGCGAGATTGTGGATTGCCCGTTTTAGAACACCTGTAGCCGTTTTTACAATTGCAACTCGCACTAAACCATCATTTCCCTTTATAGTCTCCAGTATGCGACCAAGAGGCCATTGCATGGCCGGAAGATTGCTGTCCTTTTTTATAACCATCATGCCTGGCTGGGCGTTCTGGCATTGTTGCTTCCATTTTGTTCGGTACTGCAGCTCGGTTAAATATTCTTTGAACCATCGCTGCCAGAATTGATTCTTGAGGTGAAGAGTGCGCTTCCAGTGTTGATGTAGATCTACTCGCTGAGGGTTTTCAGTAGATTCGGCAGTGCTGGTTAACGGTTCGCCTATTAAAAAATGTCCTGGGGTCAGCGCAGTCAAGTCGTTTGGATCCGAAGACATTGGCGTGATAGGTCGTGAATTGAGTATCGCTTCTACTTGCACTATAACTGTCTCCAACTCCTCATATGTCAGCGAATTGTTGTTTAGGCTGCAAGGAAGCAAGTTTTTAGCAGACTTGACGGCTGCCTCCCACAGTCCACCGCAATGTGGAGCTCTTGGTGGTATGAAATGGAATTCGGTTCCTCTAAGTGTGCAGAGTTTGTTGATTTGTTCTTCCGCTTCTTTTGAATGTATCGCTGGTCGAAGTTCTTCCAGTTGGTTTCGAGCTCCTACAAAGTTCGTTGCGTTGTCGCAATACAAATGTTGGCAATTTCCACGTCTGCCCGCAAAGCGTTTCAGCGCGCCGATGAATGCGTTAGTCGTCAAGTCACTTACCACTTCTAAATGCACTGCCTTGGTTGCAAAACAAACGAATAACGCTACGTAACACTTCTGAGGCTTCTTTCCTCTAGCTTTGTAATGAATCCAAAATGGACCGCAAAAATCAACTCCTGTTGTTCGGAATGGCTTATCAGGTTTGATACTTCTCTCAGGCAAATTACCCATCATCTGGGATAAAAGTTTTGGCTTTGCTTTGCTACAGTGAACGCAATTCAATACAATTGACCGCGCAATTGTCTTCCCTTTGATAGGCCAAAATTTTTGGCGCGTGGTAGCGAGTAATCCTTACGGTCCAACGTGAAAATTGTTAATGTGAATGTCTGTCATTACCAGCCGAGTAAGTATGTCATTGTATGGCAACAACATTGGATGTTTTGTATCATATACGATGTCAGCTTCTTGTAATCGTCCTCCGACCCTGATAACGCCATTCTTGTCCAAGAATGGGGCGAGTGAGCTTAAGTTGCTTCGCTTGTCTACTATGGCCGTTTTTTTAAGGGAGGCTAACTCTTGTGAAAAGTTTCGGCGTTGAGCTTTCTTTATAAGTTGTGCCTTCAACAGTAAGGTCTGATGTTATTTACAATCCGAAGAACATAAGCGAAAATCCGTTGCAAATGTTGAAAGGAATTCCGGTGGTTGATTGTAGACAGTATATCTCCATCGTTTGCAACTGACAGTGCTACCTTTGCTGGCTTCGTTTCTAGATGTGTTTCAAATTTTTGATTCCTCGGCCACACGCTTTCGCCGCCATGTAGAAACCTCGGCCCGTAAAACCAAAAAATATCATTCTTTAATTTGTTGGGTGAGACTCCGCGGGAAACCAAATCGGCAGGATTTTTCTGGGATGGTACGTGTCGCCATTGTTCAGCCGTGGTAAGCTCCTGTATAGCTGCTACTCGGTTTGCAACGAAGGTGACGTATGATGATGATGGGCTCCTCAGCCAGGCAAGAACTACCTCTGAGTCCGTCCAAATGTGCATGGAACATCATTCCATTGTAGTTCCCTTTTGACGCGAGCAGCGAGCTTGGTAGTGAGCGTTGCAGCTTGAAGCTCCAAACGCGGAATCGTTGTAGCCTTGATTGGGGCTACCTTTGACTTGGCATATAGCAGTCTCACGACCACGATACCGTCAATTTGCTGTGATCGCACGTATATAGCTGCGCCGTATGCCCTCTCTGATGCGTCGCTGAAAGCATGTAATTCAATGCTTCGCGGGTTTTCGACCGAAAATACATGCCTTGGAAACTTGATATCTTCAAGGCATTGCAGTTCTTTACGAAATTTGACCCAATAAGAGTGCATCTCCATTGGTACAGCTTCGTCCCAATCTATCTTTAGATTCCATAATGCTTGTAGAAATATTTTGGCCTTGGTCACCACTGGGCTCATTACTCCTAATGGGTCAAAGAGATGCGCAATGTCAGAGGACACTGTTCTTTTGGTCACTTTACCGTCGCTGGCCTGAATTGTTTTTACGCAGAAGTTGTCATCTTCGGGAAGCCAGATTATGCCCAACGTCTTCACATGGTAGCTGTCTTTGCCGTTTATGTTGAATTGAACTGCTTGGTCCTCTTCGAGAATGCCTTGAAGTAGCCGAGTATGGTTTGCGCACCACTTCCGCAATTTGAACCCTTCTGATTGAAGCAATTCCTTTAGTTGCCTTTGTACTGCGAGGGCTTCCGTTAGACTGTTAGCTCCTGCCATGACGTCATCAATGTAAATGTTGTTCCTTATCGTTTGCGAACCCAATGGAGCTGACGTTTCAGCTTGTGCTGCTATTTGTCTGAGGCATCTTATGGCTAAATATGGAGCCGTTGTAATGCCGTATGTCACCGTAGTTAGTTGGTAACACTTAACTGGTTCATTTGAATGGTCTCTCCAAAATATTAATTGAAATTTCCTATCTTCTTCCTTCACTCTTATTTGGCGGTACATTTTCTCGATGTCTGCCGTAAATACAAACATCGGAAGCCGGAAGCGTAACAGAACGGTAAAAACATCGTCTTGGAGAAACGGTCCAGTGTGCAGAACTTCATTCAAGGAGATATTTGTAGACGTTTTCGCTGAAGCATCAAATACTACTCGCAGTTTAGTTGTGGTACTTTCTGATCTTATGACACAGTGGTGCGGCAAGAAGTAATGGGGTGTAGGTACCTGCTGAATATCGACCTCTTCCATGTGTCCCAACTGACGGTATTCCTTCATGAAGTCGGTGTACTGTTGTTTCAGCGAGTCGTTCTTGTTCAATTTTCGTTCCAAAGCCAGAAAACGTTTATATGCTGTCTCTTTGGAGTCACCCAACAACTTAGGGTCTTTCATGAATGGTAATTTTACAACAAATCGTCCATCTTATCCTCGCCTGGTATTAGCAGTGAAGTGTTCTTCACAACCTTTTTCTTGCTGCGTAAGGTTCGAGCTCGGCTCCACTTCGTCCAGTTTCCAGAACTCTTGCACCCTTTCTTGAAGCTCGCCGCAATCATGACTGCAGATGCCGCAGCTAAGTGTGTGAGTGTCCGAACTTGCCACTCGACCGGAGACGATCCATCCGAACACGGTATTCTGTAGGCTTGGTAATTTCTTCCCCAATCTTATTTGCCCAACCGAAAGTATCGGCAAAAATTTTTCTGCTCCAATGAGAATATCAATTTGACTAGGGTGATTGAATTCAGGATCCGCAAGTGACACATTTTGGGGAATAGGCCCTGATACGATGTCAATGAATTCTGACGGTTGATAAGTTGTAATTTGCGGTAGAACAAAGGCTTCAATTCTGGCTGAGAATCCTGTTGTCCTGGACCGTATCGAAAAGTTTACTCTAGATTGAGCCTTTTGAATTCCTTGTTCAATCCCTTGAACACACAATGCTTCGGGAACTTCCTTCAAACCAAGCCGTCTAACCAGATCTTTCGTGATGAAATTTAATTGAGATCCGGAGTCAAGAACAGCCCGACATTCAAGTTCTCGACCATCCACAGTCAATACCTTGACGAGTACAGTGCTCAGCAAGATGTTGTTTCTCGGTGTGTTGTTGGTCTTCGCTGCTAGGGTCGTTAAGTTTGATGGCATTGTCGATGTTTCTGCTTGTGCTGGAGGTAAAGCAGAACTTGACTTGCTACCTGATTGTCGATGTGCAATAATGTATTATGCAGTTGCGAACACTTCTTGCAGCCTCGGAGCGAACACTGTTGACTATTATGGTCCGCCCTCAAACAGTTGTAGCACAGATTATTTTTCTTCACAGTCTGGAGACGAACCTTTGGGGTTTGGTTTAGGAAAGCTTTGCAAGAATACACTGGATGCGTTCCTTGACACACTATGAATCGGCTTCCTTTGGATGACGTCACTAGCGAGGCAGGCTTAGTTTGTTTTTGCTTGAGAGATGGCGAGCCCCCTTTGCCGAGGGTTTCCAGGCTTTGAAAACGATTCTCCAGAAATGATAGAAAATGCTTCACAGTGCTTAGCTGCCGGGGCTCTGCCAACGATTGCTCATACAACGTATGTGTTGTATGATCCAACCTTTTCACCAGTACATGCAGTAGTATCGGATCCCAGGCGTCAATTAAAATGCCCAAATTCTTGAGTCCCAGTAGACATTCATTGGTTACGTCATGTAGATTTCTAACTGATGATGCAGATTCAACAGAGCTCGATGGTTGAGAAAGAAGTTTGTTGAGAAGATGTGTCACTAGCAACCTTTTGTTGTCATATCTCTCTTTAACTATATTCCATGCATCTAAATAATTCTCGCTGGAAACTGGCAAATGCTGCACTAGTCGTTTTGCTTCGCCTGATAAATTGTTAAGCAGATAATACATTTTTTGCGCATTTCCGATTGCGCGGTTGTGGATCAGTTGGATGTTCAAATCACGAAATTGAGTTCACTGCAAGTAATCACCGTCAAAGGTTGGTAGTATGATTTTTGGCAATTGAACTCCGGTATCCTTTGATTGTAGCAGTGGATTGTCGCTTCTGTCTTCAGTGCTTCTCATACGTTCTTGCATTGAGATTATTATTTCTTGAGTCCAGCAATGAAGTTCTTGGCAGATTTCAGGACTGTACTCAAAAGGGCTCCTTTCAGTGGTTTGTTCCCATATTGCCTGATCGTTCTCTGCCAGTTTATCCACATATCTTTGTAATAAGTTGACCTTAAGTGTGTAGTACTCAGTAGAATGGTCACTACTAGCCTTTTGTTCAATGTCTTGAATGAAGTAGGTAAGGGTCCTCATCAAGGCCTTTTGCTTCCGGATCATTCTTCGAAGAACATCCTTTTCCTCTTCGTCATCGCCTTTGAATTTGAAATCTGCATGGCGTTCTAGTTTTCTTGTGGCAGATATATCCCCAGATTTGGTTGCAGGTGATGATGCCATAGGGTTGTCGTTAGAAGAAGTTCCCTCCAGGTTTCTCTTCGTGTCATCTAGTGCATGAATGAGCTTCTCGTACACCTTGCAAATTTCGTTGTAGTAATTGTTGGCAAAGTACGGATGATCTGGTGAGGTCACTTCAAATGGTTTCAATTTTTCGTGAACTTGATCAAACTCGGACCAGTACTCTTGTGACAAGCCCAGTCTCTTGTCTAGGTACTCCTTGGTTTTCCTGGACACTGAATCCTTCCTGAAGTTTATCAGCAGCTGTTCCAGTTTGCTCCCCAGCTCGGATTGTGTCGCCGTTAACTTCTCCATTGTAGGGTTTGTTCGAATGCTACGATTGATTTAAGCGATCGGCTTTGTTCTGGATCACGTCGGGGTCACCACTGTTTTTGTACCACGATAAGATATTTTTCTTACCGCCCAATTCAGAATTTAGTACTTTACTAAATGTACAGGAAGCAAGGATATATTTCTAGTGCAGTACTACAAATATTCTAACTCCATAAAATATTTATATTTACCTAGTGATTATAAAGCGTCTAGGCACGCATGTAGATTAGGCGGTTAACGCCGGAATGAATGAGTGAAACAGAGGCGAAGTCGCCAGTTTAACGTTTGACCAAAAAGTGTATTTTCCTATATCGACCTATTCTATTTATACAATTTTTCTATCACAAATACATATTTAACTCTAACAAAATATTGTTTGCTTCAGCAAAAAATACTTAGCAAGAAAATTCCTTATTCTAAATTTTCTACTTCAAAATCTATACAAAACAAATTTACTTCCTCAATGCAATTCTACACGTTGGGTTTCCCATAGAATGCTATCACAAAAAAAAACATTAGCTCTGCATAACGTGAATACATTCATACATACTCTATGTTAATTTCCCGCAAAAAAAAAGGAAACAAGATATCATATGTGGAGTTCTTAGACCCCACATATGAACAATGTCAAGTTCATCGAGAAAAAACGAAAGCATTCAAGGCAATTAATTTATGTTTTGAAATATGATGCACAAGTGTCTTCGCTTGTTGTAAATTTGTAATGTTTTACATATGAAACCATATGAGTGAGGATTATTCCACACGTAAGAAAATGGGTTCATATGGGAAGAAGTACATATGATAGAGTTTGATGTAGTTTCTAGGTTTAAAGCGGGTCATGCATATTTATTTATTTATATTGATGCATTAATGAATTTAATATGAATTTACCTAATGGTTATTTTATTGTGTGAGTATAAATGCATTACAATTTAACTTATCAGGCAAGTAATTTACTTAGATTTTAATACTTTCGCTGTCGTAAGCGAACACAGGCCTTAACGCTTTCATTGAAAACTTAGCATAGATGTTGAATATTCTCGATCAGTAATCAAAATTTAATTGCATGAAAATGGAAGCAAAATGTATGAACAGAAACCGTTGAGTTGTTATTCACATTAATTAAGTTTGTGTTTTTGATTCCCAATGAATGACACTGCTGTGGTTATTTTATTTTTGTGTTTTTGTTTTTTAAATCCTTGATTAATCTTTTAGTGAAAAGTTTACTTATTTATTTGCGTTATTACTACACGGAATTACATTTTACGGAAATTCTGAATAGGTTTCCCTTGAAAGTGCTTGTAAAGCAGTTGTATAATATTGTCCAAATAACTTCACGAGGAATTGTTGCTATGTTCACATAATAACAAGTTGGATAGACAGAACTATGCTCTGGTAATTTGTATTATACTCAGGATATGTAGACTCCATCATTATCTAAGGCACGATAGCCCAAGGTTGGCCTTTTTTTTGTGGTAGGGAGGTGAATGCTATTTATGCACAGAGTGTGGGACTCCCATCGCGACTGGACTACCCACTAGATGTTTAGTGGGTCCACATGAGAACCCAGCCTGGAACCGTTAGACACATTACTTCGGGCCAGGTCTCTTTTTGTTACGCCGTGGGGTACCTTCCCCCTCCTAGCGGGAGGGGAGAGGGGAAGAGGAAATGCCAGAAGAGCGATCCCCCAGCCCCAGCGCCCCCGGCTGCAGTGAGTCCCTTTTATATTTTAGGACTGCCCGAGCATAATGTGCCACCTGGTTCCATTTGTCAACCGATTCGAGCATTACCGCAACTATATTATCCGGGGTGAGCTCTCCCGTCTCCCTGTAGAATTCCCTTCGCAGCCTGACCCATTTTGTACACGCGAAAAATGTGTGACAGGCATTGTCCTCCTCTCCTGGGCCAAACCGACAATCGGGAGACCGTGACTTACCGATCTTGTGCAGGTAAGACTGAAAACACCCGTGCCCGCTCAAAAGCTGGGTCAGATAGAAGTCAGTCTCACCATGCCTTCGATTTAGCCATGGTCTCACATCCGGGATGAGGCGCGCAGTCCACCTTCCCTTCGTGCAATTCACCCAAGTTTGCTGCCAATCGTTGAGCGAGCGCTTTCTCCTCGCGGACAACTATCTCCCTCGCATCCTCGTTTCGGCGCAGGTAAATAGCGCGGCGCTCTCTAGCAAGGAGGGCGACAGGTATCACGCCTGCAATCACTCTCACCGCCGAGTCGGAGACTGTTAGATACGAAGATGCAATTCTCAGTGCTCCTCTTCTCTGTACCTGTGCCAAACGTTTTCGGTATACCTTCTTGCTGAGAGCGTCGCCCCATACCTCCGCTCCATACAGTAGCACTGACCCTACAGCACTCATCAAGAGGCGTCTTCTTGATGGGCTGCGTGGCCATAAGTCGACTCAGGGCCGATATTTCCGAAGAAGCCTTCTTTGCCGTTGCCCTGATTTGCTCAGAGAAACTCATCTTCGAGTCGATCTGTAGCCCCAGGTACTTCACCGCTGGCTTTGATTCGATTTGTATGTCTCCAATACTAGATCATCCTTACTCTAGGGATTCTCTTTTTTGTCAAGATAACCACTTCGGTTTTCTCCAGTGCTAAACTGAGCCCACGAGCAGTCATCCAGTCTCTCACTCGGCGCATTAGCATACCTAGCCTAAGTTGCGCTTGTTCAATGGTGCGTCCAGCGACCAGAGCCGCAACATCATCCGCATAGCCGACATAGCGCGACTCATCTGGCATCTCGAGTCTCAGTAGCCCGTCGTAAGACACGTTCCACAGGTCCGGACCAAGGATAGATCCCTGGGCAACACCCGATGTAACAGCCATCCTTCGTTGGCCCTGTGTCGTGTCGTAGAGCAGGCTT
Organism: Odontomyia ornata; assembly: GCA_963969285.1. NCBI lineage: Eukaryota > Metazoa > Arthropoda > Insecta > Diptera > Stratiomyidae > Odontomyia > Odontomyia ornata. The sequence goes on along the minus strand of OZ017742.1, from coordinate 195,990,412 downwards.
CGGTCCTTTAGGTAGTTCCTCAAAAGCCGCATTAGATATTCTGGAACTTGAAAAGGGTTTTCCAGCGTATCCAGAATATCCATCCATCTAGCGGAGTTGAAGGCATTCCTGACGTCGAGTGTCACCAACAGGACAATCCGTCGCTTGGTGCGACTATATGCCTCTGCCTTTTGGACCGCGTTCACCACCTCTGGAATCGCGTCAATGGTAGAACGTCCTGCTATAAAGCCGTACTGTCGAGGAGATAGGTCCCCAGCAGCACGAATGATGATGAGTTTCTCTAGCACTTTCCCAGCCGTGTCTAGCATGCATAACGGGCGGTATGCAGACGGCGATCCGGGATTTCCCTTCTCCTTGTTGATCAACACGAGCCTCCCAAAGTTCCATCGTACCGGGAAACCCCCGTCCCGTTAGGTAAGTGTTGAATGTGCTGAGCAGCAAGTCAGGACAATGGTGATAGACGAGCCGCAACACCTCAGCTGGAACACCATCTGGACCTGATGCCTTCCTCGTTTTCAATGAGAGGACTGCCTCCTCCAGTTCCAGCTGTATGAAGAGTGGGCTCTCGACCATGGACAGCGTCAACACGGATGGGATGGGCGGGGAAGAGTCCCCGCACTATCGCGTCCATCTTTTCCACGTCATGTATACAAGGCTTCCGTAGGGCACCAAGTTTCCCCATGACCAGCTTGTAGCCAAGGCCCCACGGATCCTTGTTCACATTGTCCACTAGGTCTTGCCAGCAGCGAGCCTTGCTACTGTTGATCAGTTTGCGAAGGCATTTCCTGGCCGACTTATATGCTGCCACCTGCTCGCATGCCTCATCAGGGTTCCGCACCCGTTGAGCCTCACGTCGAAGCTTGTGACACTCCCTTCGCTTTTCAGGGATTTCAGTTGACCACCAGTACACTGCGGGCTTGCCGTGCCGGGGTCTTTGACGGGGCATAGAAGCGCAGCAAGCAGTCGTAATGATGCTCATAGTAGAGTTCACCACGTCTTCAGCTGCCCGTTCTTCCGTCCCCTCCGAAGCTCCCTGCAGCGGCTCACCTGCTGTGAGAACCTTGACGAACCTCTCGACGTCCATCTTTCCGATGTTCCATCCAGTTGTAGAAGACCGAGAGCACGGACGTCGGGAGACAACATCACTGATCTCAAGCAGAATGCACTGATGATCACTGGCTGAGTAGTCCTCTAATACTTTCCAGTTGTGTATCCTCCGTACTAAGGACTCCGAGGCGAATGTCACGTCCGGTATGGTTCCCTCACAGCCAATACGGCGGAAGGTCGGCGTATTTCCGGAGTTTAGTACGACGAGGGTCGTCCTGGCCGCCATTTCCAGGATTCGTTTTCCCCGCGGATCCGTTTGAGGCATGCCCCATTCGATTGCTTTAGCGTTGAAGTCGCCCTCAACGCCCCCTCTGCGTTCGAGACAGCGCCCTCCAAAGCATTAAGCTTGGCTTGGAAAGATGATATCGACTCGTTAGGCGTTAGGTACACACTAAAGAAGGTGATCCCTGAGCACCGAACCCACACGAAACCATCCCCCCGTCCACAACTCTCCGCTTGAATGTCACTGTTCCGAACCCAGATGGCGGCAGTACCAGTTTCATCAGAATGCCATTATGCAGGACTTTTATTATGGTATTGCTCACTCAGCAGCAAGAAGTCGGCTTTCATGTCCCTCGCAAACTACTCAAGCAGATTTTGGTCGGTTGAACTGCGGTGTAGGTTTAGCTGCAGGATGCGAGTCATCGAAGTTCTGATTTTGCCTTGGCTAGGGCTTCCTGGAACACCCGGCATTTTCCTGATCCCAAGACGTGTCCAAAATCAGGTTTTGGATCAGCATCCTTGCAAAGAATACAGTGTGCCTCCTTCGTACACTCTTTTCTTTTATGTCCCATGTCACCGCATTTATAACATAGGGAACCCCTATCGGGTTCTTTGCATACTTGTCTGGTGTGACCATAACCAAGGCATTTGAAACATTGAAGAGGCGCTGCTCTTTGCCGTATCCGACAGACAGCCCAACTAATTCGTACTTTGCCGTTGTTCAGGAACTGTTCGGCGTCCTTTTCGGTCATGTCGACTCTGGCCATGCGTTGTCCCCTGTTTTTTTCTGGTGTCAGTTTCGCTTTGATCCTTCCCACGCTAGGGAACTCCCTTTTGATGGCCTCTTCTACCTCGGCCAGATCCGTCACGCAGTCAATGTCTCGTATTTCGATCGTTGCCATCGGCTCGAGCGGGGCTATAGTTGCGCTTTTGCCGAGGACTTTTTTTACTGCGTCACAGAATGCTTCCTTATTGTCGGCCTCTGCTCCGAATTCGACCAGTATGTGGCCCGACCGCGTTGGTCGTACTACTTTAATGGTAGTATTGGTGTCTTCGGGCCTTATGTTTCCCCTGATGTCCCGCAGTACCTCCGCGTAGGATCGGCCATCATGGGGCTTTACGAGCAGTGCCTGCTGCCGGGGTCTTCGTCGCGGCTTCTGCCTCTCCTGTTTTGCATCAGGTCCTTTTTCTAATTGGGCGTCCGTGCGAACTTTACTTTCTGGCTTTTTTTGAAGGAGTTTCTTTACGGCTTTCTTCGCTCCTTTTGTAAGCACTGTCTGGAACCCCTGATCTGGTGCTCCACGCCCATCAAGTGCCTCTTCCTTCCTTCTTTTATCCCGATCTCCTTCGATTGGGCTAGACGCCATTCTTTTATTGACTTTTAATGGTGGAGCTATCTGCATGTCGCCTTTAGATTTCGCCCCAAACGCCTCTTTAGCTTTCTTGTCGTCTTCGGCCCTTAACCACCTCCTCCGATAGTGCCCTATGCGATCTAGGAGCTCCTCTAGTTCAAGGAGCCCTGCCTTTGCTGCTTTGCTGATTTTTGGGGAGTTGCATGCAGATCGTATTCTTTTCAGAACATCTCCCGCTTTTCAGAGTAGTCTTTCTTCTTCGTATCGCTGGGCCGCAATTGTACCCTGCGACCATCCTTGGGAGAGGTTATCGCGTTCCGTTTCCGAGTGCAGTACTTCTGCCACATTTTCAACTTTGGCGGTGCATTCACGCGGTGTCTGGTCACTCTTTGCTTTTAGTGCCGTAATCTCCTCGTTGGCTTCTGGATTTTTCGTTGCAATGTCGGGATTTGCGACCCTTGCATTGGTCGCTTCGGTAACGATCGCAGCAGTGACAATCGAATTTTCGGTGCTCTTTATGTTATCTCCCACCGCTCGATCACTTGAAGCGTCCTGCAGAGTGTCTCGGTTCTCCTTTATAGGATGCGTAATCGTTCGCATCATTTTTTTGCTGCGCCCGAACGCCGCAGGAATTTCAGTGTGGAGCAGACTGTCTGCTATTCTCCGTTTTTCGTCTGCCTTCACTGGGTTGGCCTTGGCTTCCAGTGTTATTGTCCTCCAATCAGCACGACTCTGCGACCTCGTTCGCCAGTTGATCATTCTCAGCAAGGATTTGCTGTCAGCTGCTATGGTTTCTTTCCATCGAGTCCTTGGTCTGAATGTCTGCTCTGTGCTCTACCCATTAATTTTCTTTTGGGGAGTCGGCTTTCTTCCGTTCTTTCTACATGGCCTGCATTGCAATTTGCGTAACTTTACGTAAGCAGATACAGGTGATTCACCAAATATTCAAAAAACTCGTCATTGTTACGTAGTATCCACTCTGATTTTTGTTTCACTGGGTCATCGATTTTCCGGAACACGTTACCTCCAAATATATCCACTGCCTTTTCGGATCGCTCGTGAGGATCTTTTCACTTCCATATAACAGCACGGGTTTGACTAGTGATTTGTAAAAACGGACCTTTTTTCTGTGTAAAACTCTCAACCTGGGAAGCAAGGATTAATAGGCTTTTGCTTGATGCGTTTATGCGGCGTCCAATCTCGTCCTTTTCGGCGCTTCTTTTGTTCAGGGTAGCTCCACGGTAGGTAAAGTTATCTACACTTTCAAGATTATAGTTGCTTACGGTGAGGTTTAGTCGAACTGAAGTTTTCTTTCTCGTTTGAGTCATGAATTTAGTTTTAGTTTCATTAACTCGTAGACTTCAGATTCTAGGCTCAGAAATACTCCTTTGGCATCTGAGATTGACCGTCCCATAATTTTGTCATCGTCAGCATAGCAGCAATTGTGTGGACTTGAACATTAGAATACCAGAAGTTTCAGCTTTTATGTTTCATATGACATATTCCAGCGCAATATTAAAAAGCAATGGGATAAGTCTATCCCCTTGTGTTAAGCCTGATTCGAGAATGAAAATGTCCGTTAATTCGCCGTTTACCTTGACCTGGGATTTTGTGTTTAGCATCGCGACTTTGACCATGTTTTGGTGGCAAGCAAACGTCAAGCATCATTTTGTATAGAACATTTCTGTCGACACTGTCATATGCTTGCTTGAAGTCTATAGAAAGTTGGTACACGTCCATGTTATATTCCCAGCACTTTTTGAGCACCTGCTTTACTGAGAATATTGGAAAGCCTCCCTGATACTCTGCTATAATACTTCCATAGTACGGCTTTAATTTTCTTTTTCTGATTTCGAGAGCACTTTATAGGATGTACACAGTAAAGCGATGGTTCTATCATTTTCATACGTTAACTTGTGCCCCTATTTGTGTACAGGACATATTATACTTTTTCGCCAGTCCTCTGGTAACTGCTCCTCTGATCATATTCTGCAGATTAGTAGCAGTCGTAGGTTACGTGGATGGGGAACAGTGCCGCAGAACGAGGGCGTGTCAAGAGTGCTCATGGCGGCTCGTTTTTTTGTGGAAACGTGGTTGATTTCTTGAATGTGAATGTGAAATTTGCTTATTTTATATCAACTTTGTGAATTTCGGCTTTAAGTGAAGGTATTTATGTAGAGCATCAAATGAAATGTCATTACGAAAACTTTCCGAGTGTTAGAAACTGAAGTAGGAGCGGTGAAAACTACTTAAAATGTATGTCCCCACCTCTGACTGAAAAAAAACTGAGAAGGAAGCGCATACGCTAGGAATACTTTCGAAGTCAAAATGGTTCAAAATATAGGATTTCTATGTTACGATATAAAATTTAGTCATAATGCCTACTTCATTCATTTTTCATTCACGAAACGAAATGCGTCTACAGCGTTCTGGACCTAATTCATAAAAGGCATAAGAGAAACATACGAGTATAAATCACGTGGACTGATTCTAAACCCTTAATTTTGGAAACATAATTATGCTTCTCATTTTGGTCGTCATATTTTGGGTGGATTCAACGCGTGTATACCTTCTTATAACAAATTTCATCCCAATCAGAAAATACGACAAAATGTCTTGATAAAGTAATGAAAATCAATGACCAATGAAAAACTAAAGGACTCTTGAATTTATCAATCGCATTTGTTTGAGGTTTGCTCATTGTAGGCAACCCGGCTACTTATCTTCAATTTAAAGGGCATGGCTTATAAAATTATTTGTAATCTTTTGCACACCGCATATTTTCTCCGTATTAAAGATATTCTCCCTACATATGTGAAAAATATCGGTAGTTATTCGTTTTTGCAGCATTGCTCATATACTATTTGCAGGATTAGAAGCATACTTTTTGAATTAGTTTATGTTGCATGAATAGAACGCTGTTATGTTCCCCAGTACTGGGCTGCATTTAGCCGAAACTATCCCAGCACTCAATCATCGTGGGTCAGCAGTTATTACTGAATTTAAAGCATTTCTTCTTGATAGAACCAGTGAGCAGCGTGGCGCCACTAGTAAACGATAAAGACAAACTGGTTTTCTCTAGCAAAAGAATCGCTAATCTATTAGGCTTAATATGTTTAGCACAATCATATCCTACACCCGCTTACAGGTACGTCTATCATTCATTTAATCGTTAAATTAGAATGTAAGCTGCAAAAAATCATGTAGTTCCAAATGTTTCAATAATGCGTAGGTAGAGTCCCCTAGTAATGCCTAATAAAGTCCTCTCATTTTTCGTAGCTGAGGGGGGTGGGCCTTTCTTCAGTTTTTAGGCCTATCTCGAAACCGGTACGTGATCCCGAAAAATATGTTCCGCTTACAATTAAGGCTTACTAAATTTCATTCAAAACAATCCCACATCTCAGCTATGAGCCATGCTATCTACAAGACACGAGGTGGAGAAAGTGGTAAATTTGCCTTACGTTTTTCGACAAACTTATCTTTCTAGCTCTTTTACCTTCGATTTCAAAGAAAACTTCTCCGTAACGAAGTTGTTGAAGACCAAATATATACACTTTTAATCATTTATCATCAGGGAGTCAAAGGTTAGAGCGTATTGAAGTTTATGTGTTAACTATAAGATTTCGCAAATAAAATGCTCGTCATTTTATTTCCGTTTTCAAAAACTTCAATTCTCTGCATCACATTACCTCTAGCTTTTCTGGACATAAATGTTCATTTTATCGGTAACATATCAGGCGAGGAGCCGGTGACACTAAAAGCTCCGCCATCGCATATTTGAAAAATTCTTATCAAAATTGGAAGTTTATAGTTAGGGGAGTATGTAAAGCGTAGTCGGCGTGGATTAATTTAGCCAAAAATATGTTTAAATAAAGTATTAGTAAATGGTCAGAATATTTTCCTGTCATCGCAGATGGTAATCATTCTTAGTGCGTCCAATACGCAGTCCCATGAGCTTCCAGAAAAATAACCCGGCCGACCAACCTTTTCAGTCGAAAAAGTCTGGCATATCTGTTAACGTTGTGATAGGGTTAAAATTTCTTCGTTATCATGGAAAGTTTTTTCGTTTTTTCATGTTACGCATTTCAATATCAAATTTAAGAATGTGTTGGTATGCGGGCTTAAAAAATGCCGAAAATATGGGACGTATCAATTTTCATCCCATGTTTACGAATTCCATCAATCACGCACAGTTCGCAGTTAAACAAATTTCAGAATAAATGTTTTAAATATTTGGAGAGTTCGAGGTTTCATCGGTTAAAAGACTTCGGAAGCAGAAATGGGTTGGCCTCATGATTCGTATGGACAAAGAGCGAGTAGTGAGTACTAGGAAAACTAAGAAAATGATGGCCCGATTCTGTCAGCAGGGAAAGCTCATCGCTAATAAGATTTTTGAATTGGAGGCAAAATTGATAGGTAGAGAAATTTTCTGCGCAGGCTCTAGAGGGGCTATAATGTACGTAGAAGAAGAAGAAACATATTTTTTAAAGCTGTCCTTGCTTTTTAATTATAATAGTCCAGTATAATATCTTAATTTAAATCTCTTTACTATCAAATAGCTTTTATTGTGTACGTTTTTTCATAAAATACTTCGGTTTTCAACGAGAAAGAGGTTCTTCTAACAGTAGAATACCAGTGTTTTGTCTACAGTCGATAAAGTAATAATCACTCGAATATTGAATGAAAATTACACATGCTATCATGACGAAGCTGATATGAGAGTTTTCTTCCACTTAATCAAATGTTTTCGTAAAAAAAAAATACTCATAGAATCAGTATCTCGGAAACATACAAGAGTTCAAGGAGCAAGAAATATAGCTAACGAAAACCAATAACGAGATAAATTACATATATTGCTCACACCTTGTACAAGGGTTATGTTCATCTGTCTGTTGACTTCTATCGGGCTTTCATGCCTATTTTAAAATTCTTTGCAAGTACAAGCGATAAAAAAAATGTATAAACTAGTGATTAATATCAATTCCAGCAATATTCCTCCATGCTCGAAAATCTTGTTCCAAAAAATTCTAAGCAAGATACCACGATATTCTTCAATTTGGAATTGAAATGCGTCAAACAGAAAATGATAACGGAGAAATTTCACCCATTATCACAACGTTAACAGGTATGCCAGATATTTTCGACCAAAAAACGTTGTACGACCCTGTTTTTTTTCTGAAAGGTCATGGAATTTTGTATGGAACTAACTTAGAATGATTAAATTCCAGGATGACAGGAAAATTTTCTTGCCATTTACTACTAGTTTTAATACTATTATCATATTTTGTATGGAACTTACTTAGAGTGATTAAATTCCAGGATGACAGCAAAATGTTTTTGTTTTTTGAAGGGAAATGGCGTAGCGAAATCAAAGAGCGCTTGTATGCTGTGTATGGTGCGAAGGCGACCGTAAAAATGACTTAACAAGTTTCAACGTGGTGGTACGTCGGTTTTTGATGAGCCACGACCAGGTGCCCCGAAACGGCTACCACGGAGGATAAACCGACAAAAATCCACGAGCTCGTATTTACAGAGCGCCGATTGAAGGTGAAGGTAGCTGTGACAATAGGCATCTCAAAAGACGGTGTGGGTCATATCCTGTATGAAATTTTGGGAATGAGAAAGCTGTCGGCGCGATGGGAGCCGCATTTGCGCACTCCGGATAACATACGCAACCTTGAGACCACTTCAGGGCACTGTTTTAAGCGGAATACGAAGGAGATTCTGCATCGTTTCGTGACCGTCCACGAAACATGGCTCCACTGGCGGCACACTCCAGAGACCAAGGAGCAGTCGAAACAGTGGACTTCATCCGGCGAACGTGCTCCGAAGAAGGCGAAGACTGTCCTATCGGCCGGAAAGGTGATGGCCACCGTTTTCTGGGACTCACAAGGTGTGATCTGTATCGACTACCTGGAGAAGGGCAAAATGATCACAGGGGTCTGATATGCCGAATTATTGGACGGGTTTGACGCTGAGTTGCGGAAAAAAGCTATATTTGGCGAAGAAAAAAGTGCTCTTCCACCATGATAACGCACCGGCTCACGCCTCCGCCATCGCTCCGCCCAAATTGGTCGTTTTGGGTTACGATCTGCTACTCTATCCGCCGTATTCTCTAGATTTGGCCCCTTGCGACTTTCTATTTGTTTCCAAACTTGAAAAAGTCACTCGCCGGGTAGAAATTTGAGTCGGATGAAGATATCATCGCCACTTTGCAGATCTCGAGAAAACGTATTTTTCAGACAGGTTAAAGAAGTGTGAGCATCGCTAGGTCAAGTGATAGAACTAAGAGGAGATTATGTTGAGCAATAAATTGCCACTTTTCCTAAATTTTCGTTTTTTTTTGGTTTTTGTAGGCTAAGTTCTTATCAGACCGCCTTCGTATATCAATAGAAAGCAAAGAGGTAGACCAATGGAAGAATTTGTTTCCATAGCCATGGATGTAATTCTTCAGCGTTTTGATGATCAAGAGAAACGCTATTATTCCATGGATGACATTATGAAAAAAATAAGTGGACAAAACCAGACGTTTTTTGGGTTGGGAGGTATATGCCATTTACGCACTGACTGTAGGGCTAACATGAGAACCTAGCCTGGATTCGTTTGACACACTACTTTGGGCCAGGTCTCGTTTTGCTACGCCGTGAGGCGCCTTGAAGTTGGGCGACCTTTTGTAATGAATCGGCCCTACGCCACTGCCGATTATTACTCCGTCGTTATCGACGTCGACGAAATCGGAAACTTGACGTTGGATGAGAAGCCAGATGGCAGCAGACGTCACTAACGCACACATGACCATTAGTAGGCGACTAATACATATGCAATGTGCCACCGTATGACTTCCCATCCTACATTAGTTTTGTCTGGGAGTGTCACGTTATTCCTTTTGCGACGCAGAACAGCTCGCGCATTCTAGAATTCTGCTGAAATTTCCCTATCGGAAACGCATTGAATGTATTAGGCGGTGTTACAGTTACGCGAATAAATTGTAAAATGGCATCTCCATAGATAGTTCGTAAAAGAAATAAGTTGGGTAAACAGACCTACGCTCGTGTCAGAAGGGTTTTGTACCCAACTTCTCAGAAATGCAGTCACCAGCAATAAATGACGGCAAGAAATATATTAAAGAGATGTGCACGTTCAAAAGAAAATCCATTGTTTTTCTATTTTCAACGGTCACCATTTCGCTGCAAACCGACAAAAATCACTCAGATCATGAATTCTCAAAAATATTAATGATAATGACCTTATTGTAAAATTTCAAGAAGATCAAGTCAAAACTGTAATGACTGATTCGATGGAAAGTCCATAAAATACCAAAACTACGTGTTATTGTTGTTGTAATTGGAGAAATTTCAAACGGCTATAACTCCCGTGTGTATCATTCGATTTTCATCAAACTTATAAAGGAAGAGAAATTGTTGGATAAGTGAACCACTGGTGTCCATTCTTCGGTTCTCCCAACGAATACCTTTTTGTGTATCCGTTGTTCGTCCATGCGATTCATGTGGCCAGCCCATTGCAGCTTCCGCAGTCTTATAATCGTTGATACCTCCAGTTCATTAAAAATTTCATGCAGCTAATGGTTGTATCGTATTCGCCATTGGTTCCCGTCTAGCTTCGCTCCGATTATTCGCCTCGGGACCCGTCGCTCAAAGGCGTTCAATATATTTGCGGATGCTTGGGTTAGGGTCCATGTTTCACACCCTAGTATAACACAGGTCTTATCACAGATTTGTATACTTGGAGCATTGTTTTCCTGTGTATGCGGCTGGTCTTCAAGATCGTCAAAACTGAATAAAATATTTTATATGCAAGCTGTATTCTTCGGCGTATTTCGTCTCTTTCATTGTCCGTTTTCGTTATTTTGGCGCGTAGATACACAAATTTGCTATCATTTTCGATACTGTATTCGCCAAGTGTGATATATTGTGTATTTGAGGTATTTATTTAATGCTGGTCACGGAACGTAGTAAATTATTGGTTGTTTTGGGTTTTAGAGTCTGATTCTTTGATGATCAACAACTGAAACTCTCATCTTTCCAGCATCCACAGAAACTTGTATCTAAAGAAAACGTTTTAGCCATATGAGTTTAATAACGCCAATTTCAATTTTGTCATGCTGAATAGGAGCAACACAATGCCAACATATTCAGGCCCTGCTTCGACGTACAATCACCACTCTCAAATTAAACAGGATTTTATGGATTGTGGATATTTCACTTTCAACAGACTGGAACACAATGGCTTGAATATGACCCTATGGCGTGAAGTGTCACATGAAAAGGTAGAGCAACTCCAAAGAGACGAATAAGTGACTCTGTGTTGACTAAATACGTTAGCACCGCTTAAGACTTATGTTATACTTTAGAGCAGGTTCCCACCATCCATTCTGTGGGAGGAGCACCATTTGTGGACTTCGTCATCATGAATAAGTGAAATGGTCAAGACAGAAGGAATGCATTGTTAACAGTTAACTGAGCCGTCACCTTTTGCTGTGCATGATTCTTTAATGTAAAAGGAATGATCCATATTTACTGTCATTGATCAAGCATAGGAAATTGGAACCCATAATATTGTAGGAATCAACTTCACTGGCATCAATTATTTTGTTTATTTGATAAACACATGCCAATTCCTTTTTTTCAGTGTCTGATGATGATTCAAAGGAGTCGAAACGCGTCTGTTCACACGACAAAGCAAGGCCCGACGGCTTTTGAAGAAAAAAGAAAGAACGTCTCAGTCCCTTCGGGTGACGGGAAACTATCAATTTGAGCAATGAAGTAGTCGAGCCTTTAATAGTTTTGGCAATAACTGTGATCAGTAAAAAGTATATTGAAGTTAGAGTTAGTCTGGGTGAAGAAAATGCAAAAACTCATCTTTTTACGATGCCTTTCTTTCGTGGAATGAAATGGTCAATCTGAAGAATAGTTTCATGGTAATTTATGCCGGCTTCCTGCTTAAAGAGTAAATGAAAATAACAGCACCAAGTTCATATCCATCTGCAATAAATATTTGTCTCACGTTATCAAACATTACGACTATCACTCTGCTGCTCGAAAAAGGGCTGAGCAAAATTAAAGAGCAACAAACATAATATCCGTCGATATGGAATTAGATGAGGAAATGGTGGTTATTTTACAACCGGAAAATTTCCTTTGCAACAAAAGAGTGAAACCAATCTGTAAATATGCTGTCGCGGCCACGGTATACAACACAGTCGGAGTCATTTTAATTTGCCAACGGCTCTAAATCCCCTGGTGGCATCCTGGGCCAGCTAGAGGTTAGACGGGAGTTTCTTTCGGGGAAGGCTACTACCCGTATTGGGCCACCTAACATATCATCACACATACTAAAATAGGTTTTAGGAAGGACAAAGAAGGGTCACAAAAGAAATGAAAAGGAATTTTCTAATGAATCATTGCCATTTTATTCGTACAAAAATAATATAAAATTAATAATAATCAACTAAAATTGTTCCAATTTCTTCTTCGGCTTCTTCGTAGAACTACAGCCCCTCTCGGGCCTTCGCTTCCTGCAAATAGCGCCTCCAACTGTCTCGGTCCATTGATCGCGTCCTTCAATTTTGAAATCCGAGCAGCGATGAACTATTTTCGTCGATCGAGTCAGACCAACGTTTCCTCGGTTTCCCCACTGGTCTCCGCCCTTCAGTTCTCCCAACGAATACCTTTTTGGGTATCCATTGTTCGTCCATACAATTACTTTGGCCAGCCCCATTTTAGCTTCCGCAGTCTTGCATTCGTTGAGACCTCTGACTCGTCAAAAATTCAATACAGCTCATGGTTGTATCGAATTCGCCATTGATCCCCGTCTTGCTTCCCTCCGATTATTCGCCTCAGGACCCGTCGCTCAAAGGCGTTGAATATATTTGCGGATACCTGGGTAAGGATCTATGTTTCAATCCCAAAGCATAACACAGGTATTATCACAGATTTGTATACTTGGAGCGTTGTTTTCCTATGTCTGCAGCTGGTCTTCAAGATCGTCAAAACTGAATAAAATATTTTATTTGCGAGCTGTATTCTTCGGCGTATTTCGTCTGTTTCATTAACGGTTCTGGTTATTTTGGTGCCTAAATACTCAAATTCGCTAACATTTTCGATGTTGTATTCGCCATATGTGATATATTGTGTTTTTGAGGTATTTTTTCACGACTGCGTCATGAGCTTTGTTTTATTCTCATTGATTTGTAGGCATACTAGTTTTGCTTCGCGGTGAGTTTCAGTTGCTAATGAGCTTGACAAAATGTTGACGTCGTCCGCAAAGGCTACCACTTGGCTTGACTTGTATAATAATGTACCTCGTGTATCGAAGGTAGCTTCCTTATGACGTACTCCAGAGCCAAATTGAATAGGAATGGGCCAGCCCATCCCCCTGCTTTAGTCTGATATTTGAGTCAAAGGCATGGGTGAGTTAATTATTGATGCGGACTTGGGAGGTTGTCGATGTCATTGTCATTTTGGTAAGACGGATTAATTTGGCTGGCATGCTAAAGCAAAACATTATTTGGTACAGTACGTTACGATCAATACTGTCGTATGCTTGCTTAAAGTCAATGAGCAGCAACATGGTTTTTGCAAAGGTCGATCAACTGCTACCAATCTAATGCTTCTTACCTCAACTATCCTCTGCGTGATGGAAAAAGATAACCAGATTGACGCTGTTTATACGAACTTCACAAAAGCTTTTGATCATACCTAAATAATCGAACACAGTTTGTCAAATTTCAGGGTACTTTCTCAAGAGAAATTATTGCCTCTCCTGAGTGCCCCTTTTATTCAACATCTTTATCTCCGACGTCCGAAATTGTAAGTGACATACCTCTTCTTCTGTAGGCTGACGACCTTAAGCTATACCACATCGTCAATTCCGATTCCGAGGCCTCTTTTCTGCAAACCAAAAGAAACTCGTTAATGAAAAGGTGTAATGATAACAGACTTCATCTAAATTTTGGAAAGTGTTACGTTATAAGCTTCTTGCGAAAGAGTTCAGTATTCCAGTACACTTACAACCTGAACAAATTGCCACTTCAAAAAGTTGACCAGATCTCCGATCTAGGCGTCCTTAAGGACAGAGGGTTTAATTTGAAATCTCAATACGACACAATGCTTGCTCGGGCATGCAAGTCGCTTGGTTTCATTAAACGTCGTGGCAAAGAATTCAAAAATCCATGAGTCACCAAGACTCTATACACCTCATTTGAACGCCCTCTCCTCGAATATGGTTGTATTATTTGGAATCCATGTTTTGAGGCTCATAGCATCCGCATAGAATCTAACCAAAAACAATTTATTCTTTTTGCCTTGCGTGAAGGTTATGACCGAGAGACAACTTGCTGTCTTACCAGCAAAGAGTATTTTGATACTCAAAGAACTATTTTAAGCTCCTGCTTTGTTTTTGATGCAATCAAAAAATAGTAAAAGTCGCATCACTATCCAGCAGATTCATGTTCCATGAAACTATTAAACGTACTAGAAACATGCGTTTGCTTTCTGAAGAGTAACATAAAACCACATACGTAGACAACGAGCCAATAAATAGGTATTGCAAGTTTTCAATTCTATGGGAAACATTACTCTCCTTTTATCTCAAAACTAAGTTTCAAAAAAAGATAACTGACGCATTAAAATAAGTTTAACTTTATAAATAAATTAATAAAAAAAAATTGGTGTACGTCTATGTTGAACTCCCAGCATTTTTTAAGTACTTCCTCGCCAGTGAACAATTGGTCTATTGTCGATCTACCTGCCCTAAAACCACCTTGATACTCCCCAATAATACTGTTCGCGTATGATCCGATTTTATTTTCTAATATCTTTGAAAATATTTTGTACTCCGTACAAAGCAGTGATATGCCTCTATAATTTTCGCACTGTAGCTTGTCACCTTTTTTGTGGATAAGGAATATAATTGCTTGGATCCATTCGTTTGGCATATGTCCTTGTTGCCAAATGTGCTGGATGACTTTGAGAATAGCTTTATGAACACCCCTGCCACCATATTTGATGAGCTCCATTGGAATCTCATCGATGCCCGGCGCTTTATTATTCTTTTGGGTCTTGATGATGGAGCAAACTTCATCCAGAGTTGGTGGGGCCAATAAAAGCTCTCCGGAAACATCAATGGGCTCCGATGTTCTGGAGCTGTGCGGAAGATTAAGAAGGTTCTTGAAATATGATGCCCATCTTTCCTTAATCTTGATTTCATCAGCGATATTGCCGATGTCATCACGACCGAGCGTGGTTTTGCGTTCATAACCATGTTTCAGGTGTTTCACTACTTTGTATGCTTGTCTTGTGTTGTTGCTCGCTAAACTTACATCTATACTGTTCAATTGGTCGTCATAGTATTTTCTTTTCTGAATCCTAATTATCTTATTCGCTGCTCTTCTGAGATTTTCATAGTGTTCTCTCTTCGTCCTGGCTTTCTTGCCTAAATACTCCTTGTACGCCTGATTCTTTTTGTTTAACGCATTCTGGCACACATCATCGAACCAATCATTTCTTTTGCGCCAGGCTTGATGTTCGATTGTGTGTTCAACCACGGTCTTAATAGCCGCTTTCACTTTCATCCAGAGCTCGTTGCTTGTTTCCAGCGATGCGTCTGATTAGATGGGAGCCAGCTGTTTATCGAGGGTCTCCGTGAAATTTTCGGCCACAGACGCCGTTTGGAGCCTTTCGATGTCAAATTTTTGTAGCGGGCTGGTCTTTGATGAACACGCCTTTGACATCGATAGATTAATGTTTCTTTTATCTATTCTTTTCTCATCTTCTGCGCATATATTATCTTTAATTTTCGTGTATCTGTATATGATACATTCTTCTCGAATGTTTCTGAATATTATGTTACCCGCTTTCCAAATTGTCTTCCTCTTCTATGTGGTGACTTCGACCTTCCAAATATTTCTTGGACAGACAGTCTGATAAGTCCTTGCTCCTCTCATTGTTCTTCCTCGATTTCTTCCTTTATGTCAATGTGTGCTCTTTCTCAGTTCAATATTGCACCTAATCCCAACGGCTGTAACTTGGATTTAATTCTATGCGGCTTTCCCGTGTTC
This sequence comes from Odontomyia ornata, assembly GCA_963969285.1. Taxonomy (NCBI): domain Eukaryota; kingdom Metazoa; phylum Arthropoda; class Insecta; order Diptera; family Stratiomyidae; genus Odontomyia; species Odontomyia ornata. Next base: position 195,974,653 of record OZ017742.1, on the reverse strand, counting down.
TCTTTCCTTATATTTCTCCTGATCCTCATCATCCCCCTCTACGTTGTGATGTGTCTCTGCTGCTGTTCCCCTTATTCGTAAAAAAAGACAACATCGCTATAACTTTTACAAAGCTAACTATAATCAAATATGTAAAGCCATTCTCTCGGTGGATTGGTCACCATTCTTTAGTGGTCTGGACTCTGATACAGCATGTTGGAACTTCTATGACTTCCTCAACTCGACTATATCTTTCTCAACACCTTTTACTGCGTTGAGCAGCTTGAAGGACTCTCCTTGGTTAAATGTTAACGTGCATCGTGCTTTGAAAGAGAAAGACCGTGCTAGTCGTGCGTTTCTGCGTGATGGGATGACTGAATCTCGTAATATGTTTTGCCAGCTTAGAATTATGGCTAAAAAACAAATCAAGTCAGCAATGTATTCTTATTACAGAAGCATTGAGTCTTCTTTAAACTCAAATCATTCCAAACTTTTTTAGAAATATATTCGTTCCCCCAAATCTTCTACCAGAATTTCATCCACTCCACCTAAATGGCGTTTCAGCCTCTTCGTCCCAGGGGATCTGTGAGCTCTTTAGTACTTACTTTTCTTCCCTTTTTAATCCTGTGGGCACATTTAATAATATTCCGTGTTTTCCATTCCATCCTTGTCTTTTTCCGGTTTTATGTACAGGAGATGATGTTTATATATTGATCACTTGATGGTTCTGTCATTCCAGGTCTTGATGGCATCCCTAATCACTTTGTTAAGTCTTTCTCTACATCGATTTATGTTCCCTTATCCCACCTTTTTAATATTAGCTTATCATTTTGTATCTTTCCATCTTATTGGAAAAAGGGCTTATATCTCTACTATTTTTAAAAAAGCTGATGGTACTTCCATTTTTAATTATCGTCCGATATCATTTTTATCCTGTTTTTGAAACTGTTAGAGCGTATTTTTTGTTTGACAATCTTTGCTCTTCATGTCAGTATGTTTTGGTTCCTGAGCAACGTGGTTTTATCAAAGGCCGATCCACTTTGACTAATCTACTGGGGTTTACCAGTGTGGCAGCAAGAGCCTTCGAGGACCGCTTACATGTGGAAACCTTGTATATGGATTTCTTTAAGGCTTTTGACTCGGCGAACCGCAATATATTACTGCATAAACTTAAAACTTTATGTGATCCCGGGTATTTGCTGTTTTGGTTCTCCTCATATCTTTCTAATCGTGTTTGCAAAGTCTCTCTTAACGGTTCTGTTTCTATCGCGCTCATTCTGTCTCGTGGAGTTCCTCAAGGTTCCATTCTCAGCCCCCTCTTATTTATCCTGTATATCAACGCCATCTTATTTATCCTGTATATGAACGACCTTCCTTCCTTCCATCATTATGTCTCTTTGCCTGCTGTATGCTGATGATGTTCAAATATTTAAGATTGTTTCAGCTTACGATGACTGTGCACTCCTCCAGAATGATCTACAGTCTATATCTCGTTTGTATTTCTCTAACCAGCTTTCACTTAATATTTCTAAATGCATGCATGTTTTTTTTTTCTTTAAAGCCGTCGGGCCTTGCTTAGTTGTGTGAGCAGACGCGTTTCGACTACTTTGAGTCATCTTCAGTGTCTAAAGGATCTGTTGAAGGGAACGTCTTTATATAGTCGTAGGTTGGGTTAAGCGGATTGGTAATTAGCGAATGGGTAATTAGCGGAACTAAAATTATACAAACTGAAAACTTTCTACAGTTTTACAATGACGTGAGACAAAACATTGATATTCAGCTCAAAGCTAAATATGAGACCGTGACGGAGAAACTTGACAAATTGATGAAAAAACAAAACAAAATGACCACACCAGCGAACAGTACTTCCTATCCACGGACTGTAAACCTATCAGATACGCCTTTTACGACGCAATAAATGGAGCTGTTAAATAAGGGACTGAAATACAACTATATAATACAAACTGCAACAAAGACCTAGAACAACTAGTAATCGACACTGAACTAAGCATTAACAAACTGCCGCAGGAACAGCAGACACATGCAAGACATACTGCAGTAGACATACTACAAACAAAACGGATTTCCACGAAGACCATAAGATACTAAGTCACATTCAGACAAAGCTCACGGATAGCCTACTCACAGTGACAAAGGCTGGCAAAAGACATACAACGGTGATCTTAAAAACAACGGACTACATACAAAAAACAATAGACTTCATTAACGCCAACGGATACAAACTGGTAAACAAAGACCCCACCAATAAGTTCCAAGCGGACTTCCGTACTGCCATTATACAATCCCCACTAATTATTCCTCCTAACACTAAGCAACGCTACATAAACCCAAATCCATGCACACCACCCCTTAAAGCACAACCTAAGCTCCACAAACCCAATATTCCTATCCGTCCTGTCGTCAACTACCGCCCAGCTCCTGCATACCAATTAGCACGGTACTTGGCAACGATGATGGCTGATGTCATGCACCTTGACGACAAATACGCATTAAAGAACAGCCGCGAGCTAGCAAATTCTACCACTTCTTTAAAATTGACTGAAACTTGTCGGTTTTTATCATTAGACATCACCAACCTCTATACGTCTATCCCTGTCGATGAAACACTGGCCATACTAAAAGAAAAACTTTCATTCAACAACAGCCGACGATTCACAGATCAAATACTCAATCTCATAAAGACCACAATCAAACAGAACTATTTTAAGTTCAATAGCAACTCACTGACGCGATTCGTGCTGCTGGGGACGCGATTCGTGCTGCGGGGGACCTATCTCCTCGGCAGTACGGCTTTAGAGCAGGACGTTCTACCATTGATGCGATTGCAGAGGTGGTGAACGCGGTCCAAAAGGCAGAGGCATATAGTCGCACCAAGCGACGGATCGTCCTGTTGGTGACACTCGACGTCAGGAATGCCTTCAACTCCGCTAGATGGGTGGATATTCTGGACACGCTGGAAAACTCTTTTCAAGTTCCAGAATATCTAATGCGGCTTTTGAGGAACTACCTAAAGGACCGAAGCCTGCTCTACGACACGACACAGGGCCAACGAAGGATGGAAATTACATCGGGTGTTGCCCAGGGATCTATCCTTGGTCCGGACCTGTGGAACGTGTCTTACGACGGGCTACTGAGACTTGAGATGCCAGATGAGTCGCGCTTGGTCGGCTATGCGGATGATGTTGCGGCTCTGGTCGCCGGACGCACCGTTGAACAAGCGCAACTTAGGCTAGGTATGCTAATGCGCCGAGTGAGGGACTGGATGACTGCTCGTGGGCTCAGTTTAGCACTGGAGAAAACCGAAGTGGTCATCTTGACAAAAAAGAGAATCCCTAGAGTAAGGATGATCAGTATTGGAGATATACAGATCGAATCGAAGCCAGCGGTGAAGTACCTGGGGCTACTGATCGACTCGAAGATGAGCAGTCTTGGAGAAATAGCACGAAGGGAAGGTGGACTGCGCACCTCATCCCGGATGTGAGACCGTGTCTAAATCGAAGGCATGGTGAGACTGACTTCTATCTGACCCAGCTTTTGAGCGGCACGGGTGTTTTCAGTCTTACCTGCACAAGATCGGCAAGTCACGGTCTCCCGATTGTCGGTTTTGCCCAGGAGAGGAGGACAATGCCTGTCACACATTTTTTGCGTGTACCAAATGGGCCAGGCTGCGAAGGGAACTCTACAGGGAGACGGGAGAGCTCACCCCGGATAATATAGTTGCGGTGATGCTCGAATCGGTTGACAAATGGAACCAGGTGGCACATTATGCTCGGGCAATCCTAAAATATAAAAGGGACTCACAGCAGCCGGAGGCACTGGGGCTGGGGGATCGCTCTTCTGGCAATTCCTCTTCCCCCTCCCCTCCCGCTAGGAAAGGGACTCCCCAGCTTGAAGGCGCCCCACGGCGTAACAAAATGAGACCTGGCCCGAAGTAATGTGTCAAACGGTTCCAGGCTAGGTTCTCAGATAGACAGGGGAGGTGTTTAGTGGGTAGTCCAAAGGTATCCTCCATGGGAGTCCCACACTGCCAGACTCGGCGGGCATAAATGCCTTCACCTCCCTACCACAAAAAAAAAAAAAAAAACAAAAAAAAAAGTTCAATAGCAACACATACTGGGTATGGGGCATCCAATGTTCTCAATAATGTCAGAAATATTCTTACAATCTTTGGAAGAAGTCTTTATACCCAAAATTGTCAAAAGATTCAATGTAATATTTTACAGACGATATGTGGATGACTGTTTCATCGTTATTGACTCACAAGAAAATAAACAAGATGAACTACTTACCTATATGAATGAAATTCACCCGAATATAAAGTTCACTATAGAAAAGGAAACAAATGGACAACTCAACTATATGGACCTAACTGTGACACGTGAACAAACACGATTGGACTACAAAATATACAGAAAACCAACCACAACTGATCATACCATACATGAAACATCTAACCACCCCGCACAACATAAGCTAGCAGCGTACAGATCAATGGTGCAGAGGCTTCACTCCATCCCCATGACTCCTACTAACTACTCCAACGAACTAAGAAACATTTACAGAATAGCTAATAATAACGGATACAAACAATGCGACATTGACAAACTTGCCACACAGTACAAACAGAAACAGGAACGCCAACCGACTGAAACTTATCAGAACGACCAACAGTGGGTTTCGTTAACATACGTAGGCAAAGAGACATACAAACTATCAAACTTCTTTAGGAAATACAAATTGCAAACTGCATTCAAAACGAACAACAACATTGGAAACAAACTGAAACCAAAACTGAATGACACATCAATATACGAAAACAGCGGCATATACAAATTGACATGCAAGGACTGCGACATGGTATATATAGGAAGGACAACACGAAAACTAACGACAAGATACAAAGAGCACCTACGATCTTTCTTATACAACAAGGCAGACTCCAATTATGCGACGCACCTACAAAACCACGCACCTGAGCCTGACGCTATGACAAACTCTATGAAATTGCTACCCAAACAAAGCAAAGGACCGAGTCTTAATATCCTAGAAAGGCTTCAAATTTATAAACATAGAAAGACAGACGGTGACATTATCAACGAACAACTTGTTACCAATTCCGACGCAATTTTCTCAGTCCTAGACCACACTTTTAGACGAAAACGGAAACGAGATGAACCAGAACAGACGGACATCCAACAAGCAAACAAGTTGGGTAGACAGACCTATGCTCATGTCAGAAGGGTTTTGTACTCAACTTACAAAATGCAGTAACCAGCAACGAATAAAATCAAGAAACATGTCAAAGACGATTTAATTGGAGAAAATGTGAAATTCGAGGATCATACTATTATTAACAAAGTTGAACGAATTTTGACTTCTGAGGTATTTGTTATAGTTATACCCATAAATATCTCTTTCAGATTTTTTAGATCACTGGTGTCCGTTCACGAGGGAGGAAACATATTTTTCATGTATTTCCCCCCTGTGCTCCCACTGAAGCAAAAACTGTCAGTTTAAGAACTGTTTTGAAAAGCTCTCATAGAGAACTTTCAGTTGATACTCATATCGGCTACCTTTCATGAAATTTTTTTTCAGGGGCCACTCCTCTGTGCTGTAATCATCGATTCATGGCCTATTTTTTCGAATCCTAGAATGGTTACGAAGCCCTTTTGCTAGGAACTCTCTCCTGCCTCTTCGACTTGTTTCAATTGTATGTACTCATCTTCATGATACCTATCACTCCTGAAATTTTCATGCAAATTCTAGCAAAGCTGTAGTGTCTAAGTCGGTAAAAAGCGCATATGGCTTCATAGCAATATGTTTCCATAGTAATACAGGGCATATTGCTCCATAGTAATACACGAAAATTCAAATCGCTATAACTTCGGTAAATACCATTCGATCTTTATGAAACTTTCCGAAAAGATCAATCTTATAAATAGTCATCTCCTTGCTAAATTTTATTGAGTTTAAGGATACCGTCTAGATTTTAGTCAAAAGTTGTACTATTACTAACAAAGTTGAGTGAATTTCGACTTCTCATGTATTTGTTGTTGTTGTACTCATTAAGGCCTACATTCATGATTTTTTTCAGACTTTTCGGATGGAAGGTGTCCAATCGCGAGGGGGGGTACGCGAAAAGTTCGTACATTTCCCCTTCCCCTGCTCCCCTCAGTACTTATAAGACAATTTTAAGACTTGTTTTGAAAAGATCTCATTGAGACCTTTCCAATGACACCCTACTCGACTACCAATGGTGAAAATTTTTTTTGAGGGGTCACCCCCTTATATGGGGAGACCCCCCTTAAACGCCTTTGAAAAATTTTTCCACCCTTGAACTTTCAAGAGGTCACCACTTCTGACCTTTCTACAAAGTTTCATGGCTGTAGCCCTTATAGTTTCGGAGAAAAAGTGCTGTGACATACAGACGGACGGACGGACGGACGGACGGACGGACGGACGGACAGACGGACACAGGTCGTGATTGCAATAGGGTTTTGTATTTTAGTACAAAACCCTAAAAAACAAAAACCTAATATCCCTCTACCTGGTATAATTTAGCGCTTGAGTAATTTACTTCCTGGCCTCATTACCCATCCGCTAATTACCCATCCGCTAGTTACCCATTCGCTAATTACCCATCCGCTTAACCCATCCTACGACTATATAGAGACGTTCCCTTCAACACATCCTTTAGACACTGAAGATGACTCAAAGTAGTCGAAACGCGTCTGCTCACACAACTAAGCAAGGCCTGACGGCTTTTAAAGAAAAACGAGAATTGGCCTGCGGATATCAAATAAACAAAATTATTGACTGCATGCATATGTCTTTTTCTTCTAATCTGAGTTCTCTAATATATCAGTTCTAAATTAACAATACTCAAATAACCACCGTGTCTCATTTCAAAGACTTACGAATTATTTTTGACGAAGCTGAAATTTGATATAGTCTCTCGAGCTTCAAGGGTTTCTGGTTTCATTCTGCGATTATCCTATATTTTTTCCGATCCTTCGTCGTGTATAAAGTTTTACCATTTTAGAATATTGCTCTCCAGTCTGGTCTCATCTTCTTTACCTTAAGTCCTCCTTGGAAGCAGTGCAACGTAAATTCACTAGAATTATCTTTTTGAAATTTCGTATTCCCTATTGTCCTTATGATTTTCGTTCGTCTATCCTTGATATCTCTTCCTTAGAAATCCGCCGCATTTATCTCGATGAATCTTTGCCTTATAGGCTTTGTCATGGCTTTTTGAATTGTTGTCTACTCAGCCAAGATCCGATGAGACACCATGTTCGTCCAAGTAGATTAACAAATCTTTTTGATATTCCCTACGGTCGCAGTGAAGTTTATTTTCCTATAATAATGATTCCGCTCAAGCATAATGATCTTCAGCTTGGAAATTTTCCTCCTTAAAAACAACAACAATTTTTGTTTGCAATAATATTTTCATTTTCTTTCTAACTGCTACTTTGTTTCTCTCTATTTCGTAATTGGATATTTTCTGTTAGAGTCAAATAAAACCAATTATTCACCGTCAAGCAGGTACTTGAGAAATGCTGGGAGTTCAACAGAGACGTACGCCAAATTTTCGTTGACTTCAAGCAAGCATACGACATTATTGACCGTAACGCACTGTACCAAATAATGCTTTTCTTTGGTATCTAGTCCGTCTTACTAAAATTACAATGACCTCGACGTCCTCCCAAGTCCGCATCGATAACCAACTCACCGATGCCTTTGCCACAAATATCCGACTAAAGCAGGGAGATGGGCTGGCCCCATTGCTATTCAATTTGGCCCTGGAGTACGTCATAAGGAAGCTACCTTATAAAAGTCGAGCCAAGTGGTAGCCTATTCGAACGACATCGACTTTCATTACCGATTCTCGGGTAATCAAAGAGACGAAATACGCCGAAGAATGCAGCTCGAAAATAAAATACTCTTATTGTATTCAGTTTTGACGATCTTGAAGACCAGTCGCATACACAGGTAAACAAAGCTCCATGTATACAAATCTCTGGTAAGACCTGTGTTATGCTATGGATGTGAAACATGAACCCGAACCCAAGCATCCGTAAATATATTGAACGCCTCTGAGCGACGAATCCTGAGGCGAATAATCGGAGCGAAGCTAGATGGGGATCAATGGCGAATTCGATACAACCATGAGCTGTATGAAATTTTTGACGAGTCAGAGGTCTCAACAATTGCAAGACTGCGGAAGCTACAATGGGCTGGCCACATGAATCGCATGAACGAACAACGGAAACCCAAAACTGCATTCGTTGGGAGAACTGAAGGGCGGAGACCAGTGGGGAAACCGAGGAAACGTTGGTCTGACTCGATCGACGAAAAGAGTTCATCGCTGCTCGGATTACAAAATTGAAGGACGCGATCAATGGACCGAGACAGTTGGAGGCGCTATTTGCAGGAAGCGAAGGCCCGAGAGGGGCTGTAGTTCTGCGAAGGAGAAGAGTCAAATAAATAAATAAATAGATAGGTTAATTTGATCCAGTAATGATCTGAGTTACAATTGGCTCCTCTTTATATACGGACGTCAAGTATGCTCGAGGTTCAACGTTGTTGGATCAGAACATGATCGATTTGGTTTTGTGTGTTGCCATCCGGAGATATCTACGTCATTTTATGAATGCGTCGATGAGGTTAGCAAGTCGAACGTATGACTAGATTTCTGCTACATGCAAAGTCAATCAGGAGCTGGCCGTTGTCATTTGTTTCATCGTGGAGGCTGTATGTTTGTTAAATTTAGCAATAACAAATTCCCACGTCTTTAAAATCGAGAAAATAAGCGTTAAATAAATCCAACCACCCAAATTTTCTCCACCTAAGTTATTCCAATTAATAAACGATGTCAATTCTAATCCCTTTTCTAATAGTAGAGCGGCCTGCAACTACAGTTTTGAGTTATAACTATTTGTTAAACTGAAAACAACAACAACAATAAACGCTCAGTTTTTCCTTGCTGGTACCTTCGTCATCAAACTCTTGCTTCGAACTCTCAGCACAAAACCTTTGCCGGTTTCATTTTCCTTAATCCTAACACAAATCCGTTTTGATCTCTCCCAAATTTTTCAGCGCTTCTCGGACTTTGTCTCGGTTCTTCTGGGATTTTTTAAAAGTCATTCTATTTGGAATGCGAAAATGAAGATGACACTTGCACGGCATTGAGAAAAATGGTTGACAACTGAGACGACGGACTTTGCGTGTGAACTTTTGCAGGCATAATTACTTATTTTCACTCAGAATTAAATGAATTTTTTAGATCACATTAGTTTCTACGTAGAAATTTTTCTCATTAAATCTTCAATTGGAATATAAAACTTTCTTTTTAAACAGGTATTTCCTACGAATATATCAATTCATTATCGTCAAAACTGAATAAAATATTTTATTTGCGAGCTGTATTGATTAAACGAGCATGTTAATTGCGAAATCTTACAATCCATACCGAAATTTTAAAATGCTCTAACATTTTACTGTCTGAAGATAAATTAGTGAAAGTGTTTTTGAAGGAAGTTCACTCTTCTACAACTTTGTTTTCAGAAAGTTTCGTTTGAAATCGAAGTCAAAAGAGCTAGAAGGATAAGTTTGACGAAGAAGTTATGGCGGCGCTTCAAATTTTTCAATTTAACATCTTTGCCCTCGTAAACGGTGAGGTTTACATGTAAAGATGTGGTACTTTGTTGAAGGGAGTTTAGAAGTAGTCTACCATTTTTGAAGTAGGCCCCAGAAACTAACCTCCAAACCCCTGTCTATCCCGCTCGACACTACAAATTGAAAAACTCTATTAGGAGTTGCTCAGGATACCTCTATTTATGCATTATTGAAAAATTTTAACAACGTGATTTTTTGCAGCAAAATCATAATATTAGGTCTTATGTGTCTGGGCTAATTACTAATCATTTATACTGTGCACCGTAGCGATTTTCGGATCAATTTCGAAAACTATTAAATGCTAAATTTTTTATTCTTCCTATTAATATATACGTAACCTAATAGGTTCCAAATTTAGTAAGACGTATGAAAATCAGATAACTTTATTGCGTCAAGCGTGACCATGGCTGGTGAGTTGTATTATATGAAATTTCCGGGGCGAGATTATGTTAGTTCGAAGTGATAATTCACTTCGTGTTGTCTATTTTATTTTTGCGATCTTACTCTCTATCCCAACGTTCACTTTATTTAAGATTCAACTCCATTATAAATAACTAACGTTAAATCTTTATTGTTTAGAACCTGTAGGAACGGTGGCACCTAAAATTAGTGTAGAAGAGCGTTTAAAGAATGCAGAGGTGCGCCTTAATAATACGACGAGTCTTTTTTGTCCTGCTCAGTCATATCCAATTCCTTCATTTAGGTAAAAATTGATTATTTTATACTGTATCTACTTTAATGGAGCCTTATCCCAACATTTTTCTCTTTATAAACTACTGGTCACATTCGATCAATACGTACACATAGTTTTTATTGAATGATTATTTCTGTTCTCACATAGAACCGGTTGGCAGTGTAGGTCCGAAATTCAATGCTAACGACGAATTAAACATGGTAAGGGCAAAATTGTCGATCGAAGTAACATTATTGTGTCCAGCACAATCGTACCCTGTACCAGTTTTTAGGTGAGCAGTAGAAATTTTGTCGCACAAATTGATTTAAGTGCGCGTTATATATTCCTGATGTTGTAATCAATACTTGCAAAAGCAAGATGCAAACTGTGTTTGAAATATCCTTAGGATACAATAATTTTCATTGGCATCAATATGTTTTTCCCTGCTGAAAAATATTTAAATTTGATTACTCTATTTATTTGAAGTCAATTCGGTTTTCTGTTTTTCTTTTATTTCGTAACTATATGGGGTTTAAAAGCAAAACCCAAATTGATTTTGTTTGATATTTAGAGTAAATTCTTTATTATTCATTAGCATTTATAGGTATATCTTATATTCTCGCAATAATTTTCTAATCCAAGTCGAACAAATTTTTATTGCCTCTAATCTTTTATTACTATAGCATAACACGAATAGGATAATGTTGGTTGGTTTTTTCTCCTTTTTCCAATTGAATTCTTAAAAATATGTAATAATCTTAATTAATTGAATTTGCTAGTTTTTTTTTTGATGAAATGTGTTAATGATAACGTATAAATTTAGAGAGCCATTTGGGCCATTATGTTTTTTATTGTTATTATTTGAAATTTGCTTTATATTCTTTTCAAATTTATAACGATTAGTATTAAATAAAGCGCTTTTGACTTTGAAAAAAACATAACACGAATAAATCATTCTCTTCTCCTATTGCAAAACAATATGATATTAATACAATTTTTTTTACCCGGCAGGAAGTTTTTTGGGGTTAGGAGTTGAATGCAATTTACGTACGGAGTGTGGAGCTCCCATGCTCGCGAGCAATTGAACTACCCACTAAACACTCCCTTGCAAACCTGAGAACCTAGCCTGGAGCCGGGTCAAGTCTCGTTTTGCTACGCTGTTAGGCGCATGCAAACTGGGGTATGCCTCCTCTAGCGAGCGAAGAGGAATTGCCTGACAAGCGACCTCGCAGCCCCGCCGTCCCCGGCTGCTGTGAGTTCCTTTTATCATTTAAGACCACCCGAACAAAATGTTCCGCATAGTTCCAGTTGTCAACCGATCCAAGCATCACCGCGACCATACTATCTAAGGTGAGCTCTCCTGTTTCCTTGTAGGGGTCATGTCACAGCTTTTCCCGTTTTTTACATGAAACAAATGTATGGCATGCATCGTCTCTTTCTACTGGGCAAAATATACAGTCGAGGGACCGTGACTTACCAAGCTTGTGCAGTTAAGACTAAATACACCCATGCCCAGTCAAAAGCTGTGTCAGATAGAAGTCAGTTTTACCATGCCTTCGATCTAGCCACGGTCTCAGATTCGGGATTAGCCGCGCAGTCCGCCTTCCCTTCGTACAAGTCACCCAAGACTGTTGTGAATCGTTGAATTCTCTAGCAAGAAAGGCGATAGGTATCACACCTGCAATAACTCCCGCTGCCAAATCAGAGACTGTTGGGTATGAAGATGCAATCCTGGGTGCCCCTCTTCTCTGTACCTGTGCCAAGCGTTTCCAGTAAACCTGGTGAGAGCATCAGCCCATATTTCTGCTCTGTACAGTAACACAGACCCTACAGCACTCATCAAGAGGCATCTTCATGATGGATAGGTTCCCCCTACATTGGCCATAAGTCGACTCAGAGCCGATACGCCCGAAGCAGTCTTCTCAGCCGTTGCCCTGATTTGCTCAAAGAAACTTATCTTCGAGTCGAATAAGTACTTCAGATACTTCACCGCTGGCTTGAATTCAATTCGTATGTCTCCAATAGCTTATTAAAATTGTTTGTATGTAGGTATTTAATTGAGTTGCATTAATAATTCTTCAGAAATTATTATTATTAATGCAACTACAAACAATTTTCATAAGTAATTTGAAGCTACCAGAGCCATCCGAAAAACTAGATCGATGCAAAAAGCTCAGTCTAGAGCAAATTAACGTATAGATTTACCTTAAAATTAAAGTAAAAAGCGTCGAATGATCTATAAAAAGTTTAGCACAGATGTCTTCAATGCTGATCATCTTTACTCTAGGGACTCTCACCTTTGTCAAGGTGACCACTTCGGTTTGCTCCCGGGCTAGACTGAACCCGCGAGCAGTCATCCAGTCTCTCATTCGGCACATTAGTGTTACGGGAGCCGCAGTGCAAATATTACTCGGTCCGTGAGCCGTCGTTCCTCTTTGTGTACTGTGGCACATGCGAATCGAATCGAATCACACAATCTGTGAGCGTGACGGTTATATCATGCATGCATCAGAAGAAGTGGTTGTTTGTGCATACTCATATTAAGAACTAAAACATGTGCACACAAGACTATCGACGGTACCACAGCCGAACAAATCGGCTACACACATGCGTAATTGAGGAAATCGAGTGTAAGTTTGGGGTTGGTGTTTCGCCAGTCACTGAGAAATGGTGGTAAAAATAATAGAACTTTGATTATGTTGTAATATATATATTGTATAAAAGAAAATTATGCAAGTAGGAAAGTAGAGAAGTATTTCTCCATTCGCTGGCTCAAGGCGTGCGCTTCAGCTGATTCACGTAGCTCGGGATAAGCGAATAAGGTGAAGTTCAACTGCGTACTCAAGGTGTCAGCCCGATTATTAGCCCCCCAAGGCAGTAACGTACGGGGCCTGCAGTTGAACTAACAATTGATAGGTTTATCAATCGAACTGCATACTCAATGGCGTCAGCCCGAATATTAGCGTTCCAAGGCATTGCGCCCGGGGCCAGCAGTTTGAAGCATGAGTTAATAAAAGACGTTTTTCTTTTATTGTGCAGACTTTATTCCATGGCGGTTGGAATGCAAGTGACTTAAAATTCTTAATTCTACTTATAATCTATGCATCTACCAAACATCATACGATGCATCGCATGCTTATCTAAGCAAATTTCGTTTGTGCACAAGTATTATGCACAGACGTTACGTAGTCAAAAAGGTAATTTAAGCACCATGCATGTTCCATTCATTATACATACATTGTATGGAAATGCTGATGTGTACAAAAAGATAGAAAAAGATAGTAAAATGTTATTATCAATAACTCGCCCTTCCTAGTTATTACTTTTACTCCTGAAAAAGTTATCCAAATGGTGTATGAATTTTCTTTTTGGGCGATTTCTCAATTTGATTTAATTTGGCTGCTAGCTGGTTCATGAAGGCTGCTGCTGAGCACTTGCTAATTGACTCAACGATGCTGTTGAATGTTTTTTTGATGGCGTGGGGCTCGATTACATGGTATACCATTTTGTATCCTTTGATTGTATGTACTTCTCTCCATTTGATGATTGCATATCCTTTCGAGTTGTCTATTGGCTGTACTTCAATAAGTTGTGGTTTAACTGTAACTATACTTAAAAAGATATATTAAATGTTGAAATATTTTCATTATGAGAATAACTGTTTCTCGAGCTCCTTTGCTTTGATTAGTTGGTCACTTGGGTTTTTAATTGTTTTTATTTTCTTCGTTTACGAAGTTTTTCGCGAATTCCCTTTCCTTTTCACTTTTAAGTTTGCTTATTATGTTTTGTATCAATTTTTTCGCGAATGGGTATATGCCTTTCAAGTAATGGTACGGAATGTCTATTTTTAGTGTCTTGGTACCCTTATATTGCTCAATAAGCTTAGGATGCATTTTTTCTTGTTTAGTTATATTAAAGTTATTTTTTATTTTATTCACTATATATCTATTAGGTTGTCTCTTATTTCTGTGCACTTTGTCCGGTTTATTTAACACTAATTGATCTCCACTTAGATTTGGTAGTTGCTCTCTGTTTTTATTATATTTCCTTGCACACTGTTGTCCAATTGACTGTGTGGAGTTCGACTTCCGCTTGTGTACACTTATGTGATACATGATACGCTCTGTTGTAGGCATCCGTTGCTATGCGCATTATTTCTTCTGCAGACAAGTGTGTGTCTTGGGCTCTAATTATTCTTATTATTTCGCTTAAGGTTCTATGGGCAGCGTTGATATCCGCGGTTCCATTGTGGTTATTCGGAGACGTAATATGATAAGTTATTTGCTGTTGTTGCAAGAATTTGATGAAGATATGATTGTCATAGTCGTTTTCCATACATACATGTACAGGTTTTGCCCATGTGTCGCATATTTTTTGCAATACTGCAATTTGCGTCGTCATGTTCTCGTCCTCTATGTAGTGTGATAATAGGAATTTTGAGAATCTGTCCATGATGGTTAGGTACATGTTTTGATTAATCGTAAATACATCGAAAACGATTTCTTGTTTCGGTTGTTCTGGGATGGTTAATGGGATGTATTCGTATTTAGGTCTATTCCTTTCGTACTTATTTTTCTGGCAAATAATTCAATTGTTGATCATCTCCTGTATATGTTTCCTGGTGTTCGGGAAATAGTAATTTTTGTAGAAATATTGTAGATTTTCCCAACATCCTCTATGGTATCCCTTAATATGGTTTTCGGTGATGACTTTATCAAACTCGGTTCTGTTTGTTATTGTTTGTTTCAGGATATTAGTGCTTGTAAAATTGTTAACTTTGTTAGGGAATAGGTTTACAATAATGTTTTGTCATTTACAAAATTGATTATCCTGTTCTATATATATTCCGTGGTTTTGGTTCGGATTGACGTTCTCTTTTACCCATTCTGTAAGTTTATTTTCGTCGTTTATTAGTTCATCATTAATTGTGTACACATTATTGTTAAATTGTTTAGTCTTAGTTAGTACGCGTCCCCATATTATTTGGTTTTTGCATTGGTTTACTGGGTGATTTTTCATAACGATTAAGGGATTAGGATTTTCAACGTTGGTGTGCCTCGTTGCTTGCCCTGAAATGTTATCGATTTCCATTGTATTGATTTCTGATCTGGGTGGCCTTGATAGGTAATCTGCCACAACGTTCGTTTTACCTTTGAGGTATTTAATTTCATAATCAAAGTCTGTTAGCTGTTGCTTCCAACGAAATAATTTAGAGTGTTGGTTTTTATTGTTTTCTAGCCATTGCAGGGGCTTGTGATCGTTTTGATGATAATTTGACGTCCGTAAATATAATGACAAAACTGTTTTAATGTCCATATTATCGCGAGCAGCTCCTTCTCAATCGTCGAGTAGTTTCTTTCAGCTTTGTTTAACGTTCTTGATACGTAGCCTATGGGTCGCCCTTCCTGCTCCAGTACTCCCCCTATTGTATAGTCTGATGCATCTGTTGCTATCTCGAATTTAATGTTGTAGTCGGGTGTCTTGAGAACTATGTCCTCAGTCAATATACTTCTTAGTTTGTTATGTGATTTAAGTAGTCTACCTCTTGGTCTTTCCGTAACGCATTGGTTAACGGCTCTGCTATTTTGGCATAGTTTCGGATGAATTTCCTATAATATCCGCTTAGCCCTAAAAACGATCGCAATTGTTTTATGTTTTTGGGTATTTGCGCCTCCTTTATTTTCTTCAGATATTTTTCATCTGGTTTGAGTCCTTCTTTTGTTACTTTGTGTCCTAGAAAAATCGTTTCGTGTTGGAAAAACTTGCATTTCTCTAGCTGAATGCGAAATCCGTGTTTGCGTATGATTTATAGCACTTTTTTTGTGTTGTCGACTATTTCTTGTAGGCTATGTCCAAATATAAGTATGTCGTCTAAATACACCTCGCATTTGTCCGGTATAAGTTCGTTCAACATATAATTGACCGCTCTCTGGAAGGTTGCAGGTGCTGTGCACAAGCCAAATGGCATACGTGTGAAATGATAATGCCCGAAAGGTGTTGAAAACGCTGTTTTTTCCTTGTCTTTTTTTCGGATATTAATCTGGTAACACCCGCGTGCAAGGTCTAACGATGTGAAGTACGTGCAATCTCCCATCGCGTGAAGGTTTTCCCTCCATATTTGGTATAGGATAACGGTCTTGCACTGTTATGTTATTTAGCTTCCTAAAGTCGATTACTAAACTGTCTAGGCTTCCCATCTAAACCTGGTTTTTTGCTAACAAGGCAGCAAGGTGCACTATATGGTGATTTTGAGTTAACTATGATCCCCAGTTCTAGTAACTCCTGTATTTATTTTTTCAGTTCGCCCTGTAGTGAGGTAGGTGTTCTGTATGGTTTTATGTAGATTGGATCATCGCTCGTGAGTTTGATTTCATGTTCCAAAATATCTGTAACCGTAATTGGTTCATTCTTGTCGTAGATTACGTCCTCAAATTCTTTCAGTAGTTTCTTCACTTCATGAATTTCTTCTGTGTTGAGGTTTTGATACAAATTTTGCTGGATTAGCTCCTCTTGAGTCTCCGTTTGCGCAAACTGGTTGATTTCTTCCTCCGTTAACGTATTTTTCTTCGTCGTTTCTGGTTCCTGTTCCTTTGGTATCAGAACGCCTTTGCTCGGATGAAATGCTAGTTGCAGTTTATGGATTATGTCCATACCTATTATGGCAGCGTAATGTCGGCTAAATGTATCAATTATTTTGAAGGTTAGTTTTTCCGCAACTTCAGGAATAGTGAATGATGCTGAACATAAAGAATATGTATCCCCACTTAAGGTTGTCAATTTTACACATTTTGAATCACGTATCGGCAAATCGAGAGGGTATTTCATTATAGATACCACTGCTCCAGTGTCAAACAGAATTCTAATGGGTCTATTATTTTCGACGATACGGGTTTTGATTATGGGTAGTTTATTTTGTAAGTTAGTATCCAGAGTGTTATAGTTTTCAATATTAATGTGGTTACTCTCGGTTGGTAACTTGCGTAATAATAGTTGTAAGTCACGTATTTGTTTTTGTATTTCTTCCTGTGTTAAATTGATATTGTCCACTGACATTCGCGATCTGTGCGAGTTTTGGTTATTTGATTTGCGAGTCAGGTGTGATTTATCTACATCCATTTGGTTATTGTCGTTTTCCCGGTTGTTGTATTTATTATTATGTTTATTATCCCCGTTTTCCCGCGGTTTATATTCTTTTGTGTCGGAATTATTTCCTTTGTTATAATGCGCTTCGCGTTTATAATTTTGGCTGTATCCTTTATCTTGTTGTTATATTTGTTATTATTGTCCTTGGACTGATTGTTTGAATAGTTTTTATTGTTATTGTTATATTTTTTTTTTGTGGTAGGGAGGTGAAGGCATTTATGCCCGCCGAGTCTGGCAGTGTGGGACTCCCATGGAGGATACCTTTGGACCACCCACTAAACACCTCCCCTGTCAACCTGAGAACCCAGCCTGGAACCGTTTGACACATTACTTCGGGCCAGGTCTCGTTTTGTTACGCCGTGGAGCGCCTTCAAGCTGGGGAATCCCTTTCCTAGCGGGAGGGGAGAGGGGAAGAGGAATTGCCAGAAGAGCAATCCCCCAGCCCCAGCGCCCCCGGCTGCTTTGAGTCCCTTTTATATTTTAGGACTGCCCGAGCATAATGTGCCATCTGGTTCCATTTGTTAACCGATTCGAGCATCACCGCAATTATATTATCCGGGGTGAGCTCTCCCGTCTCCCTGTAGAGTCCCCTTCGCAGCCTGACCCATTTTGTACACGCAAAAAATGTGTGACAGGCATTGTCCTCCTCTCCTGGGCAAAACCGTCAATCGCGGGAGACCGTGACTTACCGATTTTGTGCAGGTAAGACTGAAAACACCCGTGCCCGCTCAAAAGCTGGGTCAGATAAAAGTCAGTCTCACCATGCCTTCGATTTAGCCACGGTCTCACATCCGGGATGAGGCGCGCAGTCCACCTTCCCTTCGTGCAATTCACCCAAGTTTGCTGCCAATCGTTGAGCGAGCGCTGTCTCTCCTCGCGGACAACTATCTCCCTCGCATCCTCGTTTCGGCGCAGGTAAATAGCGCGGCGCTCTCTAGCAAGGAGGGCGACAGGTATCACGCCTGCAATCACTCTCACCACCGAGTCGGAGACTGTCGGATACGAAAATGCAATTCTCAGTGCTCCTCTTCTCTGTACCTGTGCCAAACGTTTTCGGTATACCTCCTTGCTGAGAGCGTCGCCCCATACCTCTGCTCCGTACAGTAGCACTGACCCTACAGCACTCATCAAGAGGCGTCTTCTTGATGGGCTGGGTCCCCCTACGTTGGCCATAAGTCGACTCAGGGCCGATATTCCCGAAGCAGCCTTCTCAGCCGTTGCCCTGATTTGCTCAGAGAAACTCATCTTCGAGTCGATCAGTAGCCCCAGGTACTTCACCGCTCTCCAATACTGATCATCCTTACTCTAGGGATTCTTTTTTTGTCAAGATGACCACTTCGGTTTTCTCCAGTGCTAAACTCAGCCCGAGAGCAGTCATCCAGTCCCTCACTCGGCGTATTAGCATACCTAGCCTAAGTTGCGCTTGTTCAACGGTGCGTCCAGCGACCAGAGCCGCAACATCATCCGCATAGCCAACCAAGCGCGACTCATCTGGCATCTCAAGTCTCAGTAGCCCGTCGTAAGACACGTTCCACAGGTCCGGACCAAGGATAGATCCCTGGGCAACACCCGATGTAATTTCCATCCTTCGTTGGCCCTGTGTCGTGTCGTAGAGCAGGCTTCGGTCCTTTAGGCAGTTCCTCAAAAGCCGCATTAGATATTCTGGAACTTGAAAAGAGTTTTCCAGCGTATCCAGAGTATCCACCCATCTAGCGGAGTTGAAGGCATTCCTGACGTCGAGTGTCACCAACAGGACGATCCGCCGCTTGGTGCGACTATATGCCTCTGCCTTTTGGACCGCGCTCACCACCTCTGCAATCGCATCAATGATAGAACGTCCTGCTCTAAAGCCGTACTGCCGAGGAGATAGGTCCCCAGCAGCACGAATCGCGTCAGTGAGTCTTCCCTTAATGAGTTTCTCTAGCACTTTCCCAGCCGTGTCTAGCATGCATAACGGGCGGTATGCAGACGGCGATCCGGGATTTCCCTTCCCCTTGCCCCCCTTGCCTCGCCACCTTCCATCGTACCGGGAAAACCCCGTACTGTAGGCAAGCGTTGAATGTGCTGAGCAGCAAGTCAGGACAATGGTGATAGACGAGCCGCAACACCTCAGCTGGAACACCATCTGAACCTGGAGCCTTCCTCGTTTTCAATGAGAGAACTGCCTCCTCCAGCTCCAGCTGTGTGAAGAGTGGGCACTCTACAGCTGTTTTACCATGGACAGCGTCAACACGGACGGGATGGGCGGGGAAGAGTCCCCGCACTATCGCGTCCATCTTTTCCGCGTCATGTATACAAGGCTTCCGTAGGGCACCAAGTTTCCCCATGACCAGCTTGTAGCCAAGGCCCCATGGATCCTTGTTCACATTGTCCACTAGGTCTTGCCAGCAGCGAGCCTTGCTACTGTTGATCAGCTTGCGAAGGCATTTCCTGGCCGACTTATATGCTGCCACCTGCTCGCATGCCTCATCAGGGTTCCGCACCTGTTGAGCCTCACGTCGAAGCTTGTGACACTCCCTTCGCTTTTCAGGGATTTCAGTTGACCACCAGTACACTGCGGGCTTGCCGTGCCGGGGTCTTTGACGGGGCATAGAAGCGCAGCAAGCAGTCGTAATGATGCTCATAGTAGAGTTCACCACGTCTTCAGCTGCCCGTTCTTCCGTCCCCTCCGAAGCTCCCTGCAGCGGCTCACCTGCTGTGAGAACCTTGACGAACCTCTCGACGTCCATCCTTCCGATGTTCCATCCAGTTGTGGAAGGCCGAGAGCACGGACGTCGAGAGTCAGCATCATTTATCTCAAGCAGAATGCACTGATGATCACTGGCTGAGTAGTCCTCTAATACTTTCCAGTTGTGTATCCTTCGTACTAAGGACTCCGAGGCGAATGTCACGTCCGGTATGGTTCCCTCACAGCCAATACGGCGGAAAGTCGCCGTATTTCCGGAGTTTAGTACGACGAGGGTCGTCCTGGCCGCCATTTCCAGGATTCGTTTTCCCCGCGGATCCGTTAGAGGCATGCCCCATTCGATTGCTTTAGCGTTGAAGTCGCCCCCAACGAGCGCTTTGCCCTCTGCGTTCGAGACAGCGCCTTCCAAAGCATTAAGCTTGGCTTGGAAAGATGATATCGACTCGTTAGGCGTTAGGTACACACTAAAGAAGGTGATCACTGAGCACCGAGCCCACACGAAACCATCCCCCCGTCCACAACTCGCCGCTTGAAAGTCACTGTTCCGAACCCAGATGGCGGCAGTACCAGTTTCATCAGAATACCATAATGCAGGACTGCGTGTGCCCTTTAGACTTAGCCCTCAGGGCTTCTTTAGCCTTCTGCTCTTCTTCGGCGTTCTGGTCCTCTTCAGCCTTTAACCAGCTCCTCCGATAATGCCCTATGTGGTCCAGGAGCTCCTCTAGTTCAAGCAGCCCATTCTTTACACCTTTGCCGATTTTTGACGAGTTGCATACTGATGATATTCTTTTTAGAACATCTCCCGCTTTTCGGATTAGCCTTTCTTCTGGATTTCGCTTGACGGTAATTGTACAAGTACTTTGCGACCTCTTTTCTTGGGAGAGGTTATCGGCATACGTTTCCGAGTGGAGTACTTCAGCCATATTTTGGACGGTGGCGGTGAAATCACACAACGGCGCTTTATTTGTCTGGTCACTCCTCTCTTTTCCTGCCGTGATCATTTTGTAGACTACACGATGATTCGTTATTTCGGGATTTATATGAAGTACTCGTATATTGGACAAACTAAACATGCAGTAGAATTTCGTCTCAAGGAACCTGAAAGATATTGTCCATTAAGAATAACGACATAACTGAAGGTATTGCTGCACACGCATTGGATTTGAAAAACACAGGAAGACACTACATGGGATCGTTAGTTGATAATTTCAAATTATTAAGAAATGTAACTAATCCGCGAAAACTCGACGCTTATGAATCTCTATTCATATAGCAGATAATTTACCTAATATCGACAGTAGTCCAATATTTATTTAATTTGACTGGATAATATATATTAATGGTTGAAATTATTAACCTTTTGCATTAATTATCACACCTCCTAACATGTTGACAAATACAGCAGAACTTTCTTTTAATGTTGACGACAGTCCGGCAATTTATATATCATTTAATTCGACCGGATTTTATATTAAAATTAATTGTTATTAGGTCTTTTTTACAAAGATCTACTAGTTTCGCGACCTGACTCTCCGTCTGGCCGTGCGTCACAGTAAGTTTCCTCAGAAACTATAAAAGCTAGAATACTCAAACTATGTGGAAAGGTCAGAAATGATGGTCTCTCAAAAATGTAGGTCTTACCAAAAATTTAAAAAATTGTTAAGGGGGGTTCCCCCCTAATAACGAAGTAGCCCTTAAAATTTTTTTTTAATCAAAGGTAGTCGAGCTGGGTATCAAATGAAAAGTCTTGATTAGAACTATAATAATCTGAAAGAAAAAGGTCATTTTATGCATCAGGGGGTCCAGGGGGTGGCAAAATGTACCAAAATTTTGTGTCCGCCCCCCTCGCGATTGGGCACCTTTGAGCCGAGTCCAAGGGCAACAAATACCTCAGAAATCAATATTCACTCAACTTTGTTAATAATAGTTTGATTTGTAGATTTTACATTTTCACCCATAAAATCAAAACGGTACACTTAAACTTCTTAATTATATAGACTAGTATAAGATATTAATACTCACAAAACTTTATGGAAATCGAATCATAATTGAGTGAGTTACAACCATTTCAATTGAATGAAATTACAACAACAATAACATGTGTTATTGGTTGATACATATTTCAAATTGACCTAGGCACTTTTATTTACTTCAAATTTTCATGAAAATTTAAGAAATAGTGTCTAATTTAAATATGTTGAATCGGCTGAGCATTTAGAGAAATTGTAGCGGCTATAATGTGCTTATGAAGGAAACTCTGCATCTTTTGCATAAATTTGGATGAAATTTATTTTCGAACCCTATGATGGTTACAAAGACCTTCTGGTAGGATCAATCGTCAAAACAAGAAAGCGAACGTGGAAACCCAACAAGCCCCAAAAATTAAGCCGAAGCAAGTGTATTCAAAGAAAACGCAATCGTTGATAGGGGAACCAACAATCCTGGCGTCATCTTTAGCGGCAACAACGTCGGCTAATAAAAAATCAGGTAGAAAACAGAGAGCAAGGACAGCTTTGTCCAGACTGAGATTCCTGTGGCGTTCGGGTCCCGCAAAAAAATGATGCGGACACCCAGAGTGTCCTAAAAAGAAAGAGCGGGAAATTCTGCAGGACGCGCCAAATTTTTGCGCAGTGGCAGAAAACATAAGGAATGCAAAGAATTCAATTGTTACTGCTGCAATCGATACCAAAGCGACAGAATCAAGGGTCTAAAATTCAGAAATAATGAACAATCCTTAAGCCCAAAAAGTGATCATGACAGCAAACTAAAGAAGTGACCAGACAAATAAAGCGCCATTGTGTGATTTCACCGCCACCATCGAAAATGTGGCTGAAGTATTGTACTTCAAAACGTATGCCGATAACCTCTCTCAAGAAAAGAGGTAGCAAAATACAATTGCCTTCCAGCGACACGACGAAGAAAGGATAATCCGAAAAGAGGGAGTTGTTCTAAAAAGAATAAAATCTGCATGCTACTCGCCAAAAATTAGCAAAGCAGTAAAGATTGGGCTTCCTGAGCTGGAGGACCAGAAGGTCGAAGAAAAGCAGAAGGCTAAAGAAGCGCTAAGGGCTAAGCCTAAACTACACGCGCAGATAGCTCCACCATAAAACATCAATGAAACAATAGCTGCTAGCCCAATTGAAAGAGAGGGATAAAAGAAGCAAGAAAGAGGCACTAATGTGTACGGAACATTAAATCAGACAGTGTTGACAAGAAGAGAACAATAAAGAAACTCCTTCGAAAAGTGCAAGAAAATAAAGTTCGCATGGATGCCCAGCAAAAAGAAAGACCTGACGCGAGACAGGAGATAAAAAGCCCTGACGCGAGACAAGAGAGAAAAAGCCCCGAAGAATCCCCGGCAGCAGGCACTGCTCGTAAAACCCCACGAGGGCCGATCCTACGCAGAAGTGCCGAAGGATATCAGGGGAAATGTAAGGCCCGAAGGTACCAACACTGCCGTTAAAGCAGTACGACCTACGTGGTCGGGCCACATATTGGTTGAATTCGGAGCAGAGACCGACAATAAAAAAGCATTCTGCGATACAGTAAAGAAAGTCCTCGGCAGAAGGCCAACTATAGCCTCCTCGAGCCAATGGTAACAATCGATTTCAGAGATATGGCCGAGGTTATAGAGGCCATCAATGGGGAGTTCCATAGCGTGGGCAGGATCAAAGGAGACTGACACCAGACAACCATAGGGGACAGCGGATGGCCATAGTTGACTTGACCGAAAAGGACCTTGAGCAATTTCTGAATAAGGGCAAAGTAAGAATAGGGTGGGTGGTCTGCAGGATACGACGAAGAGCAGCGCCTCTCCAATGTATCAAATGCTTTGGCTATGGTCACACCGCACATGCAAAGGATCCGATGAGTTCCCTATGCTACAAATTTGGTGAAACGGAACATAAAAGAAAAGAGTGCGTAAAGGAGACACACTGTATCCTTTGCAAGGATGCTGATACAAGATCGGATCTTGGGCACACCTTGGGATCAGGAAAATGTCTGGTTTTCTATGAAGCCCTAGCGAAGGCAAAATCAAAACTTCGATGACCCGCATCCTGCAGCTAAATCTACACCGGAGTTCAACCGCCCGAAATCTGCTTGAGCAGTTTGCGAGGGACATGAAAGCCGACTTTATGCTGCTGAATGAGCAATTCCATGATAATAGTTCAGCATTATGATATCCTGAAAAAACTGGTACTACCGCCACAGGTGCTCACAGCAGGTGCTCCACTGCACGTTAATTCACAGGGGGATGGAAGAACTGGCTGCTCAAGACGTGATGAACTCAACTATGAGCATCATCACAGCTGCTTGCAACACTGAAAAGCGTTGCTGAAAAGCGAAGGGAGTGTCACAAGATCGGGCGTGAGGCTCAACGAGCACGGAATCGAGACTAGGCATGCAACCGGGAAGCATCATATACTTCGGCCAGGAAATGCCTTCGCAAATTGATTAAAACCAGCCAGGCTCGCTGCTGACAAGATGTAGTGGACACTGTGAACAAGGACCCGTAGGACCTTGGCTACAAGGTAGTTATGCGAAAGCTTAGAGTCTTGCGGAAGCCTTGCGTACATGATGCGGAAAAGATGGACGAGATAGTGCGGACACTCTTCCGCGCTCATCCTGTCCATGTTGACGCTGTCCGCGGTCGGACAGAAATTGAGTGCCCCCTCTTCACACAGTTGGGATTGGAAGAGGCAGTCTTATAATTGAATGCAAAGTAGGCTCCAGTCCCAGATGGTGTTCCAGCTGGGGTGCTGCAACTTGTCTTTCATAATTGCTGCTCACCTACGAGACAGGATTTTCCCGGAACTATGGCAGGTGGTGGCGCACCTGCTGGTCAGCAAGGGGAAAGGAAGTTCCGCATCGTTGATTGCATACCGCCCGTTATGCACGCTAGACACGGCTGAGAAAGTGCTAGAGAAACTCATCAATGTGCTACAGAAACTCATCATAAGGAGAAGACTTACTGACGTGATTTTTTCTGCTAAGGACCTATCTCCTCCCCCTACGTTGGCCATAAGTCGACTTATGGCCAACGTAGGGGGACCCAGCCCATCAAGAAGACGCCTCTTGATGAGTGCTGTAGGGTCAGTGCTACTGTACAGAGCAGAGGTATGGGGCGACGCTCTCAGCAAGGAGGTATACCGAAAACGATTGGCACAGGTACAGAGAAGAGGAGCACTGAGAATTGCATCTTCGTATCCAACAGTCTCCGACTCGGCGGTGAGAGTGATTGCAGGCGTGATACCTGTCGCCCTCCTTGCTAGAGAGCGCCGTGCTATTTACCTGCGCCGAAACGAGGATGCGAGGGAGATAGTTGTCCGCGAGGAGAGACAACGCTCGCTCAACGATTGGCAGCAGTCTTGGAGGAATTGCACGAAGGGAAGGTGGACTGCGCGCCTCATCCCGGATGTGAGACCGTGGCTAAATCGAAGGCATGGTGAGACTGACTTCTATCTGACCCAGCTCTTGAGCGGGCACGGGTGTTTTCAGTCTTACCTGCACAAGATCGGCAAGTCACGGTCTTCCGATTGTCGGTTTTGCCCAGGAGAGGAGGACAATGCCTGTCACACATTTTTTGCGTGTACCAAATGGGCCAGGCTGCGAAGGGAACTCTACAGGGAGACGGGAGAGCTCACCCCGGATAATATAGTTGCGGTGATGCTCGAATCGGTTGACAAATGGAACCAGGTGGCACATTATGCTCGGGCAGTCCTAAAATATAAAAGGGACTCAAAGCAGCCGGGGGCGCTGGGGCTGGGGGATTGCTCTTCTGGCAATTCGTCTTCCCCTCTCCCCTCCCGCTAGGAAAGGGATTCCCCAGCTTGAAGACGCTCCACGGCGTAACAAAACGAGACCTGGCCCGAAGTAATGTGTCAAACGGTTCCAGGCTGGGTTCTCAGGTTGACAGGGGAGGTGTTTAGTGGGTGGTCCAAAGGTATCCTCCATGGGAGTCCCACACTGCCAGACTCGGCGGGCATAAATGCCTTCACCTCCCTACCACAAAAAAAAAAAAGGACCTATCTCCTCGGCAGTATGGCCTCCATCATTGGTGCGATTGCATAGGTGGTGAGCGCGGTCCAAAAGGCAGAGGCACATGGCCGCACCAAGCGACGGATCGTCTGTTGGTGGCATTCGACGTTAGGAACGCCTTCAACTCCGCTAGATGGGTGGACATTCTGGGTACGTTGGAAACCCCTTTTCATGTTCCAGAATATCTGATGTGGCTTCTGAGGGTCTATCTGTAGGACCGAAGCCTGCTTGAAAAGACGACACAGGGCCAACGAAGGATGGGATTTACATCGGGTGTTGCCCAGAGATCTATGCTTGATCCAGACCTGTGGAACGTGTCTTACGACAGGCTACTGAGACTGGAGAAGTCAGATGAGTCGCGCCTGACCGGCTATGCGGATGATGTTGTCGCCCTGGTCGCTGGACGCACCGTTGAACAAGCGCAACTTAGGCTAGATATGCTAATGCGCCGAGTGAGAGACTGGATGACTGCTCGCGGGTTCAGCCTAGTACTGAAGAAAGCCGACGTAGTCACCTTGACAGAAAATAGTATCCGTAAAGTAAGGATGATCAGTATTGGAGACATGCTAATCGAATCGAAACCAGCGGTAAAGTACCTGGGGCTATTGATCGACTCGAAGATGAGTTTTTTTTTGAATAAATTAGGGCAACGGCTGAGAAGGCTGCTTTGGGAATATCGGCTCTGAGTCGACTTATGGCCAACGCAGGGGGACCCAGCCCATCAAGAAGTCGACTTTTGATGAGTGCTGTAAGATAAGTGTTACTGTACGGAGTAGGAATATGGGGCGACGTTCACAGTAAGGAAGTGTACCAAAAACGGTTGGCACATGTACAGAGAAGAAAAGAATCGAGGATCGCATCTTCATATCCGACGGTCTCTGATTCGGCGGTGAGAGTTATTGCAGACGTGGTACCTGTCGCCCTCCTTGCTAGAGACCGCCACGCTACTTACCTGCGTCGAAGCGAGAGCGCAAGGAAGACGGTTATCCGCGAGGAGAGACAGCGCTCACTAAACGATTGGCAGCAGTCTTGGGTGAATCGCAGGAGGGGAAGGTGGACTACGCACCTGCTCCCGGATATGAGACCATGGCTAAATCGAAGACATTGTGAGACTGACTTCTACCTGACCCAATCTTTGATCGGGCATGGTGGTTTTCAGTCTTACCTGCACAAGATTGGTAAGTCGCGATCCCCCGATTGTCAGTTTTGCCCAAGAGAGGAAGACGATGACTGCCACACATTTTTGCGTGCAAAAAATGAGACAGGCTGGTACGGACCTCTACAGGGAGACAGGAGAGCTCACCCCAGGTATTGTATTCTCGGTGATGCTCGAATCTGTTGACAAATGGAACCAGGTAGCACATTATATTCGGGCAGTCCTAAAAGGAATTCATAGCAGGCGGGAACGTCGGGGCTGGGGGATCGTTTGACGGGCGATTCTCTTTTCTCTCTGCACTCCCACGAGACGGTAGATCCCACATCTTGAAAGCCCTCTCACGGCGAAGCAAAACGAGACCTGATCCGAAGTAATGCGTCAATCGGTTCCAGCCTAGTTTCTCAGTTTGACAGGGGAGGTGTTTAGTGGGTAGTCCAGTCGCTCGCAAGCAAGTGCGTCGGACCCTCCATGCGTTAATGACGTCCACCTCCGAATCACAAAAAAAGGTTACACTTTGCAATAATTACATCGGTGGCATCGGTGGTTCGTTGTTCCTTTCAACTATAGAGGGTATTTTTTTGTTGTCCACCCAATACAAAAAGAATAATAAAGTGCCGATCAGTGGCAAGATTTCAGTTCAGCTCATAAGATTTGGTATTACGGGCGTTCAGAATACCATCCACAATGTAATTCCGAGCATATGCTACCTGCTTGGAGCTAAGCTATTATATTTCTTATCCACGGAAATGGAGATGGAATGCTGAAAGAAATGCACAAGTATAATGGTACGTTGTACAGCATACAAAGTATTATCAATAATAATAGAAAATTACATTTCACAATACACCAATAATACAATATTCGCTTCGGAGCTGGAAGTGTCATGATGGACTAATTGTTTGAAACTAGGAGAACTCTTGAAATACCGAAATTTGAACATCTACGCTAACCAAGTTTGCCCTTCGACAGGATTGATTTTAACGTACTGTATTAAATAATTCTGTATTTTCGCACTCGACCAAAATAAAATCGTCAGGTGAATTACAAGTCTAAATGAATCACCTATCAATGAATTCCTTGACACAAACACTGGACATGTAGATTGATGGGCTTGTTCAATCAACTTTAGAATACGACAAAGGAAACCTACATTTTGATACAAAATGCAAATTATTGCATAAAAGAACGAAATAGTGGCCGATTCAGACAACGTAAAAACCCTGTCGTTGACCAGTGCCCTCGTCAAAAATTTCACACAGCTCATGGCTGTTTCGAATTTGCCATTGGTCTCCATCTAGCTTCCCTCCGATTATTCGCCTCAGGACCCGTCTTTTGAGGGCATTCAATATGTTTGCGGATGCTTCGGTTAGAGTCTTTGTTTCACTTCCATAGCACAGCACAGGTCTTATCACAACTTTTTATACTTGGATCTTTGTTTTCCTGTGTATGCAAGTGATTTTCAAGATCGTCAAAACTGAATTGAATACATTATTTGCGAGCTGTATTCTTCGGCGTGTTTCGTCTCTTTCATTACTGATTCTCGTTATTTTGGCGCCTAAATAGACAAATTCCCCCACATTTTCGATAATATATTCGCTAAGTGTGATATTTTGTGCATTTGAGGTATTTTTCCTCGACTGCGTCATGAGCTTTGTTTTTTCTCTCTGATTTGTAGTCATACTAGTTTTGCTTCGCTGCCGAGTACTGATGTCATTCGCATTAGCTACCACTTGATTCGGCTTATATAATAACGTACCTCTTGTATCAGCAGGTAGCTTTTTGGTGACATATTCCAGAGCCAAATTGAATAGCAATGGGGCCAGCCCACTTCCCTGTTTTAGTCCGATGTATGTGTCAAAGACATCGGTGAGTTGGTTAGTCTTAGCAGCCTGATTCTCTCAGAGGAACTCATCTTTGAATTGATCAGCAACTGTAGTTACTTTACTTGTGGTTTTGAGTCGACCAACACTTCCCCGATACTGATCATCCTAACTCTGGGGACTTTCTTCTTTATCAGGATGACCACTTTGGTTTTTACCAGTGTTGAACTGAACACGCGAGCAGTAATCGTTTCGCTCACTTAGCGCACGAGCATACCTAGTCTAAGCTGCGCATTAACATTTAATAGAGTCTTTCAGATCCTTATGGGACCGCAATTAATTGGTTTAATATGGCTAGATAACATATATTAACGGTTAACCTTATTAGCCTGAGTACAAACTCGTTTGTTGCACTTTGAATACTGAATAATTTATTTTAATACAAGTGAATTTATACATAATTTATGCTTACATAGTTAATTTAGCCAAATCGTGGGAACGTACAAGAATGTATGAAATGTGGTGAGAACCAACATTGTTTTGGCTACGACTATCGTGTGACATTAATCTTACGTTAGGAATTTATGAGAACATGAAGATGTACGTTTTATGTTACAGTTATGAGTTCTATGAGGTAAATTGGAAGTAGAATACTAAAGCATAGGATTTCAATTACAGGTATGGAATGTGGGAAACTTGAAATGCAATTTGAATAGTAAACAAGCCTTTTCCCTTAATTATCACACCTCTAAATATGTCGACAAAATTTAAGATAACTTTCATTTAATATTGACAATAGTCCGGGAATTTCGATTTCATTTAATCTGAGCGAATTATATGTTAAAATAAACGGTTATTTGTTAATGTTTCTGCTTTTGTATAACCGAAATGCATACTTGTCGTTTAGGTTAAAAAATATGTGACTATGTTACGTGTTAATTAAATTTATGTAAGTTCTCTCACTTATTTTATTTTAAACTCAATTATTCGCGGTCCGTAAGTGTGTGAAAAACTCAATTAAATTTAAATTAATCCAACCGATTAAATTATTTGAGAAAAGTTTCTGAACTTACACAAGATGTACATGTTCGACGGTTCGTCCAGTGACTAGCGCAGCAACATCATCAGCATAGCCGATCAGGCACAACTCACCTTGCAGCTAAAGTCTCAGCAGCCTGTCTTACGATATGTTTCCCAAGTCTGGGTCAATGATGGATCCTTGAACACTAACCGATGTTTTTTCCATTGTTCGTGGGCCCTGCATTGTATCATAAAGCTGGCACCGGTTCTTGAGGTAGTCTTTCAAAAGCCGAATAAGATATTCTGGAACTTGATAAGGAGATTCAACTTATCCAGGATATCTATCCATCTAGAGGAGTAGAAGCTATTCTTCACAGCATATTTCTCCAAAAGGGCCACCGGTCGCTTGGTTCGGCTATGTGCCACCACCGGCTGGACCACGCTCACTATCCCTCCCACAGCATCAATGGTAGAGCGACCTGCTCTAAAACCATAATGCCGGTAAGATAGTGCTGTATATCCTGCAAGGCCCTA
Source organism: Odontomyia ornata (assembly GCA_963969285.1). Taxonomy (NCBI): domain Eukaryota; kingdom Metazoa; phylum Arthropoda; class Insecta; order Diptera; family Stratiomyidae; genus Odontomyia; species Odontomyia ornata. The sequence continues at coordinate 195,943,904 of OZ017742.1, read as the reverse complement.
CCGGCCACTTTCGGGGAGCCGTGCACTGATACTTACCTAGCATATTTCGCCTACACACCTGCAATAACCTTCCTTACCTATTCTCTTTAATTCAAATATCGAAACACCCAATTGTTGATTTACATTTTATTATTTATGTTTTTATTTTATTATTTTGTACGATAGTTTTCGTTGAGCTGCATGAGCATCGCGGTGCGGACTGCAACCGTCCCTCGGCCTCTCGTCGGGCTTTAATAGCTTTCTTGATCCCGCGACGCGGCTCCTTCACTTGCCTTCGGCAAGATGTGGAGCTCCTGCCGCTTCCGCTCTTGTCGTCCTCCAGGTTGCGGCTCTGGGTATCCTTTA
>OZ017742.1:195899566-195943359 GCA_963969285.1 Odontomyia ornata | reverse complement strand
TCGCTTCTGCTGAGCGGAATCGCCTGCAAAAATAAAGAAGAGTGGGTTAGAATTGGTGGCTACGTGGCATTGGTACGCGGCTAATGCGTACATCTCACAATTTGGTAGTACGTTGTTGTATTTTTCTGTACTATCTTGTGGAGCGTGTAACCTTCCTTCCGTCTAATGTTCGACTAGCTGCAAACGTTCCATGTAGCATCTGAAATGCAATTTTTCTGTGAGTTTTATCCCAATTTCGTTGAAATTTGCTGAAAAGAGAGAGTCACGTGTGTTTTCACTGACAAAAGCTCTTCCTCGCCGCTTCGTCTCATGTGAACGTGAATGATATTTACAATATTTCGAGCTTAGGGAAGATGCAATTTACGCAGACCCAACGATTCATCTTGAGAGTGTGCAGCGTTCCACAGCTTTCAGCTGGCAGGCAAAAGCTATACGCCCTTCTGAAGAAAGCGCATTGTATAATGAGCTTCTTAATTCGCTTCAAGGGGAGCGTAATCGCACCTCGCCTTGAGACCTTTACTTTCTGCGTTCGATGATAACATATACAGTGCTAATGAGTAACTCGCTATTGGCTTGCTGTAAAATGAAAAGCAGGAGTTCCCCTTTGTACATAAGATACCGCGTTTGTTCATTCGTAACGATAAGTCAGAAAGGAGATAGGTCTCAGGCAGGACGGAGCGTGTTAGTGAGTCTTTGCGTGATGAGTTTCTCGAGCACTTTCCCAGCCTTATCTAGCATATATAACGGGCGGTGTGACTCGGGTTTCCCCTTCCATCTGCTAATCAGTATAAGCTTCATTGCCTTCAAACGCTGTAGGAAGACCCCTTGGCAAGGCAAGTGAGTCCCCAGCGATGATAAGACTGCTGAAGATACTTTTAGCTGGCGATATATAATAAAAGCGGGTGCTCATTACAAAAGCCGAGACGAGTGTCGAAACATCCGATCAAGTTAATGAGCTACTCTAACTATCTCTAAGTAGTCCGCATGGTGTAATTGCTAGAGCATTCATCCCATAAGCCGAAGGTCCCTGGTTCAACTCTCGCTGGCGGCAACGAGATTAAGTTCGAAAGATTCTTCAGAAGGACTATAAGCCCGTTCAGTTATGATACGTGCTGGATTAAAAACCAAGACGTATCGCAGCTGTGTGGACGGACATACGACCAAAGCGTGATGCTGACCATATAACCTTGTGGAATACCGACACATTTGATCATGATAATGAGATACACCAATTACGTTGTGTGTATTGTGATTGTGTAGCTCTCCAAGCGAGGCCCGAAAGGGGCTGTAAAACAAAAAAAGAAAGATGATTTATATGATATTAGCTAATATCATTCATATGCGAACGCCAGTGTCCTAAAAAAGAAGAGCGAAAAATTCTGCAGAAGGCGCCAGAAGGTCGCGCAGTAGAAAAAAACAGAACAGCGAAAAATCGATAATAACTGCTGCGACCGCTACCAAAGTAGGGAACTTAAATGCAGAAATAGTAACGAACTATCCTGAAATCCAAAAATGATCACAACAGAAAAAGAAAGGAGTTAACAAACAAACGAAGCATCGTTGTGTAATTTCACCGCCGCCGTTGAAAATTTGGCTGAAGTACTGTACTCAGTATGCCGATAACCTCTCCCGAGAAAGGAGGTCGCAAAGTACTTTTACAATTGCCGTCCAGCGACGTCATGAAGAAAGGCTAATCCGAAAAGTGGAGGACGCTCTAAAAAGAATCAAATCAGCATGCGACTCGCCGAAAATCAGCAAAGGTGTAAAGAATGGGCTCTTTGAACTAGAGGAGCTCATAATCCCCATAGGGCATTACGGTATGAGCTGGTTAAAGGCCAAAGAAGTGCAGAAAGCAGCACAAAAAGTCGCAAAAACGGACGCCCAGCAAGAAGAAAGACCTGACGCAAAATAAGAGAGAAAAAGCCATGACGAAGATCTCGGCAGCAGGCACTGCTCGTAAACCCAAAGATGGTCGATCCTAGGCAGAAGTGCCTGAAGCCACAAACACTGCTATTAAAGCAGTACGACCAACCCGTTCGGGCAACAGACTGGTCGAATTCGGAGCAGAGGCCGACAATAAAGAAGCATTTTGCGACGCAGTACAAAAAGTCAAAAACCCAACTATAGCCTCGCTTGAGTCGATCGAAATAAGAGACATTGATTGGATCACGGAGCTGGCCGGGGTAGAAGAGGCCATCAGAAGGGAGCTCCTTAGCGCGGGCAGAATCAAAGCGAGGCTGACATCAGAAAATCACAGGGGACAACACATAGTCATCATTAACATGGCCGAAATAGACGCCGAACAGTTTCCGAATAAGGACAAAGTAAGAGTAGGGTGCTTCACATAAATCGTATGGACGGACAACGGATACCCAAAAACGTATTCGTTGGGAGAACCGAAGGCCGGAGACCAGTGGGGAAACCGAGGACTCGGTCGACGAAAACAGTTCATCGCTGCTCGAACTTCGGAATTGGAGGTCGCGGTCAACGGACCGAGGCAGTTGGAGGCGCTACTTGCAGGAAGCAAAGGCCCGAGAGGGGCTGTAGTGCTAACAAGAGGAAGAAGAAGAAGAATAGGGTGGGTGGAAGCAGTAATGTATCTTTTGCAAGGATGCTGGCTCAAGACTGGATCTTGGGCATGTCATGGGATCAGGAAAAAGTCGGGTTTTCCAGGAGGCCCTAGCCAAGACAAAATCAGAGCTTCGATGATCCGTATCCTGCAGGTAAACCTACACAGCAGTTTAAGCGCCCAAAACCTGCGTGAGCGGTTTGCGAGGGACATGAAAGCCGACTTTTGGTCGCTGAGTGAGTAACACCATGATAAAAGTTCTGCATCATCGTTAGCATGAGATCCCAGCAAGCAAAAAGATCTGACGCGCGACAGAAGCCACGACGAAAACCCCGGCAGACCAATGATGATGACCAATCCTACGCAGAAGTGTTGCAGGGTATCAAGGGAAATGTAAGGCCCGAAGATGCCAACACTCCTATCAAAGCAGTACGACTAGCCCGGTCGGGCCACATATTGGTCAAATTCCAGCCACAAAGAAGCATTCTGCGACGCAGTACAGAAAATCCTCTGCCAAAGCGCAAATATAAGAGACATTGACTGTGTCACGGACCTGGCTAAGGTAGAAGTGGTCATCAAAAAGCGTGGACAGGATCATAGCGAGGCTAACACCAGAAAACCATACAGAACAACGCATGGTCATCATTGACTTGACCAAAAAGGATGCCGAACAATTTATGAATAAGGGCAAAGTAAGAAAAGGGTGTCATCTGCAGGATACGGCGAAAAGCAGCACCTCTTCAATGCTTCAAATGCTTTGGCTACGGCCACACCGCACAAGCATGCAAAGGACCCGATGGGAATTCCCTATGCTACAAATGCGGTAAAATGGAACGTGAGAGAAAACTGTTTACAAAGGAGGCACAATACATCCTTTGCAAGGATGCTGATCTAAAATTGGATCTTGGGCATGTCTTGGGATCAAGGAAATATCTAGTTTTCCAGGAAGCCTTAGCCAAGGCAAAATCAGAACTTCGATGGCTCGCATCCTGCAACTAAATCTACACCGCAGTTCGACCGCCCGAAACCTGCTTGAGCAGTTTGCGGGGATATGAAAGCCGAAGTTTCCCTGCTTAGTGAGCAATACCACGGTCAAAGTTCTGCATCATGGTATACTGATGAAACTGGTACTGCCGCCGTCTGGATTCGGAACAGTGACTTCCAGGCGGAGGGCTGTGAACGGTGGGATCTTTTATGTGTTCCTAAGGCCGAACGAGCCGATATCATCTTTCCATGTCAAGCTTTATGCTTTTGAGGGCGGTGTCTCGAGCGCAGATGGCAACGTGCTCGTTGGGGGAGACTTCAATGCTAAGGCAATCGAATGGGGCATGCCTCAAACAGATCCGCGGAGAAAACGAATCCTAGAAATGGCGGCCAGGACGGCGCCATTTGTACTAAATATCGGAAATACGCCGACGTTCCGCCGTATTGGCTGTGAAAGAACCGTACGAGACGTGACATTCGCCTCCGTTGCAAGATGATTCGCAGGGGACCGAAAAACTGGCAGCTCAAGATGTGGTGAACTTAACTATGAGCATCATCACGACTGCTTGTAGCGTTTCTATGGCCCGTCGAAAACCCCGGCACGGAAAGACCCCAGGGTACTGGTCGAAATTGTGTGAAGTTGATGGTGAGGACTACCTTATGAACGCTAGTGTCAGCGTTCGTATGCTTGCTTTCGTTCTGAAAATTATAATGTGCAAGATGCACCATATACGTAGTTTGAAAACGATCATGGACCAAGCAAGATGAGCCCCCACAATCGTATCCAAAGCCAATATTCACCAAAAGAAGATTATGCTTTCTATATGGCGGGTTTTCAAGGGTATAGTCTACTTTGAGCTGCTTCCAAGAAACCAAACTATTGATTCGAATGTCTAATGTCGTCAACTATCGAAATTAAATGAAGAAATCAAGAAAGAATGCCGTGAATTGACGAGTTGCAAAGGCGTGATGTTCCACCATGATAACGCCAGATCCCACACCTCTTTGATAACCCGTCAAAAATTAACGGATCCTAATTGGGAACTGATGCCACATTCACCCTTTAGCCCTGACCTACTCATACGGTGGTTGATCGATGGTATTAATTGCGTTTTTGGCTTTAAATTCGGTCACAATAAGAAAATTCACAAAAATCGCAACGCACTACTGAGGAGTAGCGACTTAAGCATCTGCTGTAAACAAACTAATTAAGGACAGTCCTACCAACTTAACAAAATATCATTTTGAAATATCATTTACCCGGGGAATTTAAATTACAATTTCCGTGTACTTCGTTGTCACAATAGAAAGACCTTCGTCTTCTTTGAAGCTAGTTTCCCCACCACAATCCACTGCATTGACTGTTGCTTAATCTCCGGAATAAGATGCTGGGTCCAGGTATCGACGGCAGTAATTAATCGGCGCCTCAACTCGGTAGGATTCTTTTGAAACAGCTGAAGAGTCTCGCGCGACATGTCCTTCCGTACGCGCTTTTGGTCGATCGTCAACAAACGCGGCACCCAACACTAGGATAATTTTCTCATGCATAAATCTTCATGTAAAATCTTATGCAACCGTTCAGTTGATATCCCACAAGTCTCTGCAATTTCCTTAATGGTTAATCAGCGATCTTCCATCATGGGTGTGTGCACTAAATTGACGATATCTGCCGTTGAAACAGTTTTGGACGTACAGAATGTTCATCGTCATCGCCACCGTATTTGAACTCGGCCACCCAATGTTTCACGGTTGTAAATAAGTGCGACGATTCACCATGCCTGAAATGGAACTCTTCTTTCACTTCCCGAATTTTTTCCCTTTCAAATAGAGGTAATTTATCACCGCGCGATAGTCGATTTTATCCATTGTTCTTAACAAAAGTCACCTGTCAACTTTGGAAGGGTACCATGTGTTTTGTACTGATCGGAATGACTTGAAATTTTTATGGTAGACATATGTAAGGGCCATCTATTGGTTGGCAAGAGCACTTGAATGTACCACGACTTTTTGCCGGTAAGACCGGATACTTTACAAATGATCCTCGTACAATTCGAGAGGAAGTAAAGAAGCTCGACATATTGAGTTCAATCATTTACTTGCGCTTACAATGTTTGGGTTCCTCACGAATTAAAGGAAATCCACCTCACCAAACGCATTAACATATGCGACTCTTTGCTGAATATTAACGAAAATGACCCATCTCCAAAAAGAATCATAACGGATGATGAAATATGGATTGTTTACGATAACGTATTCCGAAAACGATCATGGATCAAGCAAGATGAGACCCACAAACGACAATATTCACCCAAAGAAGATAATGCTTTCTGCGTGGTGGGATTACAAGGGTAAAATCTACTTTGAGCTGCTTCCAAGAAACAAAACTATTGATTCGAATGTCTACCGTCGTCAACTATCGAAATTGAACAAAGAAATCAAGGTAAAATGCCCTGAACTGGCCAATCGCAAAGGCATGGTGTTCCATCATGATAACGTAACAAATTAATGGGGCTCAACTGGGAACTGATGCCACATCCACCCTATAGCCCTGACGTAGCACCATCAGACTATCACTTGTTTCGCTTCTGTGAAAAGCATTTGAATGGTGAAACTTTCGACTCCGATCAGGTTGTTAAAAATGAGTAGGACCAGTTCTTCGCTCTTAAAAACCAAGGCTTCTTCGATCGTGGAATTTTTCAACTTACCGAAAGATGGCAAAAGGTCATTGATTAATGTTTGTTGTTAATATAAATAAATTTAAATTGAAAAACATGAAAAAAAACGACATTAATCATCGAAGAACCCAATAACAGCAGATGAAAAGAATCGTGATAAAATATTGATGGCATACACATAGGATACAATTTGGCTCGCTTTGTAGAGTAACGTAATGTTTTAAATGTATGCCAAGTATTTATGTTGTTCTGCTATAATTACTGGTAATCTCATGTTTCTGTATTTAGAGCCAGCAGGATTTTTATACCTGTAATCATTTATTGATGATTTATCCAAACCTCGGAAAGGATTAACATCACCGATCCGAGAAGGCAATAACAAAACTTAAAACAAGAAATGAAATATGTCATGTAGATCGCCTCATTATGTTTCCCATCATTTCCATTGATGGCGTCATGCTACGCAAATAGTGAAAACGTGAATTGATTTTATCTATTTAAATTACAGTGAAAAATGGCTTCAGACTATTTCTCTCCAATTGATTTGTTCATCGGCGTTCGTTTTCCTTCTCATTGTAAGCGTATTTGAAGATAATTAATTTTACTTCTATCGATACAAATCATTCCGCTGCTAGAATTAATACCCATTCAATTTCTTTATCCCATCTTTCTAGTAAAACTATTTTTAAATATTAATGACCTTTTCAATGTTAACCTTTTAGAACCTGTTAGTGGAACAGCTCCAAGAGTCCCCATGAGTTTAAAGACGAATATTGAAATTGTTTCTACGAATAGATCAGTATCTATTTTGTGTCCAGCACAAGCATATCCAGTGCCAATTCATAGGTAAGAGATAATTTGAAGTAATGAAGCATTTAGAATTGATTTTATAGCCAATAAATGTGGTATTCAAAATTTATCTGCCCCAAAATATAAGGTGGAACGCGGTCGATTGATCGAGGCACTTGGAGGTGCTTCTTGCAGGAAGCGAAGGCCCGAGAAAGGCTGTAGTGCTACAAAGAAGAAGAAGAAAAAATATAAGGACGAAAATTGTTCTACTCTTCTTGTACACGTCATGACCTATCCAAAAATCATCAGTTGGAAGGACTCCGCAGCTGCTGATTTTCAATTTATTCAAACTGTTTTGTTGATGTCACTTTCACCTTCCTTGCAAGAAATTGGTTGCTAACTGAGTTATGCATTACTTTTTGAAAGTATTTTCAGAACTATTTTCTGTACAAATAATCACTAGCACATTTATTTTTGAATAAATTCTGAGTCTTTCTGAGATATAATCAAATTTTGTAAATAGATTAAAAGTGACGATCTCTTCAAAATTTTGATATTAAAAACAATGTACTATATAAGGGTTTACGGGGAGTCTCCCTTTATGTGGAAAAATGACCTTTAAACATTTTTTTTTGTAAAAGGTAGTCAATATGGGTACAATATCACGTATTAAAACTGCTTCATTATCATCAAGTTGTCCAGGAGGAGAAGAAATGTACGAAGAAGGAGCATTCTGTAGCAACCACGGAAGTCACCGCAGTTGTAGACATTAAGTTATAACAGAGGGGTGCGTGACCCGGGGTGGCATGCTGAGGCCGGCTAGCGCTCAATCGTGTCGCGGATCGTCCGGGGCGCCCTCTGCTCGCGCTGAGCCACCACACAAAAAAAAACTACCACAAAAGGAAGGGAAGGGGGAGGTCATTTTGAGAAATGAAAAATGTTTTTTTTTTTTAGACAGACATGGCCGTTTTATTTAACAAAAAGAAAATTTATAAAGATAATTCGCAAATTTTTGCAAAAAAAATGTGCACCAAAAGCAAATCCGCACCCTTCAAAATCTAATATAATTTAATATGAACAAAACAAAGGTTAAGTAAGTATAGTATATAAACGAAAACAGCTTAATTTGATAAAATGCAAAAAAAAAAAAAAATAAATAAAATAGAGAAAAATCCAAATTTATACTCACTCCCTTTCTTGCAGAACTCCGAGCGCTTGGCGAAAGAAAAAAAACGAAGCGTCGGTTCGCTAAAAATTAGGATGAAATATCTGTAAAGTAGAAAAAATCAAAAGGATGCAAAACGGCCATCACAAACACCATTCGCTGTCTATCCGTCTCTTCAGTTCTGTCTACCAGCAGAAAATTTAAAATTCCGTACTTGTTTTTTTCAATTCTCAATTCACTCTTCAATTTTTTGTACAATGTTATAACCTGACACCTAACAATTTAAATCTTGTGATTTTTGTATCGCCCTTGATTTTACTTCCACCACAATGTTGGTGGTTAGCTGTCGTTAATGGTTTCATATTTCTTTTTCACTTCACACCTTTCAATTCTGAATTTTATCCATCGAATTACAATCAAATTTTAGTTCTATTTTTTCTCTTTTATCACTCCCAATCTTCTGTCACTAACTTTCGATAAACCTCCTCGACTCAAAGAAATTTTCGTCTTCCAATCCAAATCAAAACTTTTGTTCTCGCAATCCAAATTAAAAATCTTATGCTCCACTAAAACCATTCCATTCCCAATCCAAATCCAGACTAACCAGCTCAAAACCAATCCCGCAATCCTTCTCTTTCCAATTACCGCTGTCGTACCGAGGTATCTTAATCGAAGTTCAATACACTTCGAGGCCGGTATCCACACATCTTTTCCATTTCGACAAATGCAACAATTTATATTTGTATATATGGCGATTTGCATAACCATGATAGCGTTTAGTTATATGCAAATCGTCATACACACGGAAACAATTGCTTTTGTCGAAATTAAAAAGAGTGTTTCTGTGCTTGAGGGGGAACTTGATCCCTGTGTTAGGACTATTCCGGAGGCCTAACCAACCTGGGGCGAGTTTCGCTGGACGTAGCACCAAAATACCCACTTGTATTTATTTGGTGCGTACGCGTATCCACTCGTTTGCTCTGGAATACCTGTAAGCTACACTCTACTCCACTCTAAAGTTTTCCCAATAAAATACACGTTTCCTCCATCAACTAAATTTATTCATCTAACAAACACAATTTCTCATTTGTAATTTTTTACGGCGCTGCTCTGCCTTGTAATCCGACTCCAATGCTTTGAGTTCTGCTCGAAATGCCTCCCGCTCCGCTTTGGTCACCGCAAGACGTGCCAACCGGCGCAGGTCACTGCACTTGTGGCGGAACTCGACAATACGTCCACCTCTAGGCCGCTTTTCTTCCGGCGCGTCGACCGTCGTATCGAGCGGCTTGATTAAGCGTGCCCGGTACTCGTCGATTGTGATTGGTCTCGGACCCGCTCTGGGCGTCGCAGCAATTGCTTCTTCGAGCGTCGGACGGGGTTGTGTCGTCATCACAGGCTGCTGGTGGTGGTTGTCCAGTCGCCGCCCACGTATGTCGGTTGTGGCGGTTGCTGGTGGTACGAGCTGGTAAATTCGTTGCGGATGGTAGTTTGGCCCAATTGTTACGTCCACGCGATGCTAATGTGTGGTGCCGGTGGGTCTGCTGGCGATGCGTGCCGGTCGTGGTGGCTGTTGGCGATGCGAGCTAGTACCTTCGTTGCGGATGGTGATTTGGCCCAATTGTTACGTCCACACGATGCTAATGTTTGGTGCCGGCGGATCTGCTGGTGATGCGTGTCGGTCGTGGTGGCTGCTGGCGTTGCGAGCTATTACATTCGTTGTGGATGACGATTTGGCGCGAATTGCTATGTCCGCGCTATCGCTGGATCGGTACCCCGTAAATTTGCTCGTCCCTGGGCGAAATGCCTTAGGGAACCTACTGCTCGGGCAAATGCCTTGAGCAGGGCAATTAACGCTGTCTGGGTTGAGCTGCCAAAATAGCTGGTTGATGCGCGTAGGGCGATTTCCGTCCGGCTACCTGGATCCTGGCTGGTACACTCTCGAATCTGTCAGCCTCGGGCTAAATGCCTTGAGACAATTCTACTCGGGCAAAGGCCTTGAGTAGGACAAGCGTAGTATCAAGAGTGTTTCGTTTGTTGATGGCCATGAATATTTATACAAAAATAATGCTTACCTCCAGTTTACCTTCGTTCTCATTCATTTGCATTACATATTGGGTGCATTTACCTCTTTGCTTAGTCAACTAAAATAACGATTAATTAATAGTAAATTAGGTCAGTGGATTGCTATGGGAAATTTTCACCTGGCCATCTATCGGTGACTAGCAACAATGCTTAAGCTTTTCGAGAAGTGATTTTTTATGTGTATTATTTCCATTTACCACAGATTTGTGGGTTGGTCAATGCCAAGCTAAGTGGACGAGCACGAAGTATATGGCATACTCACGCATACACTTACTTCTCAAACCTTTGCGCATGATGCAGTATACTTACGCGAACCAATGTGTGAAGCGTTAGTAATGCTCAAGACATTGGCCGAGCCTAATGTCTCGAGGTTGGTGCGGTTCACCACAACATTCCTTCCCCCGAAAAAAAAGTTCACGAGTGGCTTGAAGAGCCTAATCGTGACAAAAATATTTCTGATTTCGTTATTTTAGTGGCTAAGCTCCTGATCTCTTTAAATTGATAACTGATAGTTGAAAAGGTAAACGAGAGGTATTTGCTTGTTTCAATAAGGTTCTTTCATGGCTCTCATATGTAGCTTAACATTATTAATAATACATTCCGTTTGATTCCAATATTTAATTTTAATTAACATGTCTTACATTTTGATTGTAAGCAATTATTTTCACTTTCATTTACAAGTATTTTAATTTTCTGTTTTTTTTTTTTATGTAATCATTAAATTTTAAGGAGATAGAGGAATATTTTCATGTTTTGTTTGACATTTCCAAACTATTATTTTGTATTAAACATTTTTAAAAGAGAACTTTTTATTTCTTTACTCTACATAATTTTTCAATACGATTAACTGTTTTAATGGCATTATAGCTTGTTTTTAGCGGGAGATAAAAACAGCAACTAGTTTCGATAGAATTTTATTTATATTTGGACTACTTAATATTTGTATCAGTATGTTTCTGTTCTTTACTTAATACATTGTCTTGTTGTATTGCAATAACTTATTTACAATAATGAGTTTCTTTTTCTTTTCTTCTCTTTTGTTTTTATTTCTTTCTTTTGTTTTACTAAAATGATAATGCATATGAAGATAACTAATTTTAATTTTACATCTAATCCTTTTCTTCATTTAATTGAATTGTTCGATTTTCTAAGTTTTGTCTAAATGATTCTACTATAAAAATGACATAAAAAAAAGGGAAGTGTAAAGAAGAAAATATTAAGCACATTTTTCTGACATTATTTTTTCGTATCATCACCAATTATCACGTAAATGAAAATATTTTTTAGTAAAATTGAATTTTTATCGATAAACATACAAATTTAATTGTAAAATAGAAATTTAATGCTGAGTGTTTATTATCTATTGTTTAAGATAAAATTGATTTAATGCATATATTCATATGATTTCTAAAATTATCATTTTAATTATGTTTTTGTTAATTCCTTGTATTATTTTCCTTGAAAATATTCACATTTAATACAAGACACTGCGGGGTAGACTATGTTATCTATGAAAGTTTTTTTTTTTATATATTTTGTATTGGTATTGAATTGTAAATAGGGGGTTAGCATTACTTTTATAAAAACAAATATTGTACTGAAGTAAAATCTGCGTAATATTGCAGTATCATCTAGGATGAATTATATCAGTATGGTAAAAAGGTGACAAGCCTTGTTTAAGCAGCATTACATTAATTACACAAGAGATAACTCAATAATAATTAGCTTGTTTTACTAAAATGGTAATGCATATGAAGATCACTAATTTCACAAACATATTCCATTGCTTATTTGTGTTTTAATTTACATGAAAGGCTTCCCTTTAATATTTTAGTATGTATTTTTTTTTTTTGCTTTATTACTTTGCTTGTATATTAAGGATGATAGTGCATATGGAGATATAACTATTTCACAAATATATACCGCTCCGGTTATTTGTCTTTTCATAATTTTTGTTTTTGTCTCTCTATAATTTTTGTCTTTCTATAATTTTTTGTTTTTTATACAATTATATGAAAGGCTTTGTTTTAGCACATTTACTACTATGTTTTATTTATATTATACAACTTCTTTTTAGCTTCGTTTCGTACTATTCCGTTTATTGTTACATTCATTTGCTTTTATCTTTATTCAGATTTCTTTCAATGTATTATGTATAAAGTTCATTAGCTTTGCTACACCAATTTTTGTTTGTATTTCGTTTTCGGAATTTAGTTTTATTGATGGTTGGTAGCAACAATAATGTTTCCAAACATAAGAAAACAATTTTTGTAGTTTTACTTATTTTTTACTTGTCTACTAACTTTTTTTCTTACGCATTTATTAAGGTTTATTACAATTTGAAAGAAAAAATCCTTCATTTGTACCATTTTTCTTCTTAATTAAATTTCCAGACTATAACGAAAAGCTTGCTAAATAAGCTTTTGGTTATGTACTTTGCAATTACTTTGTTAATATACATATTAGCAGGGAATGAATCTTTCCTGATTCTGATTGGTATGTTTTCAGTTCGTATTTCGTTGGCAGTAGTTTTGTTAATCTGTACATATAGAATTAGGGTTTGGTTAGTCGTAATGTTGATCAATATTTCCACGATCGCCCACAGTTGTTCGTATTCGTGGGCCAATAAGCTTGGAGCCGAAGGAAAGCTTTCTATCAAGATAGGTAGCTCGTGACTGTTCGATAATTACAGAACTTATTGTCTGGAGCTGGGTGAGAATTTGCTATCATTCAGTTTAATGAATACTGCTGTCCGAGACAGTCGCGTTACGCGATTATGGACAGACGAGTATGAGCGAAAATGGATGGAAAACTTATGAGCATTTTTTCCTCTTAACTTTTATTTATTTTAAGCTATTTGAATTGCCATAAGGGATAGTTTTAAAGATAATGAGGGTATGCAACCTTGCCTTTGAGGCTTGTTTTCTGTTTCTGTAAGTATTTTACACTAATTGAAACGAACGAACTGTAGGAAATAATGGGAGTGTTGTTGGTGGGTTTATTTTTTCACTGTTTTGGACTACTGGGTTAGTTTCTGTTACTGCTGGCTGCCCGTTGAGATTAAGAGTAACATGGGAAGTAAGAAGTTTTTCTGTTTTGCTATCTTCTGAATGTGGGTTGAGTGCTTTGGATGGTTTACGACATCGATATAATACAATTCGAATAATCAGATATGCTCCAATACCTAGAATAAGGAGTACTACAATGGAAGTAGAGAGTTTGGTTAGTTGGATGTGGGTTTGGCTACTTTCCTTGATTTTGATCTGATCTAGCTTGGAATAGATTTCTGTAAGGGAATGAGTATTGCTTTGGAAGATTTTATCTTCATCCGTATGTGGGGCTAAATGCAATGATGCATTAGTATGTCTAACTGCAAGAGCTGAGAGGTCGAGGTTAAATAGGTGAGTATCGAATTCCGGGAAAAAAGGTGGGTGTTGCATTACGAAATCTTGAGAACTTTCTGTTTGGTGCGGGATCAGAAGTTCATTTAATTGCAGGCTACAAGGCTGAGTAACGGTCAGGACCCCCTGACCACTAAGAAGATGCGTCGTTACGTTGTTTTCACATTGCACGTGGATGGGTGTGGTAGTTAGGAGAAAATACAGCCAACTATTGGGCTTATTTAATTTAATGATGGCATTACGTGGAGATATATTTATACGAAGAGGTAGGGAAATTTTTTTGTGATATGGGTTATGTAGGAGTTTGATAATTTCATTTTCAGAAGATGGAGAGCGAATTATTGGGACATACAATGGCATTACATACAAATCTCCGGGTTCAGGGTGTCTGATTTTTTGAAGACTTCGAGCATTTACCGAGGTGAATAAAAGGAACTGTTGTGTAGGAAAATGGCTTGCAATGTACGTGATATTGACATCAGGAACCAAAACATATGTTTTGTTTGTACGAATTGGAAAAGTATGAATTTGCTGTAGCTGCATCTTTGGTAGTTGAAATAAAGGTAATCCTATGACTATAACAAGTTTGTCCTTCATTCGATAATGTTGCAAGTTAGCTGACTGAAGTAAAATTTGCTCACAAAAACTAGGGCAAACATTTCCAGACTTAGTATAAACTTCTTGGAGCTTTTTCGTGGATATTAGGAGGGGGTGTATTCTATTATTGTTAGTCGAGACTATAATGTCAATAAGTGTTCGCTGCCTAGACTCTATTTCTATTTGAGCAAGCAGAATTGTAATTATCTGCGTTTTCCGTTCATTTACCAATAAAACATTGGTAACATTTTCGATATCCCTGATTTGCATAGCCAATTATTGTTGTCTGTCCATAACATGGGCTAAAGGTCTATGAAGCTCTTCCAAAGAGGTTTTAACTACACTAATTCTTTGTTTTTCTAGTTCAACTAGTAGTTCTTCATTTTTTTCCACACGTTGCAGTTTACTATATAGCTCATTTTCGTTCTCATTGTCCATTGTGCCGAATAGATAGTGCATAGTACGACCAACCCCATCGAATAGGGACCGTTTAGATTTTCGGGGCACCCATGATTCGTAAAGTGTACTAGAGCGGTACTTCAAATTCTCCACTAAAATGTGTATGTGTCTGTCCTGATCTTGGCATTCCGTGTTGTTGAAGGAACAAAGTAACTGCATCAGATGCTCTGCCCGCTCAGCAAGCGATAGTTGAGTTTTTATCTCTCCCAAGTCCAATTCCATCACGATGCTCCAAGAGCTATGATAGCATAAAAGGTCCCCTTTGGTTTCCAACAGAACCCCTGTATTATTTATTGGTGTGATCGTGAACGGAAGTGCTTTGATTCGTATTTCCGAAATCGCCAACGTTACAAGGGTAACAATCCAAAAACCACTCATTGCTGTTCGATAAAAAAAAAAAAAAGGAAAATAAGAAAGAAATGATAAAATTGAAGGCGTTTATCTATTCATGAAAAAGTTTTAATCTATTGTTATGTATGTTGATGTGTTTTTTCCCCATCGCAATCGTGGTGTTGACCGGTGAAGTAATTTTCTTAACGATATACGGGCCTTTCCATACCTGTACTAACTTGTGTTTCCTATTTTCATTTCTGAGCAATACCTTATCCCCTACATGAAAAGTTATTGGCCTAGCTTTTTGATCGTAGTTTGCTTTAGATTTGGTTTTACTGGAAAGTAAGTTTTTAGGAGCTATTTCATACATTTTCTGGAGCTTAAATTTTAGAACATAGAAGTAATTCTCGTGGTTATACAAGGGAACAGGGTCCTTTTTAAGGTTAGACGGAATATCTGCTGTAAAACCAAACAAACAATCCATTGGGGTTAGTTTAGTACTGTCGTGTTCACTGTTATTATAGACGAATGCGGCAGTCCTCAAGAACTGATCCCAAACTTGTGGATTTTCATCCACGGCAGTCCGTAAATACTCAACCAAAGGTCGGTGAGCTCTTTCTAAACCCCCATTGGACTGAGGATGATAAGCAGTTGTCTGTAACTTCTTAATATGTAGTAGCTTACACAATTGCTTAAACAAATTACCCACAAAATTCGTCCCCTGGTCCGTAACGACCTGTTTTGGGATTCTATATCTTGTTATTATTTCCTCAAAAAAAATTCGAGCAACTGTTTCAGCCTCTGCATTCGGCATTGCATACCAGTCAACAAATTTGGTCAGATTGTCCTGAAAAGTGAGAACGTATTTATTTCCTGCTGAGGACTCGACTAAGGGGCCCACGATGTCAAGGTATACTTTATCGAATGGTTTATCAGCTATGTCTGTAATCATCATTGGCATACGATACTGGGGACTGTTCTTCATTGTTTGGCATTTTTTGCACTTTTTTATGTAAGACTTGATATCCCTTAACATGTGTTTCCATCTAAAAACTCTTCTAATTTTCCGGCATGTCTTCGAAACTCCCTGGTGACCCCCAAAAGGAGAGTCATGAAATTCATGGAGTGCAGCCTCAATCTCCTCAGGGGTTTGTAACATGGTGTACCCATTCATTTCTGAGGTTACCCCCTGAGTCTCTTGAGATTGACTTGATCCCTGGGGCAACTCATTATTCGTAGTACTTAATGTGTCAGGGTGGGTCACTGGGTCGGTTTGCTCTTGTCCCGGAGATTCCCCGAAAGTTGGCTTAGGTATGTCCTGTTGCACTCTTGCCTGTTTCTGCTGAGATCGTGTAGTAATATTACACTGATGTACCGTATCTTCAACTACAGGCTCCTCAACAGGGATTCTGCTGAGAGCGTCGGCGTTTGTGTTAAATTTGCCGGGCTTATATTCTATACTGTAGTCGTACTCTGAAAGTTTGTGGTGAAACCTGATCAGGCGTGTGGTAGGGTCCTTAACGTTGAAGATTCCTTTCAAAGGTTTGTGATCAGTGTATACTGTAAACTTACGGCCTAGCAGGTAACAACGGAAATTTTTGGCTGCCCAGACTATTGCGAATAGCTCCTTTTCGATAGTGGAGTAATTTTGTTCTGCTTTGTTTAATGTCCGACTGGCATACGCTATTGGCTTGTCTTTACCTATTTCACCTTGAGATAAAACTGCACCCAGAGCTTCATTGCTGGCGTCAGTGGTAAGGTTGAAAGGTTGGCTAGTAGAGGTGGTTCAACCAACGCAGTCTTAAGAAGTTGAAATGCTTCTTGGCATTTGTCTGTCCAATTATATTTAACACCCTTCCTGAGCAGGTTTGTTAGTGGTTTGGCCACTTTTGAGAAGTTGGGTATGAATTTGCGGTAGTAGTTCACCAGGCCTAGAAAAGACTGCAACCTTCTTACTGTGTTTGGCTGGGGAAATTCTTGGACACAGCTGGTTTTGCAGGGGTCCGGACGGGCGCCAGCCTGGGAGCAGATATGTCCCAGATAAACTACCTCAGGACGCAGGAATTGGCACTTCTCCGGTTGTAGCTTTAAACTATTCTCCCTTAGTCGGTAGAATATTCTCCTAAGTTTGTCAATGTGCTCGTGTAAGTTTTTCCCATAGACGACTATATCGTCTAAATACACAAAACAATCAAAACCCTGAAGGCCTGTAAGGATGTAATTCATTAATCGTTGGAAAGTAGCAGGAGCCCCCTTTAATCCAAAAGGCATGCGCTTAAACTCATAATGACCATAGCTTGTGCTAAAAGCTGTCTTAGATCGATCTTGGGGTTGTACGAGAACCTGGTGGTAGCCACTGGCTAAATCTAATGTGCTAAAATAGCGCGAATGCCCCAATTGATCCAAAATATCCTCAATGCGAGGCAGGGGGAAAGCGTCTCCAATAGTCTTGTCGTTTAGTTTCCTAAAGTCGACGACTACACGCCATTTCTTTTTTCCGTCGGCCCCTGCCTTTTTTGGTACCACCAACAAAGGGGAGTTCCAGGGACTTTTGCTAGGCTGCACGATATCATTGTCCAGCATTTCTTTCACCTGTTCGTTAATGACTTCTTTTTCTGGAGTAGCTAACCTGTACATTTTTTGATTTATGGGGGCTTGATCGGCGATCAATGGTATTTCATGCTGGATAGCGTTCGTGTGTGTGAGTTTATCTCCTGATAAGAAGAAAACATCATTAAATTCTTGACATAGTTGCGTAATAGCCGTTTTTTCTTCAGGATTCAGATGTTCGTAGAACATTAATTCATTCTCCAGTCTAACATTTCTTTGTGTGCTGGCAAATTCTGTTTTATTTGCCAGGGGATGCTCAAGGCTGCTGTAATCGAGTTCAGTTGGATTATAAATTAGTCCTAGTTGTTCCGTTCGAACCTGTGAATTACTATTGTTGGCTGTAGGGTAGCCTGCTAACTTTTGATCTTCAGCTTTTAGCTCTTTGATAGTGTATTGGGTGGCCGATTCTAAGGTAAGATCCACATGTGTCAAGGTAATAGGTATACTAGTAGTGTTAAGTACTCCGATTAATACTCGGGATGGGTTCAGTAGAGAATTGGCTATGAAAACTCCATCACGAATTTCCTGCGAATGACAGATCATTTCTTGAGGCAATTTGAGGGGCACTTCTACTATCTGCTGGGTACGGGGGCACAAGGTGACAGCCTTTTCCAAAGTAACCATGTACCTCCCACCTTCCTTATCTTTACTGGTCGAGCCTAACTTTTGGCTTTGATGACCGTGAATGGGTGGCTCGAGCGTCACGCCTGCTTTCTCCTTACTAAGGTCTAAGTCTGCGTTATTCGACGCTACCTTGTAACCCTGCTCTAGATGGTTTCCATTCAAAGGGAGGGTTAATGGGAGGGAAAACTCTCTGAGGTTGATTTCCGTGCGAGGAAATCTGAGAGTTTGAGTGGGACCCTCCACGTTACAGTTCTTAGCTAGAAAATCATTGCCTAACAATCCATCATCAGTGACTCCGGGTATTTCATTTACCACTTGAAAATTACAGAAAAAGCGAGTGGGGAGGCTAAATTTTCCTACTATAAGCCCCAGAGTTCTCCCGCCTCCAAACGGACACTGAAGTGCTACCTTTTGACGTGGATCTATGTTGCTTGGTTTGATAGCAGATTTTTTGATCAGACTTACTTCTGCGCCAGTGTCTATGGTCAGAGTAGTTGTAGGTTTTATTCCTATATCTAGAGGTAGAGTGGCAGAAAACAGTTTGGTTCCGCCGACATTAGTGCCCAATTTAATTCTAATTAGAGTCGAGTCGGGGATTTTTGACTCGACTTTTTGGCGTTTCCCGAGTTAGTACTTTCCCATTTCGTTTTTTGGCGGCAATCCTCCACTTGATGCCCTGAGCGACCACAGAAATCACAAATTACTGATGTGCGATACCCCTGGAGATTACCCTCTTGTTTACTTGTGGCTTGCTGGGCCCTGCAGTCTCTGAGATCATGACCGTACTGCTTGCAAGTAGGACAGAAAGGGGTGTTTTTACGCTTTAAACACTCGGAGTAAGTATGTCCAAGTTTACGACAGAAGTTGCAAGTTACCTTGTGTTGTTTTATGCGCTTTTGCACATGCGCTGGGATGCTCTCTTCGTTCTCCTTCCGAGGCTGGAACGATGATGCTAAGGGGTTAGGTGATAAGGTGGTTTGACTCATTGGAT
The DNA here is from genome assembly GCA_963969285.1 of Odontomyia ornata. Taxonomy (NCBI): domain Eukaryota; kingdom Metazoa; phylum Arthropoda; class Insecta; order Diptera; family Stratiomyidae; genus Odontomyia; species Odontomyia ornata. The sequence continues at coordinate 195,924,080 of OZ017742.1, read as the reverse complement.
AGCTAAAACTAAGTTCCTGGGGAGTCCACTGAACATGGGCAGCCCCTTGCTGCATTTTCTCCATGTCCAAAGCCTTAAGTATGAGTTCCTCACATGTGAGCTTCTCCAATGGCAGTAAATACTGGCGTAGATGAGGGTTCGTGACTCCCCCTTTTAGGGATGTCATAGCAAAATCCTCCAATTGCTGACTTAAAACCTTTACTGCCTCCTTTCCATACTTGATATTGGCCGCTTCTTGGCTACGCTTCAACAGTTGTCGCATACGTGAGGTGTAGGCAGTAAGCGTTTCAGTAGGGAACTGCTTGGCTGTGGCTAGCCCGATGACCAACTCCTGATAAGTCTCCCGTGGTAAATACAATCGGTTTAAAAGCTCTTCAGCAGCATCGAGTGTTGTGGGGCAGCTAGAGGAAATCAACTGGTAGGCTTCACCACGCAGCCTAGTTGGAAAGATTTGCATAAACGCTGATTGCTCCAATTTGTTCAAACATTGCCAGACTTGTTTGCTGCATCCTAAAAAGGTTTGTAACTCGTACACTATGGTAGAACTTGGGGCTCCTGAGAACAAGGGAATCATTTGCCCCATTAGTTTGGCTACTTTCATGTAGTCTGCCATTTCGCTGGATGTCTCTCCTACCATGGAGTCGTTAGTAACAAATGATATTTCACCAAGTTCGAGAGAAATTTTCCAGTCTTTGGAAGTTATTAATTGGTCAACTGATTGCGATGGACTGTTTGAGCTTGGTGCCTGGCTATGCGAGGTTCCTCTGAACTGTTCGATTTCTCTCTTAAAGTCTTCTGTGTGCTGCCGAAACTGACTGATGAGCTCCAATCGTCGAGTATGGATTTCCTCTACAGTGTCGGTCAGGGTCTGATATGACGTCAGTTCTTGGGAATCTCGCAAAACCTGGGCTGTGGTTACTTGGTTAGTAGCCTCTGACGATTCAGACTTACTTCTTTGCGTTTTAAGTATTCTTCCGCTCCGTAAAATGACTCCGCTGGGTTTACTTGCAGGCGTAGAATGGTGAAGAATGTCCTCCGCGCTGAAGGGTTTGTCGGTCATAAGTTAATCCTGGAGTTTCAACACTTTTTTATATTATTCGACCCGCGGGTTTCTGTCGTTTCCACTGAATGTTTTTTTTTTTTGTGTTCTAAATGTTCACTTTCCACTCGAAATTTTTTCACTAAATTGTAAAGTTCACTTTCTGCTTGTTTACTTGTCTCGCTTAGTTTGAGGTTTATATCTGCGTACCACTGTAAGTTAAATTTTTATCAGTACGTGAATTGGAGATAGCGTGATTTTACACTGGGTCAACTGAGGAGTGAAGTGTATTTGGCAGGAAAAAAAAAAAAAAAAAAATAGATATTCCAGGCAATGGATGTTTCCAACCTCGTTCCCAGGTACCAAAAGTTTGGTTCAGATATCGGCTGATGTTCCCATCAATTAGAATGCTATACAGTCTCTGACCGTAATCTCAGCAGAACCGATATCCTACCGGCTGCGCCAATTTTGTTAGGAATATTCCGGAGGCCTAACCAACCTGGGGCGAGTTTCGCTGGACGTAGCACCAAAAAACCCACTTGTATTTATTTGGTGCGTACGCGTATCCACTCGTTTGCTCTGGAATACCTGTAAGCTACACTCTACTCCACTCTAAAGTTTTCCCAATAAAATACACGTTTCCTCCATCAACTAAATTTATTCATCTAACAAACACAATTTCTCATTTGTAATTTTTTACGGCGCTGCTCTGCCTTGTAATCCGACTCCAATGCTTTGAGTTCTGCTCGAAATGCCTCCCGCTCCGCTTTGGTCACCGCAAGACGTGCCAACCGGCGCAGGTCACTGCACTTGTGGCGGAACTCGACAATACGTCCACCTCTAGGCCGCTTTTCTTCCGGCGCGTCGACCGTCGTATCGAGCGGCTTGATTAAGCGTGCCCGGTACTCGTCGATTGTGATTGGTCTCGGACCCGCTCTGGGCGTCGCAGCAATTGCTTCTTCGAGCGTCGGACGGGGTCGTGTCGTCATCACAGGCTGCTGGTGGTGGTTGTCCAGTCGCCGCCCACGTATGTCGGTTGTGGCGGTTGCTGGTGGTACGAGCTGGTAAATTCGTTGCGGATGGTAGTTTGGCCCAATTGTTACGTCCACGCGATGCTAATGTGTGGTGCCGGTGGGTCTGCTGGCGATGCGTGCCGGTCGTGGTGGCTGTTGGCGATGCGAGCTAGTACCTTCGTTGCGGTTGGTGATTTGGCCCAATTGTTACGTCCACACGATGCTAATGTTTGCTGCCGGTGGGTCTGCTGGTGATGCGTGTCGGTCGTGGTGGCTGCTGGCGTTGCGAGCTATTACATTCGTTGTGGATGACGATTTGGCGCGAATTGCTATGTCCGCGCTATCGCTGGATCGGTACCCCGTAAATTTGCTCGTCCCTGGGCGAAATGCCTTAGGGAACCTACTGCTCGGGCAAATGCCTTGAGCAGGGCAATTAACGCTGTCTGGGTTGAGCTGCCAAAATAGCTGGTTGATGCGCGTAGGGCGATTTCCGTCCGGCTACCTGGATCCTGGCTGGTACACTCTCGAATCTGTCAGCCTCGGGCTAAATGCCTTGAGACAATTCTACTCGGGCAAAGGCCTTGAGTAGGACAAGCGTAGTATCAAGAGTGTTTCGTTTGTTGATGGCCATGAATATTTATACAAAAATAATGCTTACCTCCAGTTTACCTTCGTTCTCATTCATTTGCATTACATATTGGGTGCATTTACCTCTTTGCTTAGTCAACTAAAATAACGATTAATTAATAGTAAATTAGGTCAGTGGATTGTTATGGGAAATTTTCACCTGGCCATCTATCGGTGACTAGCAACAATGCTTAAGCTTTTCGAGAAGTGATTTTTTATGTGTATTATTTCCATTTACCACAGATTTGTGGGTTGGTCAATGCCAAGCTAAGTGGACGAGCACGAAGTATATGGCATACTCACGCATACACTTACTTCTCAACCCTTTGCGCATGATGCAGTATACTTACGCGAACCAATGTGTGAAGCGTTAGTAATGCTCGAGATATTGGCCGAGCCTAATGTCTCGAGGTTGGTGCGGTTCACCACAACACCTGGGACGTAGGCTTTGATAGTGAAGCGGTATAAAAATGAAGTTTTGTTAAGGGGAATTAATGAATAAAATTTGTTAGTGGGGAGGATAGGTTATTTTTTTCCTTTGTTATTTTTTTATAAAGAAAATAATTAAAAGAAAAGGGTAGGTGTGCCCAAGAGTACGTGGAGATGGTTATTAAGCAAATAAAGTTGTGACTGGGAGATTGCCGGTACGGCATTCGCAACAATTCTCCTGCCACTTCAACATCAACTTCGATTTAATTAGCCGCAGATTTACGAGCGATCTAGTTGTGAATATAACCATTCAAGCATGTTAAACTGTTTATCCATAATTAAACCATTACCTTAAAATGTCGTATCGTTGTAGGATAATGATTTGAATCATCGCTATTTTTAGATAACAGAAAATAAAGAACTATTCCAACATCTGGCATGGAGATAAAAAGAATTGCATTCTCAGTTACTTAAATTTGAATGTAATCACCAATTTTCAGAACCTATTAATGGGTCTCCACCAAAGGTTTCATCTCTGTCAAAATTTGATGTAAAAAGTCATGATATTAAATCAGTCATCAGCCTCCAATGTCCAGCCCAAGGCTTTCCGATACCAGTATTTAGGTAATTTTAATTATTCTATGTAACCACCACCAATATTGTCTTATTTTTCTGGTATGTATCGTGTTGCTAAAGTCATTTTATGAAAATATGAGTGTACAAATTCAAGATCATTTTCCAAGTAGACGGTCTAACACTGAAAAAATATTCTCAGTTAAGCAGATGCTTGAAAAAGATCCAATGTCCTAGATCAAATAAACGAGGATAAAACCGATAGTTTCCGAATGGAATGAAACCGAGATTACCAGCGATTACTCAACTTAATGCTACTCTATATAGCTGTGGCTTATGTTTTCAGAAAGGCACTAGAAAACACCACACGTACGCTTTTCAACATCTCAAAATTAATACGAGTAGTTAAATTGATATTTAGAATAAGAGCTGTTCTTTCAGCCCAGATTATAATTTGGAAATGAGAAGTAATTGGATCAAAGTATGGGAACTAGGAGAGTTAGGGAGGACATTCATGTAATTTTTGACACAAAACTGACGAATCAATAATGCCAAGCCACATCCACACTTCAACCTGCAAAAGCTTGTTTAAAAAGCTCAAATGATTCCGTAAATATTTTCTCTAGTTTCACATTAAATATTACCTCGAATCTTTTAATAAAATTTTGTTTGAGGATTGCTGCTTGTCCTAAGTGAAAGAACTACATTGTTCTTTCACCCGAGCATTTTGGCTATCAATTTAATAGCACTTTTTCCGCTCGATGGACTTCAGCTGGTTCCAGCATATGGGCTGGTTCCATTAAAAATCTCGCAGTTTCGTTCGAGGTGACCGATAAACTCCTCAGGAGCTGCCACATCAGTCACCTCGGGGCAGCTCGACTGCGGGGTTCCAGGTGATCACGAACCCATATATATATATGTTGCAGCATGGCAGTGCTGCAAGCTCTATCGAGCAATAATTTCCACTAGTACGCAGTGGTGGCGAACTTATAATAAAATTTTGTTTGAGGATTGCTGCTTGTCCTAAGTGAAAGAACTACATTGTTCTTTCACCCGAGCATTTTGGCTATCAATTTAATAGCACTTTTTCCGCTCGATGGACTTCAGCTGGTTCTTATACGTTCGCCACCACTGCGTAATAGTGGAAATTATTGCTCGATAGAGCTTGCAGCACTGCCATGCTGCAGCATATATATATATATATATATATATATATATATATATATATATATATATATATATATATATATATATATATATATATGGGTTCGTGATCACCTGGAACCCCGCAGTCGAGCTGCCCCGAGGTGACTGATGTGGCAGCTCCTGAGGAGTTTATCGGTCACCTCGAACGAAACTGCGAGATTTTTAATGGAACCAGCCCATATGCTGGAACCAGCTGAAGTCCATCGAGCGGAAAAAGTGCTATTAAATTGATAGCCAAAATGCTCGGGTGAAAGAACAATGTAGTTCTTTCACTTAGGACAAGCAGCAATCCTCAAACAAAATTTTATTATAAGTTCGCCACCACTGCGTACTAGTGGAAATTATTGCTCGATAGAGCTTGCAGCACTGCCATGCTGCAACATATATATATATGGGTTCGTGATCACCTGGAACCCCGCAGTCGAGCTGCCCCGAGGTGACTGATGTGGCAGCTCCTGAGGAGTTTATCGGTCACCTCGAACGAAACTGCGAGATCTCGAATCTTTGTTTACGTAATTAAGAAATTATTAATATATCTGCGCATATTAAAACTATAAAAGTATAAGATCATAGAGAGGATAATAAATTATCTCTCGAAATCTCTCTTAATTTCACTAGTACCATAAGTTTGCAACCAATAATATCATTTATTTTTTGCTAATTTGAACATGAAGATTTAGCCAAAAAGCCAAAAAAGGTTTGTTATTAAAATTCCTAATAATAGATAATAAGATTTTGTCCTGGTAGCCTTATTTTGCTATAAAAAACGATTTAATATGATGTTTTCATCAAACTATATAATATATGAAACATATTGCCTGCAGAAAATATATAAAGTCTTAACGCAGGTTTTGCTCCAAATGTCAATGTGCTACAATTGTTTTGTACCAAAGCACTTATTGTAAGTGTGTAAACTTTCATATTCAGTTTCAAACGTTTAGAATTTCTTTTAATACTTTGAATGTTTTGTTTTAAAGTTTAGTGTTGCATTTTCTATCATTTATCATAAGAAATACTCGCCATCATATTATTACATATATTCATGCCTTTTAATATTCGTTTGTTTTTTTTTTCATATCACCATTTAGGCTAATGTTTATGGCTAGGATTCGCGTCTGGTCCCTCAGAATTATGGGATCAATATATATATATATATATATATATATATATATATATATATATATATATATATATATATATATATATATATACATATACATATATATATATATATATATATATATATATATATATATATATATATATATATATCTGATCTACAAAGCCTCATGTGAATCTCATCTCTGATTTTTTATATGCTACATGGGTAAAATCACTCTGTGTACGAAAGGGGCTTACGAGTTCAAGTGCATTAGAGCTTTATAATGCGTAATAAAATTTAATCGTTTTAGGCGCTTTGTAACAAAGCGGTTAACGTTTGACTCAAAATCAAACGTTTAGTTCAAAATTGAAACAATTCATTTATTTATTTTTTGTGGATGGGAGGTGAATGGCATTTACGCACTGAGTGTGGGCTCCCATGCTCGCGAGTGACTGGACTACCCACTAAACACCTCCCGTTGACACATTACTTCGGGCCAGGTCTCGTTTTGCTACGCGCCTTGAAACTGGGGGATACCTTATTCAGTGGGAGGGGAGAGAGGAAGAGGATTTGCCAGACAAGCGATCCCCCAGGTCTGACGTCCCCAGCTGTTGTAAGTCTTTTATTTTTTAGGGCTACCGGAACATATTTGGTTCCATTTGTTAACCGATCCATGCTCACCGCAACTATACTATCCGGCGTGAGTTCTCCCGTCTTCTTGTTCAGGTCCCGTCGCAGCCTGTCCCATTTTTTGCACCCAAAAAAAGTGTGGCGGGCATCGTCTTCCTATCCTAGGCAAAATATACAGTCGGGAGACCGTGAATTACCAATCTTGTGCAGGTGAGATTGAAAACAAATGAGTCCGCTGAAAAGCTGAGTCGGATAGAAGTCAGTCTCACCATGCCTTCGATTTAGTCACGGTCCGAGGTCCTTCCCTTCGTACAATTCACCCAAGACTGTTGCCAATCGTTGCGTGAGCGCTGTCTCCTTCACATCGTCGACCCAGGTAAATAGCGCAGCACTCTATAGCAGGAAGGGCGAAAGGTATCACGCCTGCAATAACTCTCACCGCCGAATCAGAGACTGTCGGATACGAAGATGCATTTCTCAGTGCTCCTCTTCTCTGTACATGTGCCAAGCGTTTTCGGCTCACCTCCTAACTGAGAGCGTCGCTCCATATTGCTTCTTATTGGGTCCCCATATGTTGGCCATAAGTCGGCTCAGAGCCGATACGCCCAAAGCAGCCTTCTCAGCCGTTGCCCTAATTTGTTCAAATAAATATCTTCGAGTCGATCAGTAGCCCCAGGTACTTCACCGCTGGCTTCGATTCGATTACTATGTCTCCAATACTGATCATCTTTACTCTAGGGATTCTATTTTTTGTGAAGATGTCCACTCCGGTTTTCTTCAGTGCTAGACTGAACCCGCAAGCAGTCATCCAATCTCTTGTTCGGCGCATTAGCATGCCTAGCTTAAGTTGCGCTTGTTGAACGGTGCATCCAGCGATTAGATCCACAACATTATCCGCATAGTCTATCGAGCGCGACTCATCTGGCATCTCCAGTCTGGACCAAAGATAGATTCCTGCGGAACACTCGATGTAACTTCTATCCTTCGCTGGGCCTATGTCGTGTCATAAAGCAGCCTTCGGTCCTTCCTCAGAAGCCGCATCAGATACTCTGGAACTTGAAAAGGTTTTCCTGCGTATCCAGAACATTCATCCATCTAGCGAAGTAGAAGGCGTTCTTAACGTCCAGTGTCACCAACAAAACGATCCGTCGATTGTCGTGGCTATACGCCTCTACCATTCGGCCTTCGCTCACCACCTCTTTGCAAACACAGCAATGGTGGAGCGTCCTGCTCTAAAGCTTTACTGGCGAGAAGATATATCCCCAGCAGTACGAATTGCGTCATTGAGTCTTCCTGAAATGAGTTTCTCTAGCACGTTCCCAGTCGTGCCTAGCATGGATAACGGACAGTATGAGACGGCGATCCGAAATTTCTCTTTCCTTTGCTGATCAGCACGAGTGTCGCCACCTTTCCTTATTACGGGGAAAACTCCGTCTCGTAGGTCAGCGTCAACATGGATGGAATGGGCGGTTAAAAGTGCCCTCAATATCTCGTCCATCTTTTCTGCTTCATGTATGCAAGGCGTCCGTAGGGCACAAAGCTCATGTATAACCAGCTTGTAGCCAAGGCCCCACAGATCTTTGTTCACATTGTCCGCTAGATCTTGCCAGCCGCGAGTCTTGCTGTTGTTAATTAGTTTGGAAAGGTATATCCTGGTCGAATTATATGCACTCTACCCGATTGCATGCCTCGTCACGATTCCTTACCCGTTGAATCTCACGCCGGATCTTGTGACACTTTCCTCGCTTTTCAGCGATTTCAGTCGAATATTAATACGCTGGGGGCTTGCCATGCCGGGGTTTTCGACGGGGCATAGAAGCGCTGAAAGCAGTCATGATGAAACTCATAGTTGAGTTTACCACATTTTGAGCTGCCAGTTCTTATGATGGCTGTCTACCATCATGCTTCAAATGAGAAGCCTCACCAGTACCACATCTACTCGTGACAACCAACCTCAAACATCTTAGGGGGCTCAGTGGCATTTATGGTGGAACTGAGCGATTCTGTTGTCACATTTTAATTTATAATTTAAAAAAACAATAAAAATATCCGAATAAAATCAAAATAGTATACATCTGTGAGAGTGATAAACTCTCTTGAATCATCGACCTAAATGAATTTTGAACTTCATTAATCAATTATCTAATTATTTAACATCCTCAAAGGGCCCAGCTCGGATATGGGAGGAGAATCATCACTCACCTCTCATTAATTTCGCACTTTTAGTGAAAAAAATATAACAAAGAATGAAGGAATAAGTCAAAAGACATCCGTAAACGGTAAAGGGGAGTACTAGAAAAAATAATTTTTGGAAGAAACCACGATATAATAAGTAGGAGAAAATATACAAATCCTCAAAAATCAACCTAGAAGTAATTAAATTAATGATTCATCATTGTTTAATACAATGTGTTATGTATTTAATGTTCTTTTTTTGTGGTAGGGAGGTGAATGCTATTTATGCACAGAGTGTGGAACTCCCATGCGTGACTGGACTACCCACTAAACACCTCCCCTGTCAACCTGAGAACCCAGCCTGGAACCGTTTGACACATTACTTCGGGCCAGGTCTCGTTTTGTTACGCCGTGGGGCGCCTTCAAGCTGGGGAGTCCCTTTCCTAGCGGGAGGGGAGAGGGGAAGAGGAAATGCCAGAAGAGCGATCCCCTAGCCCCAGCGCCCCCGGCTGCTGTGAGTCCCTTTTATATTTTAGGACTGCCCGAGCATAATGTGCCACCTGGTTCCATTTGTCAACCGATTCGAGCATCACCGCAACTATATTATCCGGGGTGCACTCTCCCGTCTCCCTGTAGAGTTCCCTTCGCAGCCTGACCCATTTTGTACACGCAAAAAATGTGTGACAGGCATTGTCCTCCTCTCCTGGGCAAAACCGACAATCGGGAGACCGTGACTTACCGATCTTGTGCAGGTAAGACTGAAAACACCCGTGCCCGCTCAAAAGCTGGGTGTTTTTAATGTTTAAACGTTTTAAATATTCGTGTAGATAATATATGTATAATGTAATTCAAAATATATAAAATAATAATACATCTACAGGGTGCGTACGGTATTTGAGGACAGGCATAAATGTGACTATAACTTCGCGAATTTTTTTTTATTCTTTTTCCTTTTCAGATAAGAAATGGCGGACTACAACATCACTCAAGAAATGAAGAGACATGCTGTCATCGTCGCTATATGTGCGAACCATACAGATTTAGAGATCTCTAATTTTTTTAATTGCGCCCGTTCATTCGTGCATAAGGTTCGCCGTGAATTGGAAGCATCAGGAGGCAATACAGAATGGGTTGCAAAACGCAAAAACGTTCTGACACTGTCCGATCTGCAGAATTTTGAGACCAAGTGCAAGCGATCATAGACGAGGACCCTTCAAAATCAATGTTCGTTGCGAGTGAGCTTCATGTTTCTGAGCACCTTATTCGTAGAGTTGTCCACGAAGACCATCGGTATAGGTCTTACGTGATGCTCAGAGGACAGTTCATGTCGGAACGAACACGGGAATAGGGAGTTCTCCAATCAAAACGTCTTTTATACAAAATCAAACACCCTGAGGCGCCCAAAATGTGATGGTCTTTTTCCGACGAAAAATATTTTGACCAAGATCAAAAGACCAATCGCAGAAATGACAGATGGCTATGTTCAAATCCTACGGAGGTTCCTGTTGTTATGCACACAAAATTTCCAGCCACTGTTATGGTTTTAGGTGTTGTCAGCCATGAAGGACATGTTATGCCACCACACTTTTTTACTCAAGTACTTCGAGTGAACTCTGCTACATACATCGAGGTTTTGGAGACGATAGTGAAACCCTGGATAGACAATATAAGCGGAAGCAGACCATACATTTTTCAACAAGACTGTTCTCCTTCACATTAAGCGTTGGCGACACAAGATTGGATGGCCGAAAATTTTCATGACCACATAACACCGAACCTATGGCCACCTAGTTCCCCAGACCTTCACCTTTTGGATTATTACGTATGGGGCGTAGTTGGGCGTGAGACCAATAAGCGTCCTCATAATACCACTTCGCTGAAGAATGCCGTTATGGTCAGTATAAACAAGGAGCATTTGATTCGGGCTTGTAATCGTTTCCGGACCCGGATCGAAGAGGTTATTGCTGATAATGGCGATTTTATTGAATAACTTTATAGCCATATATTAATTTAACGTTGTATAAAAACTTCCTGAAATTTCATGAAATTTTGTTAAAAATACAAGCTAATTAATTTTACTCTCAAGTTGTCCTCAAATGCCCTACGCACCTTGTATATTTTAAAAGAAAGTTTAATTTTAAATATGTTCTATATATATTTATATTTCTTTTTCAATTGATTTTTGTTAAGTTATATTATAAATATATTATTAGTCAAATACAAAAAAATATTCACAATGGAATCCTTCTCGAAATTTCTTACTTGAATTGGAATTTTTTCTTCTGTAATGGCCAATGCTAGTGCAGTCTGTGCAAATGCTGACTATGAATTGTAGGGCGTTTTGAAATGTAAATGCTTCTTAATATTGTCCACCGTTTGTCAGTTCCAGCACAATGTAGATTTTGTCGTCAGGGAATAATTCTTGGTGATAGTTTTCGGTTCCGCAACTATCACGATATAACTCCCACAAATCGTTCAAGTGATATGGGGTAACGTCTTTGTTCGCAACAAAACCTTTTCACATCAACAAAACCAATAGTCGGGATTCGGATGATCGAGTATCGTCAGAGCGTTCAATAACACTGGTACGTCGTCTTCGGGGTACTGATGGTTGACTACGCGGGCACTGGTAGATTTGGCGATGATATTAATTTGAATCTGTCTCATTAAAAAGGCGTTGTGGATAGCTCTGATCGATGAAATTGACAATCGTTGTGGATGTTGATGCTTTTCTTGTTGCAGATTCAACGTTTTTTTTTGCAAAAACCGAGATGAGATATGTAGAGTTTGTTCGACTGCCGATTCGACTAGCGAAATCGGTGACAAATTAGGCGCTTAGTAATCGGTTGGCTTCAATAACAGTACTTTTTCTTGAACTAGATGTATACACATGAAATGTTATTTGACCGACTGTGACCGTTCACGATATTTGTCACTTCTTTTCACTGAGTATTTCTCGTTAAGGCTCAAAGTTTCTCGTTTAAATGCACTGTAAACACAGGAACTTGAATAGTTTCAAGGAATTAGTTTCTTTTATTCGTTCAAACAATTATTATACACAGAAACTGTTGAAACTTTCTTTAGATTCACTCCTCACTGAATGACTAAACTCCAAAACTATCTTATTTTCTCTCTTAACATCCAGTCTCAATTTTTTATTATTTTCTCTCTAGACTCCTAACTAATTCTTTCTAATAAATTGTCGATTGTCTAATTGTATCTCATGTATGCGTGTAATATAAAGTGTTTAAATATGATGATGATTAATTAATTTAGAATATAAATTTACATTTTTAAAATGAAACGAAAATTAAGGTGTTACACAGTTTTTCTTTCTCCTGTGAGTTCACCACGTCTTGTGCTGCCAGTTCTTTTTCCCCTGTGAATCACACTGCAGCGGAGCACCCGCCGTAGGCACCTCGATGAACCTCTCGACGTCCATCCTTCCGATATTCCACCCAATTGCAGAAGGTGGAGACCACGGATGTCGGGAGACAACATCACGGGTCTCAAGCAGAATGTACTGATGAGCACTAGCTAAATAGTCCTCTAATACTCTCCAATTGTGCATCCTCCGTAGTCATCTTCGAGGCGAATGTCACATTCGGTATGATTCCTTCACAGCCAATACGATGGAAAATCGGAATATTTCCGGCGTTTATTACAACAAGCGCCTTCCTGGCCGCCATTTTCAGGATTCATTTTCACCGCGGATCTGTTAAATGCATGCTCCATTCGACAGCACATTTTCTTCTGCGTTCGAGATAGCGCCCTTCAAAGCATAAAGCTTGGCTTGGAAAGATGATATCGACTCGTTCGGCGTTAGGTACACACTAAAGAAGGTGGTCCCTGACCACCGAACCAACACGAAACCATCTGCCTGGATACACTGTTCCGAATCCAGATGGCAGCAACATCAGTTTCATCAGGATATCATGCTGAGTTTCATCAGGATACCATAATGCACAACTTTTATCATGGTGTTGCTCACTTCGTAGCAAAACGTCGACTTTCATGTCCCCGGCAACCTGCTCAAGCAGGTTTTGGTACCGACATATATTTCCGAGTACAGTACTTCAGCCAAATTTTCGATGGTGGCAGTGAAATCACACAACGGCGCTTCGTTTGTTTATTAATCCTTTCTTTTTCTGGCATGACCCCTTTGTGGACCTCAGGATTGTTCAATATTGTTTCGGCATTTAAGACCCTTGCTTGGGTTACTTTGGTAGCGATTGCGGTAGCAATTATCGTATACTTGATGTTCCATATATTTTTTTCTACCGCGCGAACATCTGGCGTTTCCTGCAGAATTTGTCACTCTTCTTCTTTAGGGCGCTCTGGCGTTCGCATAATTTTTTTGCTGCGCCCGAACGCCGCAGGAATTTCAGTTTGGACAAGGCTGCCCGTTGTTCTCTGTTTTTCTTCTGTCTTTACTGTCATTTTATTCGAAGTCGTTTTTGTCGTCGTTGGTACCGTTCTGAGTATGCTATTAATATAATGGCTGTAACTGTTGGTCCCATCGTCGTCGTTGATATTTTTACTTAATTTTTTTTTGTTTTTCGTGGATCTATTTTTATGTTGGTTAGCTGAGATCGCTCCAGTTTGATTGGGTCTCCTCTCGGAGCCGCTATTTTCGTTCGTGTGTGTAGTCGACTTCTTGGTCCCATGATTATCTTCGCAGAGCAAGAAGGCCATGCGAGGATTGGCACGAGCCCTTATGGAGACAAGTACTCAGAGCCAGACCAGCGCTCATCGAGATTTTGTCTCAACTGAACCTACACAACCAGCCTGATGGTGCGAACTTCAAACGTACTCCAAGGCCTGCCAAGACTTTACCGTGACGAAGACGATATGATGGTTGAATTGGAGCCGTTCACGCACGAGTCACTCCAGCGCTACCGTGCAAAGCTACTAGGTCCAAACCAGCATGTCCACCAGCTCAAAACATCAATTCCAGCTCATTGTTCAAAGTCTGGTCCAGATTCAGTCATCCCAGGAGGAGCCTCATGGCAGTCTCTATATTATCGGGTCTGCGGGGCTGGCACTCACCAAAGAATGCTAGCCTGATGAACTGATATAATCTTTTAATGCCAAACAACGCTTTAGAGCATGTGATCCTGAATGCTTCATCGCTAGATATAATCGAAAACGAAGGGACTCAGAGTGCTGAATATTGGCAATACGCCAACATTTCGCCGTTAGTGGTATGAATGAACTATACCTACTGCTCACGATTGGAGAATATTAGAGAACTACTTGCCCAGTAATGATCAGTATATTTCACTGATGGTGATGGTGTCTCCCATGCTCTTCGTCTTCCAGAGTCTGGTGAGGGATTTGTCGATGTGACCACGGCTGGTAAACCGTTGCTGGAAGATTCGCCGAAGTGCGGAAGACAGACAGCTGAAAACGTGTCGAACTCAACTGTTAGTGACATCACGTCTGCTTGCAGTTCTTCCATGTCCTGTCAGAGACACGGGTAACCTCCATTGTACTGGTGACCAACTGAAATTGCTACACAGCGAAATGTCGTAGGCTTCGGCAGAAAACTCAAAGACTCGGACTCGGTATGTGGTATTAACCAGCTTAACAGCATATAAATCGGCCAAGAAATGCCTTTCCGGGCAGATAAACAGCTCGGTGAAATACAAGTGAAATGCCTATTCTAATGTGTAAGACACTGCAGGACGTGTTTCTTTCAATGAAAGGAAAAAGTTTCCAGGGTCAGATGGCGTCCTAGCTGAGGTGTTGTAATTTTCTGCTCTATACGTTCAACCCTTACCTTCGCGATGGCGTCTCCCCGGAGCACTAGAAAGCAGCAAGCATCGTACTAATCGATAAAAGATCAGATATTAGAAGTTCCTTTCCAGGTTTCATAGTATCTAATGAAAATTCTGAGTGACTATAATACGAAAAAATGTCAGCGAAGAATGGGTGCTGCTAAAGGCTCCATCCTTGCCTAGACCTATGGAACATATCGTTCAAGGGGCTACTGAAGCTTGAGCTGCTAGATGGGTCATGCTTGATCAGCTATGCGAATGAATTTGCAACTTAGACTAGGTACGCTAATGAGCCGAGTAATGGACTGGATGTCTGCTCGTACATTAGGGAAAGGAAGATTTTGTGCTAGTTTAGCTGAAATCGCAAAACAAGTACGAATTTGCATATAAATAATAAAACCGTAGGCGACTGAATCAGTTCAAAGCTGAGTGAGGGGAATTTTCAAAATGTTCATACACACGTGCATAGTCATATACTTCCTGCTGGTAACCTTTGGCCCTGTAACTATGAAAAGGCAGTAATTTTATCAAAAGAACTCATATAATGGCTCGCTCGTTAAAAATACTTGGTAGGTCTTTTTAAACCAATGATTCGAAGTAAACAAAGTTAGACCAAGAGTCAAAGAAGCCAAAACTAAATTCATAAGCCAAACATGAAATAAGCTAAGTAGCAGGAGAGTAATCCAGCTAGAAGGATTTTGTAATCCAATAAGTAACTGAAACAACGTCTTCCGAATATCAGCAACAGCAGATTCCATAATTTGCGTTCGAAAAATTAAATTATAGTTATGTATTTAAATGTCTCACCATTTAGTTTTCAGTGTATTGAACTCATTGTTTAAATGGTCATGTTAACATATCAATGTTACAAAACCATTTTTAAATTTCTCATCATAATTCCTACATACCTGTAGTGTAGGTCAGTTGCAAACGTGTAGTTCCACAGTATTGCGCGTTGTTGTTGGTGTAATTGTTAAATTTCCAATCGGCTATAACTTAGCTATTTACAGCTCGATGTTTGTAAGATTTTCAGTGTACATTCGCGTGTTACTCAAAAAGTACGAATTTTTGGAAAATTTAAAGATACCCTTTTGAATTTATAGGCAGAAACGTAAAATTTAAATCAAAATTAGGATTTTTACTTCTCGGGTTGTTTGGCCCTGTACTCATAAAGGTCTACCCCCATGAAATTTTTTCAAATTTTTCGTATCAAATGTGTTAAATTGCGAGGGGGTGAGATAATTCCTACATACCTGTAGTGTAGGTCAGTTGCAAACGTGTAGTTCCACAGTATTGCGCGTTGTTGTTGGTGTAATTGTTAAATTTCCAATCGGCTATAACTTAGCTGTTTATAGCTCGATGTTTGTAAGATTTTCAGTGTACATTCGCGTGTTACTCAAAAAGTACGAATTTTTGGCAAATTTAAAGATACCCTTTTGAATTTATAGGCAGAAACGTAAAATTTAAATCAAAATTAGGATTTTTACTTCTCGGGTTGTTTGGCCCTGTACTCATAAAGGTCTACCCCCATGAAATTTTTTCAAATTTTTCGTATCAAATGTGTTAAATTGCGAGGGGGTGAGACACAAATATTACTGCCAGTTTTGCCAGGCTGTTTTGAAAAGTTCTCTGCATCACCTTTCATTTGACTACCTTTACAAAAGTTAATTTCTTGAAGAGTCGTCCCTCTATATGGAGAGACCCTCCTTAAAAACCGTATAAAATTATTTTTTTGTATTGAAACTTTCAAGAGAACACCCTTTTTCTCCTATTTACAAAATTCAAGGTTTCTACCTTGTTGAGAAACTAATACTTGTTCCTCAAACTGTGAAAGTCACAAATAAAAATAACACGCTTTGAAAGGTCACGAATAAAACACGCACTGATCTGATTCCAAAACTGAACTCCTTTATTCAACATTCAATTGTATTTATATTCTAAAACAACATGCTCATCAATTATGTTAACCAGAACAGAGTTCAATTATTGAGCAAAGAATGTGCTTACTGTTGCACATATGTGTACATGTTTTAAATAATTGAACGATGTTCGATGAAGACAAAAAATGCTGACTATTTGAAATATGGAGAAGCAAGCAAATTACATAGTTCAATGAATCAAGAAGTCAATGTTTTCAATAATGAATGCTTTGCTGTATAATTAATTTTATGGATAGATTACAAATTGATTATAATTCTGAACATTCTGCCCGCCAAGAACCGCTGGTTCTTCTAACAGAGGATAGTTTGTTATCTTTCGTACCATCTCGTCTTTGGATTAGCATTGTTTGTAACTGGTGGTCTCCGCAATCTCCGTATTAGGACGCTGATAATGATAGATGCAACTAGGAAGGTGAGGCCAACACTTGTGCCCAGAACAATAATGTGATGTCGCGTCTGATGCCAAATGGTAGCCGAAAACTCGGATCGCAGGAGCGCTTCTTGCTGTTGGGTTTCATGAATAAATCTATCGTCTTGTTTGAGTAGTGGTTCCGTGGCGATGTAAAGATACGACAGATTCGTGTTTTTTACGGTGTCTTGCATCAATCGTATGGGTTTAATGTAGGTTGACTGCACATGTACGGTTTCCATAATTTGAGAGTTAGCGCGAATTATGGCGGTTAAACTCTTGATGCTGCTATGAGAGCCCATTTCTATTATACCCACTCCTTGGATTTTAACATCTTGTCGATGTCCACTGCATGTTATAGCGATTGATTGCTTTTTAGAGGATAAAAATAGCCAGTTGTTAGCTCGGGTTAGCTGCTTCCATAGCAAATCCTTCACGTGTAGTCTGTTGAGTGGGCATGAGATCTTATTGGTTCGCTCGAAAATCTCGTCTAAGATGCAATTAGGATGCTCGCTAATACTCTGGAGTATGCTGACTGAGCAATGACGCCTGTTGTTTGAAACTGTTTCACATTGGTCAAATTGTTTAGGGCTCAGTTCAAAATACAGTTGGTCATCGTAATTTACTCCAAAATAATTCGTGGAGACGTCAGGGACTGAGTAATTTCCATCGTTTAAACTATGTGGGATGCCTGTACAATGTAGAAGCTCGAAGTTCCTTTGTTCGACTATTGGGAAGAACCCTGATATGAGTATGCCGTTTTGTGTTTTTGTAATTTGTGTCCTCTGTATCTCCCTTGGTTCGATAAATAACCCCTTTCCTAACTTTGACTGCCAGTGTTTTATGTATGGTGGTTGGTGAGCATATTTCTGCAAGACTTCCAATTCCTGATTGAATTTTATATAAGCCATTGTAACGATTCTGAATCTCTTCTAGCCATTCAAACGCTAATTGATATGTGGTTAAGAAATCAAGGCTGATTCGGTTCTGGTCGATGGAATTGTACCATGAGGCCATTTTTGTCAATGTTTTGGACACGTGATTGAATTTCTCAATGATGGCATTTAGTTTGGTTGTCAGTGCATGTTGAGTATCGTTGACTCTAGCAGTCGTGGTTAATAGCAAATGTCCTTGATGTTGCATGGTGTCAATAAGGCGTTTCTGGTTTTCATCTAAGTTGTCGATATCTGTGTAGCCTTCATCGTTCACTCCGAATATTCCTTGCAGGATGTTTCCCAGAGTTCCACGCCGTGATCGATTTTGAATCCATGAGGTGATTGACTCAAAGGTACTATTGACTCCCTGATTCAGTCGCTCCACTAGCTCCTTGCATCGTGTATCCTGATGAAGTCGATCACCTTGTTCGCAAATGTACGATGTGTTCTGACGTACTTGTTGAAGATTGGAAAGGTCTTGTTTGATTTCTTCAGGTGAAATGTGAATATTCATTCGTATTTGTCCTTTCATCAAGTGTACTTGACCGATATGCTCTATGTACAGACCAGACTCAGGGTGTTTTATAGTAAAATTTGCCTTAGTTCGTGTTACGCAAACTAGAACTGCCAGTAAGCAAACCATGAGTTTCGATAGAGTTGATGATTTCTTCGAAATGCCAGTTTTTCGCTCTCTAGTAGTAAAGTGAGGTTCGATAGTGGAGTTTTCAGATGTTTTAGGCTCCTTGTGTCCCTCATCTATTGGTAGTGGACAGATTTTTGATATGGGGCGCTTCATAGTTCTATCACTCGTCTTTATTGTTAAAACCCTCGTTAACCCATCCTCTCCGGGATGGAGAGCCAAAATTCTGCCCAGAGGCCATTGAGTAGCGGCACAATTTTCAAGTTTGGTAAACCACTTTGCACGTTGTTGTAGCTGCGTAAGGTATTCTAAGCTCCATCGTTGCCAAAATTGTTGTTTCAATTTCTGGACGAGTTGCCATTTCTTAGTTGGGTTATCTTGCGTATTTTCATCAGGTAATTCGAATTGGTTTTCTCCAGTAAGGAAATGTCCAGGGGTTAAAGCGTTTAGATCGTTCGAGTCAGTGCTTATTGGTGTCAATGGTCGCGAGTTTAAGCAGGCTTCGATCTGGGCAAGCAACGTGTACATCTCTTCGACATTAAGTAAATGTGATCCTATTACTTTCGTCAAAGGCCGCTTCATTGATTTCACCGCTGCTTCCCGAATTCCTCCAAAGTGCGGACTTCCTGGTGGGATGAATTTCCAGTCAATGTTATTGATAATGAGTGTTTGTTGTGCTTCCTTAATCATCTCTTTGGCGGCTGCTTTCAGCAGTTTATTTGCTCCGACGAAGTTAGTACCATTGTCGCTTATCAATGTGTGACACATGCCCCTTCTTGCAATGAATCTTCTTATTGCCGCGATGCAAGCCTTTGCCGTTAAGTCACTCACTAACTCCAAATGTACTGCCTTTGTTGAAAGACATACGAAGACGGCAATATACGCTTTTGTTGTTTTGCTGCCTCTACCACTACTCCATTTAATGGAAATGGGTCCAGCATAATCAATTCCCGTGCGAGCAAATGGCTTGCCTGGTTGAACTCGTTCATATGGTAACTGACCCATTAGCTGCTGGCTTGGTTTCGCGTTGCTTTAAAACATGTGACGCATTTTCTAGTTAATGCTTTAACTGCTGTTGCTCCGTCTATTATCCAAAATTTCGTTCGGATTGTAGCGTGAACCAGCTGTTGACCTCCATGCATCGTAAGATGATGGTAGTGTTTGATAATTAAGTTTGCTAAGTGTCCCCTAGGTAAAATAATTTGGTGCTTAGTGTCATAGCTCAATGCACTCTGTTGAGTCCTTCCACCTACTCTCAGCAGTCCTTCCGAATCCAAGAATGGTCGCTGCCTTATAAGGCGACTTGACTTACGCAGAGGCTTGTGATTCTCCAGTTGCTCAATTTCATCTGAGAATGCTTCTCGTTGAGCTATGCGAACGCAGATGATTTCCGCTTCCTTTAGTTCGTCGCTGGTCAAGAACGTACTACTATTTTTGGTTTTCCATCTATGACAATACGCAGTTACTCGAACTAACTTTGTAAAAGATGAGAATCTTTGGAAGATGTCGGGCGTTTGCTCAGGTGTGATGGTTTGAGCTGAGACACTCGTCAAACACGCGTCGTTGGTTCGCCTTTCGATGTCAATCATAGCACTGTTGGTAAACGAATTCCCTTCTGGCCATTTACTGGGGTCTTCACTCAACCAGTCTGGCCCATTCCACCACAACTTGTCGTTGACAAGAGCCTGAGGCAGTGCTCCACGGGATGCGATATCTGCAGGATTTGATTTGCTACCCACATGTCGCCACTGTTTTGGCTCTGAGCTTGATTGTATCTCTCCAACTCTATTCGCTACGAAGACTTTCCATTTGGTTGCCGGTTGACGTAACCATTGCAACACAATTGTAGAGTCAGTCCAGTAGTACGGTCTGAGACAATCCCATCCATGCGCTTTCAGAGTGCTGTTCATAAGTTCGCATAACAAGGCTGCACCACACAGTTCGAGACGTGGTATTGATCGTACTTTCAAGGAGGCCACTTTTGACTGAACATTCTGCCCGCCGTGTTTCATTGGATGCGAAGGATGGTTTCGCCACAGAATTCGTTGATAATCTTGGTCTCTGGGGTCTATGATTATTTGTCTGTACATCTTTTCGATGTCAGCTGCTACAACATATTTGTATGTCCTCCACTTCATCAATATGTGAATGTTATTTTGATAGCTCGGCCCAGTTAAGAGTGTGTCGTTGAGTGATTTCCCTGATGGCGTTTTTGCAGACGCGTTGAAGACTACTCTCAATTTCGTAGTTGTACTCTCTGCCTTAACCACAGCGTGATGCGGCAAATAGTAACTGTACTTCGAGTGTTTCTCTTGAGCAGGTACCTCTACCATATGTCCTAGTCTCCCGTACTCTTCCATGAACTCTATATATTGCTGCCGTAGCTTTCCGTCGTTGGCTAGTTTCCTTTCTAGCTGTGAAAACCTAATATGAGCGTTTCGTTGAGAATCGCGTAGAGTTTTTGCAGGCTCAACATTCTCCTTGAATGGAAGCCTCACGATATATCTTCCAAAGTCGTCTCGTCTGGTTGTTTTCTGGTACCATTCCGCAGCAGCAGTTTCTTCAGGCTTTAGGATAGGATTGACTGGTGCCTCTGTAAGATCCCAGAACCGTTTCACAAGTTGGTCTGTTTCTTCTTCAATACTGACCAATGATACAATTCCTGCCAAAGAATTTGAAGTTGCTGCCATGGATTTTGGTCGAGTAAAATCCATCCGAATACAGTATTGACAGCGCAAGGCGATCCTTTCTTGAATCCCGGCAGAACTACAGAATTGTAAACATCTGCACCAAGCAACATATCAATACGTGAAGGTGTGCCACATAACGGGTCCGCTAAGTCAGCACGTGACAATGTCTTTGGAAGCTTCACTTTAGTGTCGATTGAAGGACATATATTAGTAATGTTGGGTATCACCAAAGCTGAAACAGTGAACACGCTATCTCCACATCCTGGGTTGATATTCAGCAGCACGCTTGCCTTTGTTTGAACCTTTGAGGTTGCTCCTAGACCACATATCGTAATTTTAGCGTATTCGCGTTTCAGTCCGAGCAGTTGAGCAGCTGATGAAGCGTTTTCCACCTTGATTCGGGCTGTCGCCAATAGCACTTGCTGGCAAAGATAATTTTCTTCGGCAAAAAGTGAATTTGTTGATGGTGTAAATGGTTTAGCGTCGCTAGATAATACTGCAAACGTTCTCTTATTGCTGTCGTGGAGCAATGTATGGTGCTGTTTGAAGCAGGTTCGACATCTGGATTTAGATGGACATTTACTGATGACATGTCCTTTCCTTAAGCAATTAAAGCACAATTTATTTCGTTTCACAGCCTCTTGTCGCTGTTCCAACTTTAATGCCTTGAAGGTATCGCATTGATTTAATGTGATGACTTTTGCTGCAAATGTCGCAAGTCGTTACGTCACGAACCGTGAGTGCATCCACTTTTTGGGGTTTCTTAGGACCATTCAACGCTTCTAATGTCCTGAAACGGCTTGTTAAAAAATCTATGAACGTTGCTAGAGTTGGTATCTCTGATGATGCTCCAATGGACGTCTCCCATAATCTTCTTGTTTCATGGTCTAGTCTTTGTGTAACTGAATAAATGATCAGTATATCCCAATGCTCCATGTTTACACCAATGCTCTTCATATTGGCAATGAGCTCAGCCGTAGTGTCCATGAATTGCTTAATGTTAAAGTCGTGTTCCTCCTTAACTGCCGGTAGTTTGTGGAACGTATGTAGATAGCTCCACGCGATGGATCGTTTGTTGTCGTATCGTTTACGAAGCATTTCCAATGCTGCCTCGTAATTCTCGCTGTTGATGTCCATATGCTGGATGACACGTGTCGCCTCTCCAGTCAGATGAGTTTTTAAGTACTGCATCTTCTCTACTGCAGATAATGACTCATTATTGTGCACCATTGACGTGAACAAATCGATGAACATCCGCCATTGTCTGTAACTCCCGTCGAACTTGGGAATTACCAAACGCTCAAGCTGAACCTTTGTAGTTCCAGATGCAGGTTTCTCAGTAATACTGATGCTCGATTCACCCTGATGTTGCCTGATGCCACCTTTGAACGCCCCTAGCAGGTCCAAATATTGGTTCTCGCTGGTCTCGAAATCTTCAAGATACGAGTTGCGTCGCGCAGGATTGTCGGCCGTCTCGTCGAGCATGAGAGTATGATGCTCCTGACATGCTGTCCATAACTCCTGCAGTCGTTGCAGCCTTGCCTCAAAATAGCCAAGATTATCACGATCCTTGCTATCTTTCCCTAAGTTTTTCTTCAGCCTCGCAATGTTGCAAAAATGGTCGTATTGTGTGACCGTAGTCGATGAAGTTCCCTTATCATCTTTTGTGGCAGCAGATGCAGTTGTGGATTTGTCGCCCCTTGTTTCCGGCATATTGGCAAAGGCCCTCCTCAGGATGTAGTTCAGCACTGGTGTTGATTACTTTCAGATTCTTATAACAGCGGAGCCAAAAACTCGTTTGCACCAACTTGTATAAAGTAATTCAACGGTGAAGATTTTGAGCAATGGTTGCGCTAAGAATCGATTTTATCAAATATCCCCAGAACCAAATCATTATTGTCTCCGATGCTTTGCCACTAAAAAATTCGTATCCGGATCCACAAATATCCAATTCGTAATCCGGCTCGACGGACCAAAAATGTTGAGAAACTAATACTTGTTCCTCAAACTGTGAAAGTCACAAATAAAAATAACATGCTTTGAAAGGTCACGAATAAAACACGCACTGATCTGATTCCAAAACTGAACTCCTTTATTCAACATTCAATTGTATTTATATTCTAAAACAACATGCTCATCAATTATGTTAACCAGAATAGAGTTCAATTATCGAGCAAAGAATGTGCTTACTGTTGCACATATGTGTACATGTTTTAAATAATTGAACGATGTTCGATGAAGACAAAAAATGCTGACTATTTGAAATATGGAGAAGCAAGCAAATTACATAGTTCAATGAATCAAGAAGTCAATGTTTTCAATAATGAATGCTTTGCTGTATAATTAATTTTATGGATAGATTACAAATTGATTATAATTCTGAACATTTGCGAAAAAACTTATTGTGACGTACGGATGGACGGACAAATAGACGAACAGACAGGTACCGAATTTAGTAGGTTTTTGTAAAATTATTTTCAAAAACCATAAAACACGCCAGTTTAAAACATTTTGCCTTAAAAAGGTGAATCCTTCAATATGTGGATAACTTCAATACTTACGAGCACACAGGGGTTTATATAGTATAAAAAAAGATGAGATCGGGAGATGGATCGTAGTTCTTTGTACTTCTTACCCTACGGTCGAGAGACTTGCACAGGCACAATGACTTCGCATATAAGAATAATTCATTAGAATTGGCTACTGTAAGGATGCTAAGCCTGGGAATCTGCAGAAAGGCAGCAGATTCCTGATGAGTCGCAATTTGGTGAACGAGGCTGCAGAGTTGTAATGATAGGAGACAATTGCTCATGGAACCCAAAATCTGATTTAGGTTGTCGCGTGGTCGATTATGATTTACTCTTCGAAAATTAATACTCTCAATATATTAAACCTATTTTCATTTGCAAACGATTCAATATTATATGTTTTAATAATAAATTCGTTTTTTAGAACCAGTGTCAAGCACACCGCCGAAAATTCCGGCTATTATCACGAGACCTTTCACCATGGCAGAGAGAAGTACCATATCTATGTTGTGCCCTGCTCAAGGATATCCTGCACCAGTCTATAGGTACAATGCAGATGATATTGAAAAAAAAAAAACACAAAATCAAAATTTTCATATGTGCTGTTTTATATAAAAGTATTTTTAACTCGCTGTGTGGGCAAAATAATTTGAAATGAAGGGTATTCACGACTTGGATATGTGCAGTAGCACGCTACTTCTGACTACACCCTTCAAGCTGTAAACCCAACCAGGAACTATTTGATTCAACAGTTCGGACTAAGCCTCGTTTTACTACGCCTTATGGCGCTTTCAAGTT
>OZ017742.1:195877066-195892066 GCA_963969285.1 Odontomyia ornata | reverse complement strand
ACAACAAGGCAGCCTCCAATTATGCGACGCACCTACAAAACCACACACATGAGTCTGTCGCTATGATAAACTCTATGACGTTGCTACACAAGCAAAGCAAAGGACCGAGATTTGAAATCCTAGAAAAGCTTGAAATATATAAACATAGAAAAAAACAGACGGTAACATTATCAAACGAACAAATTATTACAAATTCCGACGCAATTTTCTCAGTACTAGACCACACTCTCTGACGAAAACGGAAACGAGATGAAACAGAACAAACGGACATCCAACAATCCAAAAAACAAAAGCTTAATATTCCCCCACCTTGCCTAATTTAGTACTTGTCTGCTTAACCTATCCTCCTAGTCATATCCTTCCACACATCCTTTATACACTAAAGATGACTCAACGGATTCGAAACGCGTTTGATCACACAACAAAGTAAGGCCCGACGGCTTGTCAAGAAAGAAAAATCATAATTTATCGGAACAAATAAAATCTTTTGACTCGATGAGCTGTGTAATGCATTTTTTAGTTCATAATCGGAAAACGGATTTCAAATTTTGAATTAAAAGGAACCCTACCCTATACGTTTGGTTAATAATGCTTTCGGACTGCATTTTTTTCACAATGCATTCTTTTTATACAAATTTGTAATAGAACCTGTGGGAGCCAAAGCACCATCGCTGTCAATCGATATTAAACGTACGTGGATTGAGAGGCCAAGAAATCAGACGTTGGTATTATTTTGTCCAGCACAAGCTTATCCGGTGCCGGCGTTCAGGTTAATATGTGTTATTCATAGATGTTCATCACCTACTACCCAAATTTAGAAAAATTAAGATTTTTAACACTACAAATTTAAAATGAAGGTTTTGCTACGTTACTACTTTTAATATTATTTAATTTTATTAAAAACTTTCAATTTATATTCGCAGCTGTTTTCTTGATAGTTTTCGCAACTAGAGTCTCTTAAAAAATATTTTTATCTGGACGCATAAAAATATAGTTTGACGGCAACGAATTTTTCCCAAATGATATTTAAAGAAATGCTTACGATAGTATGTAAAGGATGGTCTAACCAAAACGCACGATGTTAATTGTAAATAAAACAAAAAGTTTTCAGAGAATTATGTTAATACATTTTATTATAATAGGAGGATCTATGACAATTATGTGTGAAACAAAATATCGCCTAAATGCTTGCCACGGCTACGGTGGCATACTTCTTTTCGCCATATTTTCAATGACTCTGAGACATAATTGAGGTTCAATGTTGGTAATGTGCTGAATTGTCTCATCCTTTAGTATTTGATTATTCTTGGCTTATTGACGTTTACTTCTTGGCGGCCAATTTACATTGCCACAACGTGAGATAACACGGCCATTGAATTTATCGTGCAAAAGAGCCATTGTTTCGTTGGCTGTGTGGCGTGGCACCATCCTGTTGGAACCACATGTCGTCCAGGTCCGTAACCTCAATTTCTGGCCACAAGAAATCCGTTACCATCTCGCAATAGCGAACACGCTTCACGGTTACTGCTTGGCCGTCCCCATTTTCAAAGAAGTACGGCCCGATAACGCAGCCAGCCCATAAACCTCACCAAACAGTCACTCTTTGTGGATGCATCGGCTTTTCAACAATCAGTCTTGGATTCTCATTCGCCCAAATGCGGCAATTCTGCTTGTTAACGAATCCACTGAGGTGAAAGTGTGCCCCGTCGCTGAAGATGATTTTCTTTGTGAAGTCACTATTCCCTTCTGTCTGTTCAACCAACCATTCGGCGTATTGCCGACGCTTGAAATGGTCAGTAGGCTACAGCTCTTGAGTCAATTGAACCTTGTAAGCGTGTAAATTCAAATCTTTGTTCAAAATTCGCATCAGTGATGTGTTCGTCAGATGTTCGTCAGATGTTCAATTGCTGGGCACGACGACGAGTCGAGGTAGACGGCTCTTCTGCGACACTATCGCGAACAACAGCAATGTTTTCCGCAGAACGAACTGGGTGATTTCACATTTCCTACAGACCCGGTTTGCTGAAATTTGCGCACGATTCTCCCGATTGTGAACACATTTGGTCGATTATGCTGACCAAAAAAATCACGAAGTGCACGAAAAGCATTTTGATTTGAGCGCCCATTTTCGTAAAAAGCTTCAACAACCTTAACGCGCTGCTCAATTATGTATCTCTTCATGGTTAAATTTATCAAACACTGAAACAAAGAAATGTCAAATTAAGTTGGGCGAAAAACTCGACGTTAAGATGTGACTCACAATTAACATCGTGCATTATTGTTGCACCACCCTTTAGTTGAGAATATGTTAGAGTATTTCATGTCGTAAGCTGAAAAATCTCAGGAAGTTGATATGCTTGATGGTGTTCACATAAGGGAAAGTCCATTATCCATGCGAAGGGTTCCTAAAATAAGATTTGCTGACCACCCACGAAATTTGAACATATACTATACATACTTTTATGGGTCCCTGAAAGTTTGTAGTAAACCGCTCGAGGAATTTAGTCTTAAAAATATTTGTGTTATATTAAAATATTATAAAAGCAACGCCTCACATCTAAGTTCAGATTAAACGGTGCCTATGAAACCGTCATAGTATTTTAATTTCGTGACCGTAACGACTCTAGAATGTAAAACCAGTATAAATCCTGACAGTGTGTTCATTCACCCAGCTGTCAGGAGTGCTGTTTGCTTTTGTTGAATTACTAGAAATTACAGCTGGGGGCTTTCAAATTCCATCCCGAGCCTCACAATCTGGCTGGTGGATTATTCGAAAAGTCTCGTTGCTACCAAGTGGACTCAGTCCAGAGCCCTTAACAAAATATAGCGTTTTAAACGGAAAGTCATCATATTAAGGACATATTATTCAGTTATTATGTGAAAGTTCCCTTATATAGGTATTGGATCCTTAAGTATTAGAAAATTAAGATATTTAACCAGGTGTTCACAAGAAAACTAGCCTCATCACAACAACCAGTATCTATCTGATTGACTTAAGATTTTATAGCTCTTTGAGTCGCTAATTATACTTACTTATTTCTCCATCGATGCACAACTTTCATTGAAACTTATTTTAATGATTTTTCTAATTAGAATATTTCTTTACCCTTTTGCTGTAGATTTTTGTCTCATTCATTTCTGAACTCCATGAAATTGCGAAACTACCGGTTCTAATTTTCTTAAACACTTTTGTATAAATTAAAAGCATTGATTACCGATATGAGACATTGTACAAAATGTCGAGTCATTCAATTATTTTTGTAGATTCAGAACATCAAATATTGCTTGCTGAATATTTCTAAGCGCAGTTAATTCGCGATAAAAAAAGGATCGATTTCAATCGATGTGGTTGATTTACTAGAAACTAATTGAAACCAGCATTCAGGCAAAAATAATATTCAAGAAATTAAAATATATTCCTATATACAGAATATTGAACGCTTAAAGAAGAGCTTAACTTGTAATTTCGCAGAACCTGTAGGAGCGAAGGCACCAACGTTTTCTTCGGATTCAAAAGGAAGTATTTTTGAGCGAACCGTAGGTTCGAATTTCGCACTTTTATGTCAAGTACAAGCTCACCCAATTCCGTTAATCAGGTATTTGAATATATGTATATTTGTTAAACATAATTGATGTTGACTGACATTTCTGATCGAAAAAACATCTGTTTACTGAGATAGAAGGGTTTAGTTTAATGGTTACCAATATCGCAAATTCTGGATTTTATTTTGAAATCTTCACTTGTGAGGAAACTTTAATTCTCTTCAAACTACTTGGGTGCAGATGAAACAAACTTGTGACAACGGTTCTTCCAATTTTGGAAATACTTCTGAAATTCACATAGTGGTATGGCAATCTGCTTCTGCAGGAATGCGATTAGCCTCATACACAAGAAGCATATGTGGCAGCAAACTATAAAAAAAATAGATATAAGGTTTATGTATTACCCGCTTAACTCAAATTTGGTAGCATTCTCCCCTCTTATCAATTATACATTCAACGAACGTGATACTGTATTTCATTACAATATACAGGTATACGAGTGTTTCACATCTTAGATAGACGCAGTTCGATAAGAAAAATATTGAAACAAACTCAAATTATATTTTAAATATTCTTCGTATTCACAGATGCAACGAGGTAAAATATTGAATAAAATATTGTTAATTCTAACAGAAACAGAAATCACTTTATCCCAACAACACCAACAAAAGCAAATCACCTTACCCGAACAATTTTTAAGTTCAAAATGATAGGTAAAGACCGAATTTAATTTTTCAGAGCCAGTTGGGACGAAACCTCCTACATTTGCTACAGCCTCCAGAATAAGCAGCTTCATTGAAAAACGAGGTAGCAACATTTCGTTACTTTGCCAGGCACAAGCATATCCTGTTCCATTAATTAGGTACCCACTCTCGTCTCTATAAAATTTATAAAATAGAATTAAAGCAAGTAAAATCATTATCTTAATTTATTCATGATGGTTTTATTAATTTTATTTCTACAAGGCTAAGAGCTTGTTTGATTGAACTTAAGCTTGTTACCATTAATAATTTCCTTTAAATTCTAGGGCTGAACCATAGACACAATCAAAATAATTTTCATAATGAAAATCAAAATCAGCATAACCCTATTATGTTCGAAAATTTCGGATTAAATTTGTTCAGGAAAAATTTGTTTACGTAACTAAAAAATCTGTTTCATTTCCTTTCAGATAGAACAATTCTCAAACTTATCGTAATAACATAGTTTGTCGGTGAGGTCTCATTTCTTTATCATTTCCACATGCATGTGAGCTTCCTTCGCAGACTATACCGTTGCAACATCAGTCTTGTTCACACGAGTTAATCCATGTCAGTTTAGTCCTCGTATGATTTTTGTTATTAAAGCCTACTAATACATAAACAATATGCAAGGATATGAAACACTAACCATTGCACGATTAAAAAGATTAAAAAGTTTTCTTCTCACACGCATCAACAATATTTATCGGCGATTTTTGGACTACAACCATTCCTCGTTGGCTTTGTTGAAATTACACCTGAAGAATGTCCGGAATTTAATCCGTTCATACTTCAGGAGTGAGGTCAGCAATCAGTGGGCGGAAAAACTGAGGATTATTAGCCCACAGGACCCAGATGGCTTTTTCGCGAAAGTGACTAGTTTATTCCGTAGGAAGTCTCGAGTAAAGGTATCGAATCTTGAAGTCACTTCTTCTTCTTAGCACTGCAGCCCCTTCGCTTCCTGCAAACTTCCAATTCCGAAATCCGAGCGGCGATGAACTGTCTTAGTCGACGACCGAGTCAGACCAGCGTTTCCTCGGTTTCCCCAACGAATATCTTCTTGGGTATCCGTTGTTCGTCCATACGATTCATGTGTCCAGCCCATTGCAGCTTCCTCAGTCTTACAATCTTTGAGACCTCCGGTTCGTCAAAAATTTTATACAGCTCATGGTTGTATCGAATTCGCCATTGGTCCCCGTCTAGCTTCGCTCCGATGATTCGCCTCAGGACCCGTCGCTCAAAGGCGTTCAATATATTTGCGGATGCTTGGGTTAGGGTCCATGTTTCACACCCATAGCATAACACAGGTCTTATCACAGATTTATACTTGGAGCTTCGTTTTCCTGTGTATGCAGCTGGTCTTGAAGATCGTCAACACTGAATGAAATATTTAATTTGCGAGCTGTATTCTTCGGCGTATTTCATCTCTTTCATTGCCCGTTTTCGTTATTTTGACGGCTAAATACACGATACTGTATTCGCCAAGTGTGATATTTTGTGTATTTGAGGTATTTTTCCTCGACTGCGTCAGGAACTTTGTTTTATTCTCGTTGATTGGTAGCCCTACTATTTTGTTTCGCTGTCGAGTTTCAGGAAGAGTTCTTTGGCAGTTGCTAATGACCGTGACAGAATGTTGATGTCGTCCGCATAGGCCACTACCTGGCTCGACTTGTATAGTAATGTACCTCGCGTATCGACAGGTAGCTTCTGTATGACGTACTCCAGATCCGAATTGAATAGCAATGGAGCCAGCCCATCTCCCTGCTTTTTTTTTTTCTTTTTTTTTTTTTGTGGTAGGGAGGTGAAGGCATTTATGCCCGCCGAGTCTGGCAGTGTGGGACTCCCATGGAGGATACCTTTGGACTACCCACTAAACACCTCCCCTGTCAATCTGAGAACCTAGCCTGGAACCGTTTGACACATTACTTCGGGCCAGGTCTCATTTTGTTACGCCGTGGGGCGCCTTCAAGCTGGGGAGTCCCTTTCCTAGCGGGAGGGGAGGGGGGAAGAGGAATTGCCAGAAGAGCGATCCCCCAGCCCCAGTGCCTCCGGCTGCTATGAGTCCCTTTTATATTTTAGGATTGCCCGAGCATAATGTGCCACCTGCTTCCATTTGTCAACCGATTCGAGCATCACCGCAACTATATTATCCGGGGTGAGCTCTCCCGTCTCCCTGTAGAGTTCCCTTCGCAGCCTGGCCCATTTGGTACACGCAAAAAATGTGTGACAGGCATTGTCCTCCTCTCCTGGGCAAAACCGACAATCGGGAGACCGTGACTTGCCGATCTTGTGCAGGTAAGACTGAAAACACCCGTGCCCGGTCAAAAGCTGGGTCAGATAGAAGTCAGTCTCACCATGCCTTCGATTTAGCCACGGTCTCACATCCGGGATTAGGCGCGCAGTCCACCTTCCCTTCGTGCAATTCCTCCAAGACTGCTGCCAATCGTTGAGCGAGCGTTGTCTCTCCTCGCGAACAACGATCTCCCTCGCATCCTCGTTTCGGCGCAGGTAAATAGCGCGGCGCTCTCTAGCAAGGAGGGCGACAGGTATCACGCCTGCAATCACTCTCACCGCCGAGTCGGAGACTGTTGGATACGAAGATGCAATTCTCAGTGCTCCTCTTCTCTGTACCCGGGCCAATCGTTTTCGGTATACCTCCTTGCTGAGAGCGTCACCCCATACCTCTGCTCCGTACAGTAGCACTGACCCTGCAGCACTCATCAAGAGGCGTCTTCTTGATGGGCTGGGTCCCCCTACGTTGGCCATAAGTCGACTCAGGGCCGATATTCCCGAAGCAGCCTTCTCAGCCGTTGCCCTGATTTGTTCAGAGAAACTCATCTTCGAGTCGATCAGTAGCCCCAGGTACTTCACCGCTGGCTTCGATTCGATCTGTATATCTCCAATACTGATCATCCTTACTCTAGGGATTCTCTTTTTTGTCAAGATGACCACTTCGGTTTTCTCCAGTGCTAAACTGAGCCCGCGAGCAGTCATCCAGTCCCTCACTCGGCGCATTAGCATACCTAGCCTAAGTTGCGCTTGTTCAACGGTGCGTCCGGCGACCAGAGCCGCAACATCATCCGCATAGCCGACCAAGCGCGACTCATCTGGCATCTCAAGTCTCAGTAGCCCGTCGTAAGACACGTTCCACAGGTCCGGACCAAGGATAGATCCCTGGGCAACACCCGATGTAATTTCCATCCTTCGTTGGCCCTGTGTCGTGTCGTAGAGCAGGCTTCGGTCCTTTAGGTAGTTCCTCAAAAGCCGCATTAGATATTCTGGAACTTGAAAAGAGTTTTCCAGCGTGTTCAGAATATCCACCCATCTAGCGGAGTTGAAGGCATTCCTGACGTCAAGTGTCACCAACAGGACGATCCGTCGCTTGGTGCGACTATATGCCTCTGCCTTTTGGACCGCGTTCACCACCTCTGCAATCGCATCAATGGTAGAACGTCCTGCTCTAAAGCCGTACTGCCGAGGAGATAGGTCCCCAGCAGCACGAATCGCGTCAGTGAGTCTTCCCTTGATGAGTTTCTCTAGCACTTTCCCAGCCGTGTCTAGCATGCATAACGGGCGGTATGCAGACGGCGATTCGGGATTTCCCTTCCCCTTGCTGACCAGCACGAGCCTCGCCACCTTCCATCGTACCGGGAAAACCCCGTCCCGTAGGCAAGCGTTGAATGTGCTGAGCAGCAAGTCAGGACAATGGTGATAGATGAGCTGCAAAACCTCAGCTGGAACACCATCTGGACCTGGAGCCTTCCTCGCTTTCAGAGAGAGGACTGCCTCCTCCAGTTCCAGCTGTGTGAAGAGTTGGCACTCGACTGCTGTTTCACCATGGACAGCGTCAACACGGACGGGATGGGCGGGGAAGAGTCCCCGCACTATCGTGTCCATCTTTTCCGCGTCATGTATACAAGGCTTCCGTAGGGCACCAAGTTTCCCCATGACCAGCTTGTAGCCAAGGCCCCACGGATCCCTATTTACATCGTCCACGAGGTCTTGCCAGCATCGGGCCTTGCTCTTGTTAATAAGCCTGCGAAGATATTTCCTGCCGGACCTGTATGCTGCTAGCCTAGTGTCTGCCTCCTCCCGTGTTCGCGCCCGCTGGGCCTCTCGCCGAAGTTTGTGACACTCGCTTCTTTGTTCGGCGATCTCATTTGACCACTAGTATACTGGAGGCTTACCATGTCGGGGTCTCCGACGGGGCATGGAAGACTCGCAAGCAGCTATGATTTTTTTTTTTTTTTTTTTTTTTTTTGTGGTAGGGAGGTGAAGGCATTTATGCCCGCCGAGTCGGGCAGTGTGGGACTCCCATGGAGGATACCTTTGGACTACCCACTAAACACCTCCCCTGTCAATCTGAGAACCTAGCCTGGAACCGTTTGACACATTACTTCGGGCCAGGTCTCGTTTTGTTACGCCGTGGGGCGCCTTCAAGCTGGGGAGTCCCTTTCCTAGCGGGAGGGGAGGGGGGAAGAGGAATTGCCAGCAGAGCGATCCCCCAGCCCCAGCGCCCCCGGCTGCTGTGAGTCCCTTTTATATTTTAGGACTGCCCGAGCATAATGTGCCACCTGGTTCCATTTGTCAACCGATTCGAGCATCACCGCAACTATATTATCCGGGGTGAGCTCTCCCGTCTCCCTGTAGAGTTCCCTTCGCAGCCTGGCCCATTTGGTACACGCAAAAAATGTGTGACAGGCATTGTCCTCCTCTCCTGGGCAAAACCGACAATCGGGAGACCGTGACTTGCCGATCTTGTGCAGGTAAGACTGAAAACACCCGTGCCCGGTCAAAAGCTGGGTCAGATAGAAGTCAGTCTCACCATGCTTTCGATTTAGCCACGGCCTCACATCCGGGATGAGGCGCGCAGTCCACCTTCCCTTCGTGCAATTCCTCCAGCTATGATGGTACTCATAGTTGAGTTCACCAAGTCCTTGGCTGTAGGCCCTCCACTCCCTGGCGGAGCTCCCAGCAACGGTGCGCCTGCCGTAAGCGCGTCAGCGAACCTCTCCACGTCCATCCTCCCAGTCCTCCATCCGAGGATTGAAGTTTGGGCATATGCACGCAGAGTGGCACCGTCGTGAATCTCAACCGCTATATACTG
This sequence comes from Odontomyia ornata, assembly GCA_963969285.1. Lineage (NCBI taxonomy): Eukaryota > Metazoa > Arthropoda > Insecta > Diptera > Stratiomyidae > Odontomyia > Odontomyia ornata. The sequence goes on along the minus strand of OZ017742.1, from coordinate 195,882,676 downwards.
GTGATCACTAGCCGAGTAGTCCTCTAGTACTCGCCAGTTGTGTACTCTAGGTACCAGGGACTCCGAAGCGAGTGTCACATCGGGTATGGTTCCTACGCAACCCCAGCGGCGGAAAGTAGGGGTGTTACCAGTATTTAGGACAAAAAGCGCTGTTCTGGCCGCCATGTCCAAGATTTGCTTTCCCCTTGGGTCGGATTGTGGCATACCCCATTCGATGGCTCTAGCGTTGAAGTCTCCCCCGACCAGCATGTGGCCCTCTGTGTTCGAGACAGCGTCCTCCAGGGCATCGAGTTTGGTTCGAAAGGATCGCATTGCCTCGTTAGGCGTCAGATAAACACTGAAATATGTTATCCCTGAACACCGCACCCACACAAAACCATCCCCGCGTCCATGGCCCTGCACCTGAAGGCGGGCGCTGTCTCGAACCCAGATGGCCGAGGTACCAGATTTGTCAGGGTACCACGCTTGCGAGTCCTTGTTCTGATGTTGCTCGCTCAGCAACAGGAGGTCAGCTTTCTTATCCCTCGCAAACTGCTCAAGTAGGTCCTGGGCGTTTGTGCTTCGGTGCAAATTGACCTGCAGGATACGGATCATTTGAGTATCAATTTGGCTTTAGTTAGGGCCTCCTTGAAAACCCAGCATCTCCCTGTCCCCGGCTCATGTTTGAGGTCGCCGGGTGCTAGCTTAGCATCCTTGCAAAGAATGCATTTTGCCTCGTTCGTGCACTCCTTCCTTTTGTGCCCCGTTTCACCACATTTGTAGCACAGAGATCTCCTGTCGGGTCCCCTACAGCCATACGCGGTGTGTCCGTATTCGAGGCATCTGAAGCAGCGGATAGGGATCGCTCTTCTCCGTATCCTGCAGATCACCCAACTTATCTTAATTTTGCCCTTCGCCAGGATTTGCTGGGCGTCTTTATCAGCTAGTTCGACAATAGCCATGCGTTGCCCCCTTGTGTTTTCACGTGTCAATCTTGCCTTGACTTCACTTAAGCTGGGGAACTCCCTCCTAATGGCATCCTCTACCTCAGCTTTGTCCGTGACGCAGTCGAGGTCCCTGATTTCCAGGGTGGCCATTGGTTCGAGCGAGGCAACCGTTGCCGCATCTCCAAGAACCTTTTGAACCGCGTCACGGAATGCATCTTTGTTTGTGGCCTCTGGCCCGAATTCCACCAGCAAGCCACCGGTCCGGGTTGGTCGAACTGCTTTGATGGCAGTTTTGGTGTCGTCTGGCTTGACCGCTCCTTTAATTTCACGGAGGACATCTGCGTAGGTTCGGCCCTTAGTGGGTTTAATAAGCAGTGCCTCTCGCAAGGGTTTGCGCCGCGGTTTGCTTTTTGTTTTCTGCGGTATATCGGGGGTTCCTTGTTCTTTTCGTGGTTGACCTCTTTGTCTGTTTTTTCTAGGAGTAGCTTTTTAGCCGCTTTTTTCGCTGCCTTGTTTCGCACCACATGAAACTCCTCGCCTGGAGTGTCAACTTCGTTTATGGTCTCGTCCTTCCTCCTTTTCTCACAGTCGCCTTCAATTGGGCTACCGGCCATTCTTTTGCTGCTGCTAGGACCCACTGATGCCTCGAGGGAGAGCGTGTCTTTTTGGTGCTTTTCGGTTGCAAGCCACCTTCGCCTGTAGTGCGTTATGCGGCCAAAAAGCTCCTCCAGTTCAAGAATGCCATTCTTGACACTCTTGCCTATGTTTTTCTGCACTTCGCAGGCAGCCCTCAGTTGTTTGACGATATTCCCCGCTTTCCGAGTAAGCCGCTCCTCTTCGGCGCGGTCAAGGGCGATTGTGTTATTTGGCGCCACCTCTTGGGAGAGGCCCCCCTTTCCTAGCCCTTTTGCTTCTATCGCTTGGGTCGCGTTTGAATTGGCGTCGGCCAACGGCAAAACTTCTCCCTCCCCCAGTCTTACACTGGCCTCCGTTGGTGTCGCAGCTTGATCCGGATTGTGTACGTCTTGCACTGGGCGCTCCGGGGTGCGCATAGTCCTTCTACTGCGCCCAAAGGCCGCAATGATGCCAGGTTGCACAACGCACTCTGCCTTCTTTCGTTCGTTAGTCCGTCTGTGGTCTGTCTCCGATGATTAAACCTGTGATGTTGACTTTGACAGTGTTTCTGGGGTTTGCTGCCTCCCCCCGCAATCGGTGACTTGTTTAATCGGTGTTCTTGCCAACAGCGGTTTTTGCCTGAAAGGGTTCTCCGTGCTAGCGTCCTGTTTGCTTGTGGTTTCATTTGTTTGCTCCATTTTATTGGTTCACCCCTCGGAGCCGCTATCTCTGTTCGTGTGTGTAGTCGCCTTTTTGGTCCCATGGTTATCTTTGCAGAGCAGGGAGGCCATGCGAGGGTTGGCACAAGCCCTTATGGGGACAAGTGCTCAGAGCCAGACCAGCGCTAATCGGGAGTCCGTCTCAACCGAACCTACACCACCAACCCAGTGGTGCGAACTTCGAACGTACTCCGAGGCCTGCCAAGGTTTTACCGGGACGGAGACGGTATGATAGTTGAATTGGAGCCGTTCACACACGAGTTTCACCTCGGCGCTACTGTGCAAAGCAACTAGGTCCAAACCATCATATCCGCCAGCCCAAAGCGTCAATTCCAGTTCGTTGTCCAAAGCGTAGTCCAGATACAATAAGAGGGAACCTCACGGCACCCCCCATATCCTCGGGTCCGTGGGGGCGGCACTCCCCAAAGAATGCTAGCCTCCAAGAATGTTCTTGTCGACCGGCTTTCTCCCTGCGGGAATTTCCTCGGGTACGTGGGGGCGGAACTCCCCAAAGAATGCTAGCCTCCAAGAGTGGTCTTGCGACCGGCATTCCCCCTGCGGAGTTTCCTCGGGTACGTGGGGGCGGAACTCCCCAAAGAATGCTAGCCTCCAAGAGAGCTCTTGTCGACCGGCATTCCCTCCTTTAGTCCGATGTTTGCGTCAAAGGCATCGGTGAGTTGGTTATTGATGCGGACTTGGGAGGTTGTCGACGTCATTGTCATTTTGGTAAGACGGACTAATTTGGCTGGGATGCCAAAACCAAGCATTATTTGGTACAGTACGTTACGATCAATACTGTCGTATGCTTGCTTGAAGTCAACGAAAATTTGGTGTACGTGTATGTTGAACTCCCAGCATTTTTAAAGTACCTGCTTGACTGTGAACAATTGGTCTGTTGTTGATCAACCTGCCCTAAAACCACCTTGATACTCCCCAATAATATTGTTGGCGTATGATCCGATTTTATTTTCTAAGATTTTAGAAAATGTTTTGTACGCCGTACAATGTAGTGATATGCCTCTATAATTTTCGCACTGTAGCTTGTCACGTTTTTTGTGGATGGAGAATATAATTAATTTGCTCCACTCTTACCGCATATGTTCTTGTTGCCAAATGTATTGAATGACTTTGTGAATAGCTTGATGAACACTACTGCCACCATATTTGATGAGCTCCACTGGAATTTCATCAATGACCGGCGCTTTATTATTCTTTTGGGCTTTGATGATGGAACAAACTTCATCCAGAGTTGGTGGGGCCAATGGAAGCTCTCCGCATACATCTATAAGCTCCGCTGTTCTGGAGCTGTGCGGAGGATTAAGGAGGTTCTAGAAATATGATGCCCATCTTTCCTTAATCTTGGTTTCATCAGCGATTATATTGCCGATGTCATCACGACAGAGCGTGGTTTTGGGCTGATAACCACGTTTCAGGCTTTTCACTACTTTGTATGCTTGTCTTGTGTTATTCCTCGCTAAACTTAAATCTATAATTCTCAATTGGTCGTCATAGTATTTTCTTTTCTTAATCCTAATTATCTTATTCGCTACTCTTCTGAGATTTTCATAGTGCTCTTTCTTCGTCCTGGTTTTCCTACCTACGTATTCTTTGTACGCCTGATTATTTTTATCTAACGCATTCTGGCACTCATAATCGAACCAATCATTCTTCTTGCGCCGGGCTTGATGTCCGAGCGTCTGTTCTGCCACGGTCCTGATAGCCGCTTTCACTTCCATCCAGAGCTCGTTGCTCGTCTTTAACGATGCGTCTGATAAGATGGGAGCCAGCTGGTTGGCGAGGAGCTCAATGAAATTTTCGGCCACAGACGCCGTTTGGAGCCTTTCGATGTCAAATTTTTGTAGCGGGCTGGTCTTCGCTGAATATCCCTTTGACATACGACATCGATAGTTTAATTTGATAAAGTAATGATCTGAGTTACAATTGGCTCCTCGGTATGTACGGACGTCAAGTATGCTCGAGGCCCGACGTTGCTGGATCAGAACATGATCGATCTGGTTATGTGTGTTGCCATCCGGTGATAGCCAGGTCATTTTATGAATGTGTTGATGTGGGAAGCAAGTCGAACGTATGACTAGATTTCTGCTACATGCAAAGTCAATCAGGGGCTGGCCGTTGTCATTTGTTTCATCGTGGAGGCTATATCCTCCAGTCGTTCCCCGATAAGATAGCTCATTGCCAACCTTAGCGTTGAAATCACCCAGAATAACTTTGGTGTCGTTTGTTGGCAATGAGTCGACCAGTTTTTCCAGGTGATTGTTAAACGATTCCTTCGTTTCTTTGTCCTTTTCTTCGGTCGGAGCGTGAACATTAATCAGCCAGATTTTGAAAAGTTTCGCTTTTATACGGATCGCACACAACCGTTCATTAACTGCCTGAAAATCAATAACGTGTGATTTGAACTCCCTTTCCCCAATGAGGGCCACTCCGAATTCTCGTTTTCCAGTAGGCTTCCCCACTTTTAATTATTGTGTGCGATCTCATGTCTTGAATGTCGTTTCCAGTCCAATTCGTTTCCTGGACTGCCAGTATTTTTAATTGATAATAACTGGCCTGTTGTAAAACGTCCTTAACAGCGCCAGGGTAATTGAGTGGTCTGACATTCCAGGATCCAATGCCATAGTCCTTTTTTCGTTTGCGAGGTCGTTGCCGTGAGTCCAATCCATTCAGAGGCCTATCTGCAGGTTTGGAGTCAAAGGTTTTCCAGGGACAGGGAGTTAGCCCGTCGCGCAACCTCGATTCCGGCGGCATGGTTATTACGTCGATTCCGTTATCAGGCGCGGAAGATTCGCCTTCACCCTCTTACGTCCTCACAAAGGAGGTGTAAGTAGGATTTAGTAGCAGAGTTGTAGATGTATTTACAGTTATGAGCATTTCTCGACATTTAATGTTACATTAATGGGGAACAAGTTAACCCAATGTGCACCGCGAGAGAATTTAACTATTTGATTGGGGGGTTTGGGAAGAGGAATCATGGAAGCTGGGGGTTGGGGAAACAAGAGGTTCCCTCCTTCTTTCTCAAATGGGCTTGGGACCGTCTATGGCGGAGTTCTTCAAGTTACTAGTGATGAGATAAACCTTCTCGATACGGCTGGTATCGAAATTGATAGTACGACTCCGGATAGAAATGAAAACAGGATGGCAGACACTCACCCTGATTGGAAATCATTTTGAATCGATTCATCTACTAAACCTTGAGAGAGGGAATCAAATACTTTCAGATGTCGTTGAAGCAAAAGTTTCCGATTTCAAATCAAGCCTGAACGGCGCATAAATTCTTCATTTCAATGAAATATTGAGATTTGACCTCATACCGAGCTTGAATCTTATTG
>OZ017742.1:195867066-195872066 GCA_963969285.1 Odontomyia ornata | reverse complement strand
AGTAAGCAGGCAGAGTTTCCAACTTTCCGACCAATTTATGTGGAATGGAATCTGCGGGATACGTGTACATGAATGGGGAAACAGTTAACTTACCCGCGACTGGATACACAAGTATACCAGAAACAATGCTAGTTACGAATCCTTATGTACACTTAATTAAATAATTATTTTACAAAACGTCTTTCCATTGCCGCCATCATTTAATCAATTATCTAAACTCTCAATTATTTAAACTTTGGGCGCTAGAGTATTTCTCATTACTTTGTAAATAAAACCTTCACTAACAGATTTGCTATAGTACAATACTCGTAAAATAATCCAGACGTACTCTAAATTACATTTCGTAATATCTAAAAAAATGTTATTTTGCAGAAGCCAGATAAGAATTAATTCCGACTATAAAACATATATAATAAAACAGCTATTTTTAAATTACATTAAATTCATTTTTGCCACAATTGTTGAAAACGCTTTGTGTACACAAATGCTTTTACTATATTTCAATGGGATTTACAAAAAAATGATAAAAATTTTCTTATGAAACAAAACTCAAAATTTCTTTCCAAACAAAAATTTCCGTCCGACATTTCGTTTAGATATTTACTTGTTTTAGACTGAAAAATTTTGTTTTGCGTTAAGCGATCCAAATTCAACATAACTTACGTTTTATTGTATTTGGAAGAAGTAGTATTTAAAGAAGAAATTCTTTTTTTTTTAAATATTGTTAACGTCCAGTTGAATTAGTTTTTTCTTTAACAGCAAAATTCAGAAAAAAAAACAATGCTTTGTTAAAATGAACCGTCAGTCTTTCCGTTCCTTTTCTTTTGACCGGGTATAGGACACAAATGAGCCAGCCATCGCGCATTAAATAACCTCTTTGTTTCAGGTGACTTGGCGGGTTGAGTGGCCCTAGCAAGGTGCCTCTTTATGACATAGGGGTATGTAATCGAATTGCATAATTCTATGGCATAAAGTGGTCACCGGGGTACTTCTCCTCTGATGGGAAGGCTCATGCAAGTTAAGTTATATGAGTTTTCCACTCAGAAGAGGAATACCTGGCCACTACAGCATTTATGGATTTAGATTCGGTTGGGCGGGTGCGAGGGGGCTCCATCACCACCCGGTTGCCCCTCTCTCATTTGTGGGCCATGAGCCTCTTCGGGTAAGGACGAAGTTACCCTAATTCCGCCCTTTTTACTTGTTTGTCTTGTTCCATGAACAAGTCATTTACCCCTGTTGTAGTTGCCTACAATTTTTGCGACTTCGGTCGTCTTGCTTCTGTTCGACTCCAGAAATGCGTGAGTGCGAAATTCTTTGTAGTGGGTCCTTGTGCTGGGGAATGAACCCGCCCCACGACAACGCAATGCTAGCCTGCCAGCGCATTCACGCGTCCCCAGACAAGGGCATTCTCGGCAGATATCTCCATCTTCTTCTGCCGAGGCAGCAGACCATCGCTGCAGTCCTTCACGGACTTTGGATATTACTTATTCACTACAGTTATCACTCGCAGATCAAAGGTCGGCTTCTTTTCCTCAATCCGTCGGCAATGCTGGCAGTTAGCTGGACATGGACGACGAGACAGGGCATCAGCATTTCCATGAACTCCGTCCTTCCGATGGACAATTTTGTAATCGTATGACTGCAATCTTTCGATCCATCTCGCAACTTGTCCCTTGGGTTTTTGAAGTTCAGCAGCCATCTCAGGGATGCATGGTCTGTTTGAAGAACAAATTTATGGCCGTACAGGTACTTGTGGAACTGCTTGGTAGCCACTATTATACCTGTAGCTAATAGCTCCTTCCTGGTCATGCAAAAGGCCCTCTCACTTTTTGAGAGAACTCGACTGTAATACGAGAAGACTCTTTCTTCGCCAACTATCTGCTGGGAGAGTACAACTCCAATCCCGCCGTTGCTCGCATCGGTGTCAGCTACATGCATTTTGCCGGGTTTTGGATATGCCAGCACGGGTGATTCACACAGCACATTGTTCATTCCAGACATACGGACGATTTTTCTCGGTCTACTGATGGAGACACTTAGCTATTCTGCAAAGTCTTTGACGAATCCTTGATAGTAGCTCGCCAGACCCAGAAAACTCCGTAGTTGGGGCTTGTTGTTTGGTGTTGGCCAGCTTTTCACGGCTTCAATCTTCTCGGGGTCTGTTTTGACCCCTTCTGCTGATACAATGTGTCCTAGGTATGTTACTTCAGTTGCGAAAAGGGTACACTTGTCGGGACTAAGTCTCAGATTCGCCATCGGGAGAACACCTCTTCTAAGTTCCGAACATGCAGTTCGAACGTTCTCCCGATAACAATGATGTCATCTAGGTACACCAAGCAGGTTTTCCAGGTTAGGCCTCGTAGCACGTATTCTATCATTCGTTCGAAGGTGCCTGCAGCATTGCAAAGCCCAAGTGGCATCAACACAAATTGCAACAATCCAGTCCCAACTGAAAATGTGGTCTTCTCTCGGTCCTTCTTGTCAATTTCTACCTGCCAGTAGCCACTCTTGAGATCGAGTGTAGAAACCCATTTTGCATCGGCTGAAGTGTCCATGATGTCGTCGATGCGTGGAAGCGGGTAACTATCTTTCTTAGTGACGTCGTTAAGCTGCCTATAGTCGACACAAAAACGAGTGCTACCATCCTTTTTCTTTACTAGAACTACTGGCGCGGCCCATGGGCTGACAGAAGGCTCGATAACGCCTTGTTTTTGATGTCCGAGATCAGTGCGCTCACTTCTCCTTGTTTGGCTATAGGAAGACGTCTCGGTGCTTGTCGAATCGGCTTGGCTCCCTGTGTATCTATGACGTGACTTACCATACTCGTTCGGCCTTGGTCATCCGAGCTTTTTGAGAAGATGTCACTGTACTTGGTGACCAGAACAGAGGCTGGCTTGAATAGCTGCACTGGTAATTTGGTCTACTTCAATATTGCAGACGTGAGTTCCCGGGCTTTGTCTGTGTCTTGCGTCCTATTCCAATGATGGTCGTGAGGTGATGGTGGAAACAAGCTGGCAGCTGCCGATGACTTCTCCCGCTTTGATGCGTATCCGATCCTTATAGATCTTACAAGGCTTCGTCCTACAATCAAACTGCGCAATGCGGACGTCTTCGTTGGCTCTATCAGATAAGATCGGTGGTCTCCAGAATCACCATCAAGCTTGACCCATACAATGATCGCGGAAGAATTCGGTACATCAGTGTCGGCACATGCTACTACATTCATCTTGGGAATTTGGACGGTGGGATGCTCCATCAATACTTCAACAGTCCGCCATTTCAATACCCGTTTGACCAAATCCAATGTGATTCCATGTGGTCGCAGAAAATCCATTCCGAGAATGCAGTCATCCATAATGTTGGCGGCCAGAAAATTATGTCGGAACGCAAGGTCTCCCAATTGTATCTGGAGGTTGACCTTTCCATGGACAGGTGTAGTTTCTCCAGTAGCTGTCCGTAGTGAGAAAATTCGACCCGTGTGAAGTGCTATAGTTGTTGTCTCACTAGGTCTGGTCGTATAATCGATCGGGTTGCACCGATGTCGATTGTTATGGTGCAATGTTCGTCGTCAACTTGACCCGGAAGGCATTAGTCCGCTTCTCCACGATGTAGCCTTGGCACGGCGATGGTGGTGCTGGAGACGTCGCTCCTCCTAGCCAACCTTTGCCCCACGAAGTTGGCTCTTACATCTTTCCCGACGAAGGGCTTCCATTCTGGGCTCCTGGCTCGGTCTGGATCTCCTCCACCCTGGACAATAGCTCGGGTTTCTTCGGTTCTTGCAGTCTCTTTGCAGATGCCCCTTCTCACCGCAATTCTAGCATCTAGGCGCACCATTTACCTGCGGCTATCGTTCAATTTCCAAGCACTCACACTTGCTCTCGTCTGTCACCACCTCGCGAACCCTGTTAGTGGTACGAGTCGCATTTTTCGCTGGCTCAAAGTTCAGACTATAAGCCAATGCGTCCTTAACTGTTTGTTTTTGAGCTAAACGCACGGCTTGTTGCAATTCCTGGTCTTTGAATGCGCTGATGAATGCTTCTGTTGCTACGTCATCTCGATGTTGTGGGTCGTAAGCTGGATAAGCCAAAAGTGGCAGTCGCTCAATGTCTTAGGCCAGCTGCTGTAGGGGTTCGCCAGACTTCTGCATCCGAATCCGTAGCTGTGACCGATAAATCTGCTTCAGATGATCTTCTCCATAACGCATGTCGAGCGCATTCATTATAGCAGCCGGGTTTGAGTGCAACTCAACGGGGATCGTCTGCAAAAGCTCAACAGCTGAGCCTCTTAGAGAAAGAATTAATGCAGTTCCTGCTCATTTCAGTGATTTGCCCCAGCGGCGGCTTCAAACTGGGTTTTGTAAATACTCCCGACCGTCTGTCCGTCGAATATTGGTGCTTTCACATTTCTGGATGAGCTTTGTGCTGCGGTTATAAGCGGGACTGGTGAGGTGGTTACTACTGCCTTCGCTGCTTCCAACTCCTTTTTCATTTTTTCCATCTCATAGTTGATACTCTCCTCGACTTGGCTGATCTCATGGTTGATTCTCTCGTCGACCTGGTCAACCTTTTCCTCGACCTCGCTGACCTTTTCCTCGACCTGGTAAACTTTTTCCTCGACGCATTTAATTTGTTTGTTCAGACTACCGAGCTCCGCTTTTATTTCGGTTGACTGTTTTTGGAAATCTGCCCTGATCGCTTGTTGGTTCAATTGTTCATTCTGCTTCGCTGATTGTTCGTCTAGCTTCGCAGTTAAACTGAATGACTCTTCATTCAGCTTCGCTGATTGTTCAATTACTTTCGCAGTTAAACTGGAAGCGTGTTGTCGCTGCTCTTACTGCAGCGTATTATCTGCTTCCTTTGATTTTGATGTCTCTACTTCTCCATTTTCTGCGCTTGGCATCTGAGGGCTCACCCGAATCCAGATGCACGCCTTCCGATTCAATCGCGTCACGCAAGGGGGCAATCAGTGTAGTCTTTGTACCTTGCGTAGCCAGGTTTCGC
>OZ017742.1:195854566-195862066 GCA_963969285.1 Odontomyia ornata | reverse complement strand
TAAAGTCTCTGGTATTTAGGGATAAGCCAGCTTCAATCGCCGCTTTGGAAGCCAACATTACTCATGTCATTTGCGAGATACCTTTCGGTATGCTGGAACGCGTCGTCAACAATTGGATCCTCAGGATGGACCATTTATGGCGTGGTTAAGGTTAACATTTAAACGAGATAATCGTTAAAATTAAATTTAGTAAATTGTCCTTTCGACTCACAATAAAATGTTTACTATAGAATTCAACTTTATGGCTTTTATTTGAGATTAAAAACCAAACCTCATAATGAATCACCCTATATAATGAATATCTCCTGGAATAATGTTGGCGCTGCATAAACTGCTTCAATCGCTTCGAATTCCGATCTAAACTTTCATCGCCCACACACCTAAATTCAAACGCAACTGTACCAGGAACACAAAAGTAAGGATTGTTTGTGGAGCGTGAATGTTATCTGTTGCATAGTCCAGGTTTTCAATTAGCTGATTGAAAAAAAATTTTGAGTTGGTTTTTAACCTCCAAAAAATGGTGACGACTAAATCCATACGGCCGCTGGACCGAGCAAAAAATCCAATTCTCATGAACTTCAATCTCCAAAATCGGTAAATCAACTCCCGACTCAAGCGAACAGAGTGAGTTCATCCCACCAAGCCTATGGCCACGACATAGATACGCATATGATGAAAAATTCTATGCGGAATAACCATTCGCGTCCATTTATTGCCCACCGCAATATACGTTTAATCGAACTAGTTTTAACTTGTTCTAATTTTGAATTTCAAGTTTCTTGATCATCAAGCTGTATTCTCTATTTATTCTTTTTTTCTCAGTTTGCGGTATTAAACAATTTTCATTCCTATACACTCCGTCAACTTTCATTTAGAACCCAAAAATAAAACAAAAAAAAAATAACTGTTCACTCAACTCTGTGAGATTCGGCGAAGCGAGAATAATTATCACGCGTCAAAAATAATTGGAATAACATTCCACCATACAAGAAGACAAAACTTAAGTATATAGAAAAAATATCACTAACGACTGAACATACCGGAGTCGATCGATGAATATTTGTTATTGCCCCGAGGCAAGCTCGGGCTCGGCTGGAATTCAATTGTTCTATGGGACACCATTTGTTCGTTTCTGTGTCGTATTCGTTACTAGGAAAAATTACATAATATACAACCCGCTTTAATGATGATATGACAGCTTGTCTCGCGAATCTCAAGACCTTGATTGCGCATAGCAATCTAGATTTCATAACAACGTGTGTGTCTAATATAATGCCTTGACATTGTGACAAGATATTATTAAACATTTTACCTCCTCCAGACAAGCAATCTCTGTCTTTGTAAGGTTTCATTAGGTGTTTTGATAAGCGTTTGAATTAATAAGTAAACAAATCAGAACCCGAATTTCTCCCATGATTTTTGTTTCGTTACCAGTAGCTCATTTTTTCGAAATCTTGTTGCAACTCACTTTTTCCGCACTCCAGTGAACCACTGATGCTTCCATTTATGCCTGCACCCAGTGAGGTGAACGATCCCCTATGGGCGACTGTCGCTAACAGTATCACAGAATAACATCCTTCAGAGTTTAGACACTCTTTCGAACAGGAACTATTTGCAGATGTTTTTATATGGCAAGCATTGTGAATGCCATAACACTGTGGGATTCTCAACCAATCGGCCCCAAAGTTTCCCCCACTGTCAGTGCGCCAGACACCTGCAGAGATAAAAATTCGAAAATTATAAATTTTTTTCGCGTATCTGCGACACTTACTAGTCTGGTTGCTCCACAACGTGCAATTATCTTCAGGTATACGCAAGAAATTCTTCCCAAATTGTCTTAATCCTTTTATAAATTTCTTCGTCCCGTCCTCGGTCCACTTTTTGTCAATTCCTTTTGTCACAGAGTACTCTACTAACGCTTGCAGTGTTTTATCAGGGTCGTAGCCAGAATCATGTAGCGCATGAAGAGCATTTATTGTCCTGTCGTCTCTACTAGCTACTAAACAACCATCTTCAAGAATGCTGACAACGATCGGGCTGCACGTAAATACATCAAAAGATTCTTTATCAACGGGAAAACTTGAAATTGGATTATAATCGGAAAGTTCGCTTTTGAATTTGTTTCCATGATTTTGTGAGTTACGTACATAGACGTCATTTACCTGGTGACCAGAACTCACTGGAATTTCTCCTTGAGCGGAAGCCGCCATTACCCTTTATAATCGCATTTTTTACGATTACTTTATCGCAACATGTGTTACGATAACCATTCTAGGCGCGGTGGCTCGCGAAATTTTCCTTGGGATGATGCGTGCGAACGTAACAGTTTGGCGACCGATGTCCCTTCCGCAACAGGGAAGCAAGCATGCAAGATGAAGATGCATGCAACAAAACTTAGCACCGCAGGACCCCGTGTCCGGACTCCCTCGGGAAAACCACTTTCACCACAATTCGTCGCCTTCTGTACGAAACGGACTTTCCGCGGCACAAAAACCTTGCAAATTAATCAATTTGTTCACCTTTACGTTTGTACCGCACTATCTATTGAAATAACAACTATACAGTGTGGCGGCAGCTTTGTCATGTATTTAAATAAGTACTGTAAAAGTTTAATGGCTACTGGTAACGTTTCGGAAAATTGTCTCAAGTACTTTACACATCGCGACAATAAGCAAGCACATGACCGCCATTTTTCTTCTTATCCACGTCCCGGTGAAGTCGCCGCGAGGTGTAAGTTTTTTCTTTTTAGTTCGCGCAGCACCCGCCGACGTCAGTGACGTAGGATGTAGGGATCTGCTGGTTTTCGTTTAGTTCGCCCAACACCCGTCGACGTCAGTGGCGTAGGATGTAGGGATCTGTCACACAACCTTATCAGCTGGGTGGGACGTTTAAATATATTGATGGCAGATCTCGGCGGAATATCGATCCGCGAGATCGAGGTTATCACATATTAAATACGAAAGTTAAAGTCTATTGAATTTTTTACAATCAAAACAACAACAAAATGTGTTACCGGTGAGATGGGTATTTCTAAGCGGCCTATACTCGTATACTACAGATTTATTCAAATATTCAACAAAATTTCAGGATGACGTTGCGACTACTCAAACATCGAAGTCAGTAATAAGCAAACAAAATGGCGACAAACTTAAATACATGATAACTAAATATTTTTACTAAGCTATTTCAGATATTCTTAATGTAAGTGAAGCTGCTGTTTGTAGGAAATTCTTTGATTCACCAGTTGAAGTTCTTTAGCAACGAAGAATATAACATACCTTAAAGATCGCTACAAACCTTTTTTTGAAACCTGCATTGATAAGCCAAACGAAAACAGTTCGCGATATATCCGGAACATACTACCAAATAAAAAATCTTATATTGTATAATATTATAGCATTTCTTTCGTACATACATGATTTCATGATCATCTATTGTTCGACACCCCTCGACTTTGTTCGCCAGTTTGTTATTCCGAGCAGAGATTTGCTGTCAGCTTTTACGGCTTCCTCTGATCCCTTCCTCGGTTTTTCAACTTGGCCCTTCTCTTGTGCTCAGCCTTGTCTTTTGGGTAGGTGGTGTTCGTTCATTCATTCTATATGGCCCACACATTGAAGTTCGTGTAGTTTTCCACTTATCCTGAAAACCACAAAGATGAAAGGCTGTAAAATATTCAACATTGCGACATAGATTGTAAAAATTATAGCTACAATCATTTGACTGAGCAGAACGGGGATTGAAAATTCCTTTTAGCAAAGTGATTTTACTTGTGTTATTACATATGCAAGCATTTAAATCTTTTCCTTTGTAAATTACATGTGCGTATATGCTAAATTGATCACAATGTAGTACGTTATGGCAACAGGAGAAAATTGGCAGGATATTTGGGAAGAAATGCCTATTGACTTTTAAATGAAAATTTGTTCGCACTCTCGTTGATAAAAAAAAACTGCACATTATTATATATTATATATTTATTTCTATTTGAATATTATATATAGTTTAAATCTTTATTAATATAATTAATTAAATTAATGGATGAATGAGGGGTAAGGGAGAAAAAGAATTTCATCAAACAAGCCTTAACTAGAATAATTACATTGGCTTCAAAAGAGATTTATATGTACGAAGCTTATTTCTTCTGTGTACATTTCTCGCTTTAGGGTGGAAAGCACAGAAAATTAGGCTTTGTTTGCTGCATTGATACGCTACATCATACCCTTCTCCGTCAAGCTAGACACCTAGGTATTTGAAATAGTCATTCTCGAGATGGTAACTTTTCTAGAATCAAATTTTGTCGAGCAGGCTTGCTTCGTCTTATTTGGGTTATGAATTTAGTTTTGGTTTCATTTACTCTTGGTAGATATTCTTTGCTTCAAATTGTACCGTTAGAATGCTTCTTTAGCATCTAGGCCAGGCCAATGTTTTTTCTGTGCTTGGGCTGTGAATATCATTTACGCTCCTATGCTCGCGAGCGACTGGACTACCTACTAAACACCTCCCATGTTAACCTGAGAACCTAGCCTGGTACTGTTTGATAAATTACTCCGGGTCGGATCTCGTTTTTCTACGCCGTGATGCGTCTTTAAGCTGAGGATCCCTCCTCTAGCGGGAGGGGAGGGAGGAAGAGGAATTGCCAGGTAAGCGATCCCCCAGCCCCGACGTCCCGGGCTGCTATGAGTCCCTTTTATGTTTTAGGACTGCCCGAACATAATGTGCCACCTGGTTCCATCTGTCAACCAATTCAACATCACCGCGACGATACTAACCGGGGTGAGCTCTTCCGTCTTCCTGTAGAGATCCCGTCGCAGCCTGTCCCATTTTGTGCACGCAAAAAAGTGTGGCAGGCATCGTCTTCCTCTCCTGGGCAAAACCGACAATCGGGGGACCGTGACTTACCAATCTTGTGCAGGTAAAACTGAAAGCACTCATGCCCGTTCAAAAGCTGGGTCAAGTAAAAGTCAGTCTTACAATGCCTTCAATTTGGCCACCGTATCAGATCCGGATGAGCCGTGCAGTCCACCTTTCCTTCATGGAATTGACTCAAGACTGCTGCCAATCGTTGAGCGAGCGCTGTCTCTCCCCGCAAGCAACCGTCTCCCTCGTGTCCTTGTTTCGACGCATGTAATGAGTGCGGCGCTCTCTAGCAAGGATGGCGACAGATATTACGCCTGCAATAATTCTTACCGCCGAATTAGATACTGTTGGATATGAAGATGCAATCCTCAGTACTCCTCTTCTTTGTACCTGTGCCAAACGTTTTCGGTACACCTCCTTACTGAGAGCGTCGCCTCATATTTCTGCTCCGTACAGAAACACTGACCATACCGCACTCAGCAAGAGGCTCTTCTTGATGGGTAGGATCCACCCACGTTGACCATAAGTCAACAAGAGCCGATACTTCCTAAGCAATGTCGGTGTTAGGTCCGTTGATTTCGGGAACTATGTGTTATGCAAGGGCGCGTATAGCTTTCTCTACATCATCTCCGGTCAGTGGCGAGACTAGGACATATTGTTCGTCTTCTGAATCGATGTCAGCTTCATTATTGACTTAGATGTTGTGAAACGTCGGAAATAGCTCAAATTGGTAATATTTATACAGCAGTGTTTGAATAAGGGTGCCTACGAGAAACTTGCCTTTGCGTCTGTTGGTGCAAATGGGATTTTTTAACTGCGATTGGATTACTAATCATTGTTCCTTAAACATTTCTGCGCAGACGCTTATGCGTGGTTCTTAACCTTCCTGCATTGGCTTGATGGGGGCATACGCTAATCTGGTTTCGTTTCATTAATTTGTTGTTGATTGCCAGTTGTATTTTCTTTTGTGAACATTTGTTTGGCCTCGCATTGGAAACCTCTATATTTCTCCTTTTTTGCCCGAGTTGATCTTTGAATATATTCTTTTTACGCGTGGTTTCCTCATCTTTGGATTCGTCATTGTACCAGCCATTCCACTGTTTTTCCGTTTGATGCCCCAACATTTTTTCTGCAGTCTCTGTAATCGTCTCTTTGTTTTCGCTATGTTCTCCTGCCTGCGGGGTAGGACTAGTATACCTTTCGAACGACATATTATAGAGAGTTTACTGAGCTGCCGTTCAATTTGTTTGGTTCATATCTTGACATTGATTGTTTAGCCAGTGTTGTGTTTCTGGAAATGTGAAATCGGTATTTGAAACTAGATAGCTCTGCTTCACGAAATGAGCGGGTGTCGAGAATACAAGTGGCAGCACGTTTTTGTATATGAAAGTGGCCGATTTCATTAAAAGTGGTCGATTTCATAAATAGAAGTCTACGTATTTTTGTGGCTGTTTCGATGCAGGATGCTCGGCTAGTAGCGAAGTCGATCAAGCACTTTTCATCTTCGCTAGTTTACGTGCCTGCGGAAAAGCGCTCCGCAATGTGACAGAAGATTTACTGGTATTTCGTGAACATTACACAGGGTAACCCTATTGTCTCGGTCTGTTCGGTATTAGGATTTCAGCATCGGTGAAAGGTTTTCTTAAGTACCGGTGCTGAACCCTGTATATCATTACTCGGAGGCACTTGTTCTACGATCGGCTTTTAATTATTTTTCAGTACCGGGATCAGTATCTGGTTTTTACCCGTGAGGCCGTTTTTTCAGTACCGATAATGAAAAAATCGGTATTAGTACCGGTTTTTCTAAGCACCCGTAATGGTTTCGATATCTATACTCTCAGTACCACTCTCCCACGACTGTTGCCATAAGCCGGTTTCCGGAATCGATTGTCAGACTACCGGTACTCATAGGTAGGTGTCAATATTGATACTGAAAATTCCCGTTATACTTAAAACAGACCTGCTATTGTCCTCACTCAGCTTGATAAATCTGTTGCGATACTAGAAGCATTGCGACGTTATCGCCGATGATTCTAGAGAATTGATTACTGCTTGACTATCGAATAGAGATAAGCTATTTAATATTTTTATCCTTGTATATTTTCAAGTAATCAAGGATTACTTGAGGAACCGAAGTCTGCTCTACGACATGAAAAAAAGGAGTCAAAGTATGGCTGTTACTTCGGGAGTCGGTCAGGGCTCCATCCTTGGTCACGATTTGTGGAACATCGCGTATAACGGGCTACTGAGACTATACTTGGCCGGATACGCAGACAATGCAGCGGCGTTAGTCGCGGGACGCACTGTCGAACATGCGCAATTCAGACCAGGTACGCTGATGTGGCGAGCGAGGGACTGAATAACTGCTCTCGGCTTCAGTCTAGCACTGGAGAATACCGAAGTGGTCATACTAGCTTAAAAAAGAATCTCCAGAGTAAGGACTCTCAGTATCGCGGAAACACGGGCCGAATTGAAATCAGAAGTAAAATACTTTGGAGTACTGATAAATTCAAATATGAGTTTCTTTGCACTAATTCCAGCAACAGCCGAAAAGGCGGCAGAATGTGTAGCGGCACTCACTCCACTGATGTCCGACATAGGGGGACACGTTTTATTAAGGAGACGACTTCTAATGAGCGCTGT
>OZ017742.1:195812066-195849566 GCA_963969285.1 Odontomyia ornata | reverse complement strand
TTGGAGAAAACCGAAGTGGTCATCTTGACAAAAAAGAGAATCCATAGAGTAAGGATGATCAGTATTGGAGATATACAAATCTAATCGAAGCCAGCGGTGAAGTACCTGGGGCTACTGATCGACTCGAAGATGAGTTTCTCTGAGCAAATCAGGGCAACGGCTGAGAAGGCTGCCTCGGGAATATCGGCCCTGAGTCGACTTATGGCCAACGTAGGGGGACCCAGCCCATCAAGAAGACGCCTCTTGATGAGTGCTGTAGGGTCAGTGCTAATGTACGGAGCAGAGGTATGGGGCGACGCTCTCAGCAAGGAGGTATACCGAAAACGATTGGCACAGGTACAGAGAAGAGGAGCACTGAGAATTGCATCTTCGTATCCGACAGTCTCCGACTCGGTGATGAGAGTGATTGCAGGGGTGAAACCTGTCGCCCGCCTTGCTAGAGAGCGCTGCGCTATTTACCTACGCCGAAACGAGGATGCGAGGGAGATAGTTGTCCGCGAGGAGAGACAACGCTCGCTCAACGATTGGCAGCAGTCTTTTGTGAATTGCACGAAGGGAAGGTGGACTGCGCGCCTCATCCCGGATGTGAGACCGTGGCTAAATCGAAGGCATGGTGAGACTGACTTCTATCTGACCCAGCTTTAGAGCGGGCACGGGTGTTTTCAGTCTTACCTGCACAAAATCGGTAAGTCACGGTCTCCCGATTGTCGGTTTTGCCCAGGAGAGGAGGACAATGCCTGTCACACATTTTTTGCGTGTACAAAATGGGTCACGCTGCGAAGGGAACTCTACAGGGAGACGGGAGAGCTCACCCCGGATAATATAGTTGCGGTGATGCTCGAATCGGTTGACAAATGAAACTAGGTGGCACATTATGCTCGGGCAGTCCTAAAATATAAAAGGGACTCACAGCAGCCGGGGGCGCTGGGGCTGAGGATCGCTCTTCTGGCACTTCCTCTTCCCCTCTCCCCTCCCGCTGGGAAAGGGACTCCCCAGCCTGATGCGGCCCCACGGCGTAACAAAACGACACCTGGCCCGAAGTAATGTGTCAAACGGTTCCAGGCTAGGTTCTCAGGTTGACAGGGGAGGTGTTTAGTGGGTAGTCCAGTCGCGCATGGGAGTCCCACACTCTTTGCATAAATAGCATTCACCTCCCTACCACAAAAAAAAAGATCACCCCTAAGGCTTTGAACTTGGTCACTACAGATAGCGGCTCATTGTATAGGCTATATGGAAATGAGATTGGGTTCGGTTTAAAAGAGAAAGTCATTTTATGACATTTTTGCGCATTAAGGGAAAGAAAATTTGATTCACTCCAATTGTGTAGGACGCTCAGGTCATTTTGGAGGGAAATGCAATCATCAATACATCTAATTACTTGAAAAACGTTAAGATCATGAGCATAGAGAAGACATGGAGCATCTATTAAAGAGGGCAAGTCGTTAATGTATATTAGAAATACAAGCGGCCCCAGGATCGGTCCTTGAGGGACTCCAGTCTGTGAATAGAAGGAGTGAGATAACACTCCACAGAGACTTACTCTACATGAACGATTGTTTACGTATGAGATAAGCCAAGAGAGCAAACAACCAGAAATACTATGTTATAGTAGCTTTTTAGACAGTACGTTATGATTTATTTTATCAAACGCCTTGGCAAAATCAGTATAAACGACGTCAACCCGAAAGTGCTAATCAAGGGCTTCACCAACAATGTGAGTAAACTCAAGTAGATTTGTAGTCGTCGACCGACCTGGCAGAAAGCCACGTTGAGCAGAAGATATTGAGGAGTATATAAGTTCATAAATGTGATTATTAACGAAACGTTCTAGGATGTTCGGGAAACAAGATAGAAGTGAGATTGGACGGTAGTTGGAGACACACGAAAGAGGACAAGATTTGTGAATTGGGAAGATGTTGGCTGTCTTCCAGAAGCGGGGAAAAACTTCGGAGGAGAAGCTGGTGTTAAAAATAAAACTCAGAGGAACACTTAATGAAGAGGCCGGAGATTTGACGAACACATTTGGAATTCCGTCTGGTCCAGAACCAATGCTTGTGTCAAGAGTATTAATTATAGACTCGATATCTGCAGGGCTAACTGCAGGAGCAGGAGCAGGAGAAGAGGGAAACCATAAGAAGAATCAGATGCTGAAGAGGAAGTTATAGTAGAAAAGAAGTCCGCGAACAAGTTGGAAATGGATTCCAGTGTTGAACTTTGTTTATCATTCCAATACATGGTGCTAGGAAAGTGCGGGGAGGACTTCAGATGATTAATATATGACCAGAATGGTTTTGACTGGTTGGAATGAAGTGACTGCTCTATGTGCGAAAAGTAATTATTCCTTGAGCTTTTAATTAATAATTTCGCGGAGGCACGGGATCTAGAGAATTCATTATAAGTGTCAGAATCACCGGTCAATCTAAACTTTTGGTGAAGTTTGTTCTTAATCTTCAGAGCTTCTAAGATGTCACGGTTGAGCCAAGGTCGCTCAGAGCTCTTTTTGGACCTACATAGGGGTGTAAATTGACGGATAAGCGAGTTGAAGTGGGAATAAAATGTAGTAAGAGCTTCTTCGCAATCAAGGCAGTCAAAAAAAACGAGAAACCAATCAAGTAAATTCAAAGATTCCGACAATACGCTGTAATTGGCTTTCCAGAAGTTGAACTTGAGCGGCTGATGGCATTTAAGTGATTTTGGAAAGCTCATGCTGATCTCCAACAACAAAGGGGGATGATGGGGGTCAGGAGATACATAGAAGTGAGGTGCAGCAGCTACGTGAATATGCCCAGTATCAATGTTCGACATTACAAGACCGTTTATATTTAGAACGTAATTTAATTGGTTAAAGGAAGATTGGGAAAGAAAATTCGATAGTAATACAGACTGCCGATTAGCAGACAAGATATCAATAGATGATCCCATTCTACGGAAGGAAGATTGAAGTCACCACAAATAATAATACGTGAAGTGGGATAAAGCGAAAGACAATACGATGATAGTGAGTCAAATAGTGAATCATAAAAGTCAAAAGAAGAGTTATAGGGAAGATAGATGCAGAATATGCACAACGGGGCGGAAAGAGTATTTGATTTCGGGGGATAAAAATGTCGCAAAGCTCACTGGAAAGATCTTTAGCAACAGCAATCAGTACTCCACCACCATCAGATTTCTTTGTCAGATTAAAATCGCAGTCCCTTCGATTGGCAATGTGATTTGGGAAAAATTCCGAGCTTTGTATATTACTCTTCAACTAAGTCTCAGTTAAGCAAATAATATTATCATTTGCAAGAATTAATGAAACGCTTAGGCTACGTAATTTGGTCCGCAAATCTCTTACATTTTGATAATATAAGTTAATATTATTTAAAGTTTTAGTGTCTGTTATGCGTTGATTTTTCTATGTGAAGTTCTCAGAAAATTTCTCCTTCTGGGAGGATTGTAACGCTTTACTAAAGTTCCATCCGGCCACAAATTTTGATTCAACAAAGCGCTACATTCGGCTGGAACACTAATTTTGAAGGAAGCGATCTGACGATGGGGAAGATTTTCTTTTGTTAACTTAACACTGTCTAATATGGAAAAAGATGATCCAAACTTACGCTTCACGTGTTTAGTTAACATTTCGACAGTAGTTTTATATGAAAGCCTCGAAACAAATATTTTCAGGAAGATTTTTTAACCGACATTCATAGGAGAGTAGGTTGTCAGTTTCGCCCGTATATTTTTTTCCATGATTGTGCTTTGAACAACGGTAGACATTTTCTTATAAAACAAACAAAGTTTGGACTTCTGCGCTGATTCTGCGACACAACTGTTCGATGCATGTTGCGTCTTTCATTATTAGCATTGCATTTAATAGGCAACATATCGAACTAAAGAGGTTCGGAACGGAATTGCAATCCATTAACGGACTCTGGACGCATCAGTATTAGCATTTCGTTTTTTAAAATAAAAAATGTAAATTTCAGCACACTTTCGTATAAAATTTAAACAACTCTTCAACCGATTTCAATAGCAGAGTTGATTATTAGTTTCCTTCAAATCATTCTAATACTTTGTTTCATTACTTTTTAGTTTATGTCTGGGCATTAATTTTGAGCGTCCCTTTTTAAGAACATGGTTATCGAATGAAGAAGAACATTTACTGGCAAAACAAAAAACATCTTTTCTTTGTGGTGGACAATACCTTGTACTAATGTCTTTCGGAACGGATATTAGTATTTAGTTAAGGTGTATTGCAATCGAAAATTAGTATTTAAGGTTCATTTATGTGAAATTCATGCACTAGTTTTCTATACTCTATGGATTTGATATCATAATTTTCATTGGTGATGAAAGGGATCATAGTACAATCTAGTCAAAAAGCTGAATTTTAAAAGAATTCAATTGAAAGAATTTGCCTCTAAAAAGTATGAAATAAAAAATTTTTAGGAAAAAAATAAAATCGACTTTAAAGTGCCTTAAAAAGGGTGACATAAATTTCATCAAAGCGGTGCCAAGTCAATTGCCCCGTTCCAGTATAATAAAGTTAAATACACTATAACCACTGTCAATGAAACGGGGAAAACTGATATGGTACCGCTTCCATGAAATTTATTTCATCCTTTTTAGAGCAATTTCAAGTCGGTTTTCTTTTTTGCCTAAACGTTTTATTTAAATATTTTTTTTTTTGTATGGTTTAAACTTAACCGTCAATGAGAAAGATTCGAAATTTCTTGGGTATTTTACGTTCCCACCTAAAATTAAAAGTAATATTTGTGCCTTCAAGTCAAGCATTTTCAAAGAAGCCGAGAAGAGGAGTTTCTGAATTCCTTGCCATGAATAGAAATTCCTTTTAAATATTTGAATTACAGAGCCCGTTGGAGCCAAAGCCCCAACCTTCTCAATGGAGTCCAAAAGCTACACATATCTCAAGCACGTTGGACGGAAATTTGCTTTGTTATGTCAAGCGCAAGCGTACCCTGTCCCATTGATAAGGTTAGTTTTAATCTTAATATATTGTTTACGTATACCACTTTTGCAATAGAGCCTATTGGATACAAAGCACCAGTGTTTTCAAATGATGCAAAAAGTATAACATTCATAAGGGAACAGGGTCATAGTTTCGGGCTTCTTTGTCAAACGCAAGCATATCCTGTTCCGATAACAAGGTTTGTTAAAATTATTGTTTTGTAACGAATTTACGGGTTTCATAATTTAATTTACATATTAAAAAGCATCTTCTTTTTACCAACGCGTTAGTGCAAAATAAAATAGTCCTCTTAATATTTCCGTACAAGAATGTTATTTCTTAAACATGTTTGTAAATAAAATGCGAATAATGCTCATAGCACATTACGGTGTTCCTT
This sequence comes from Odontomyia ornata, assembly GCA_963969285.1. NCBI lineage: Eukaryota > Metazoa > Arthropoda > Insecta > Diptera > Stratiomyidae > Odontomyia > Odontomyia ornata. The sequence goes on along the minus strand of OZ017742.1, from coordinate 195,844,218 downwards.
CTAGACTGGGACTAAAAATCTAGAGATTTCCAATTGTAGATTCCTGCTACTAGGGGATAATAATGAACGACCCGCAGTAGCAGGTAGTTCAATTGTTTACACAATATTTTTGAAAATTTTTGCTTTTTATGCCCATTGCAATCTAATTTTGGTCGTGCCTTATATTTAGGGCGGTTATCCCAATCCTTTCAAAATTCTTTGTCACTAAATCACATCCTCTATCCTTTGTAAAGTCGCATTTGTAAAGCATGCAATTTTTCGTTTAAAATTTAGTTTTAACAGTCTTATTCTGTGTGTCCAAAACGAATATCTAAATGATGCCCTCGAGCTGCCACTTATCTGCATAAATATAAATTACTTGACAGGTACAAGTTCCTCATCATTATTCTGTGAGTCTTAGTAGGCACATTATAATAACAAAGACAAGTCTCGTCCTCTGTCCCGATGTTGCTCACTGAATGAGATTGTCCCAGTATAAACACCTGCTAACAAATCTAACATTGTATTACCTGCTCTTCAAATCAATCCATGCGGCACCCATAGAAAGTAAATATTCTTAAGATGCAGATGATCGTACAGAAACGAATGTATACTAGTAGGTGTGTGGAATCTTCTCCTCTATCATAAAATAGGTTACTCTTCTGTCTTTGTCAAGTATTTCGTCATACCAGCAACGTTTTCGTCCGTTACAAATATTTGTGGCACTCGGCACTCTCCAAGAAATTTCTGTACAGCCGAATACAGTCGCATGCCAAACATTATCTAGCGTAAAATTTTTAAGTTCTTATCTAAGACAAAGTTATACTTTAAAATTTCGCATACTGCAACAGCACAGGACGCTCTTTAAACTATCACTGGTAAGGAAAACTTTAGCCCCTAGACTAGGCTGCGACTGTGAAAGTTTGATGTTTTTGCACGCAGAGAATAAATTCTAATACCTTCTTCTAATTATATTCAGCACTAAATTCATGGTTCTTAGACTATCTAGTATAAAACAATTTTCCCACTATGTCGCACCCTTATTATTAAAATAAAGATAACAAAAAAAACTTTAGGAAAAGAAGAAAACCTTGAAGTCGGCTTTGCACTAAAAAAGACAAAATAAAACATATGGAACCGAAGCCAAATGAATTTTTCCCCGTTTATTTATTTTTTTTTTAATACCTCCATTCCCTTCTACTCTCTCCATCACACTTTCTTCGTCCCACAACGCTCGTGCGACCTGCACTTCACATTTTGTCGTTTCTTCAGGTGTGCCACCCAGACAATGATTAGACCATCGGTATAAGGGGGCACACAACTTATGTGAATTTATCCTATTAATCTCATCTTGTCCATTTCGTGATCAGTTCTTAGAGATAAAAAAACTTTGTAATACGCCGTGGGAAAAATACTCTGAGTTATAAAGTTAGCTGTCATTTCAAGCATCTTGACGATAGGGTTTAAAGTGCCCTTAGATGCTATGTTGAAATTTATTGGACTGAGATTCTCCATAATAATATCTTTCTGCTATTCAATCTCGACGACTGGGTCAGGAAAGGCCCTAAGATGCGATGTAGAAATTTATTGCACTGAGATTCAATCGTTGTTAAATAAATATTCTTTTAGCCTTTTTTTTAAAAACTATAAGTGAGTTTGCATCCTAAACTGAATATGGGAGATTGTTGTATATACGTAAGGCATCATTCGTAGCATCATTCTTTAGACGATCCATTCTTGCAAAAGGTATTATGAATTGATTTGCGTTCCTAGCATTGCAGTGATTTTTCTGCGACACTTTCATAAATTGAATATGTGACGACGAATTTGAATTCAAGCATTTAAAAATAAACTTGGCTTTCTCTGCTTCAACGATTTGAGTAAATGTTAATGCTTTCGCTGATTGGTACACAAATCTGGTTGGTGTGCGTATTGGTAGATTTAGCATATTTTTATAAGCTTTGGTAAGCAACCTGGAGATTATATTAAGGTGTTGCTTTGATGACTGGCTCCAGATTACTACTCCGTAATGTAGTTTCGACAGAACGAATGCATTTAGCACCATCTGCTTGATATTGCTTGGTAATCCTTCATATCTTCTCAGTAATCCAATAACAGGAGCTAATTGTCTTCTTAAGTTGTTTATATGCGACAGCCATGTTAATCGTTGGTCGATGATGAGTCCAAGATATTTGAATTCCGCTACTCTCTTCAGTTTTTCGCTATTAATTCTTATATCAATGTTAATGTCTTCCTTGTTCTTCTGTTTGAAAATAATGTATTTGGTCTTAGAAGTATTTAGCGGTAGCTTATTATTACTTAACCACGAATGATATGTACTTAGATCCTCATTAATGGTATCCTCTAAGTAATCTTTTTTGCATCCCGAGTAAAGTAGAACTGTGTCATCAGCATGTGAAAGGAAGATTTGGGCGACGTAATTGTAGAAGTAAAATTGCTTGTTGGCGCTGGCTGGATTCCATTGGCAATTTTTTCACCTATAGTTGAACAAAAGATATTGAGGTTACTTGCAGCTTCAAATGCATTTGCTGAAGATGAGTTCTCTATGGTGAAACCCTGGGTCGTAGAGCTACGCGTTGAGTTTCTTTTAACTTCATTTATTATGTCCCATATTTCATGCGCATTGTCGGCCGCTGCATCTAGTCTTTTGGAGTAATACAAAAGTTTTGCTTCTTTCACAACACGTTTAGATGTTTTATTGGCTTTGATGCATATAAACCTGAGCGATTGATCATTCATATAAGCCTTCCGCTTGTTCCTACTTGCCTCAATAACTTTTTTGGTTATCCATGAATGTTGACGACATCTTATTTTTTTCTCCGTAGTCGAGGTGTCCTTAGCTTCCATTATGATGTTTGTGAGCTCCACTAAGTTTGAAGGTTTTTGGTTATTTAATAAACCCTTAAGATTTGATCTAAAGAGGTCCTTATTTAAGTATTTGAAAACTTTGTAAGCAGGCTTTTGCTTTTTATTTATTTTAATGCCTTGAATAACAACTTTCAAAACACGATGATCAAGTTTAGGCCAGTCCTCTAGAGTATAAGCAATTTTCCCAGCGATTTGATTATCATTTGTGACTATGTGATCCAGGCAGGTATTAGATGCTAGTCGGGTAGGTTGAAGTGGGTTCACAATAGTGGCACCATTCGTTTCTAGTACGTCTTTGTACATCCTTGACTCATCAGATTCAACCATTAGGTCTATATTCGTATCGGCAACTGTGATCAAATTATTTTCCATAGAATATAGTTCATCTAATCTCAAGCACAGGTCTTGCGCGTTAAGTCGGGTGGGGTTGTAAAATGTGCCAATTTTTATTTTCTTACCAGGGCATACTAGTTCGACGACTACCATATTGTATTTATCCGGTATTACTCGCCTCGTTACGAAATTAAGAGTTGTTTTAATAAAATTGCTGTTCCTCTACCTCTTCCGGGCCTGCAGAAAAATACAGAATCGTATCCCTGAATGTTGTAGTACTCCACTTCCTCGGAATATATCCAGACTTCATTAAATATAATTAAATCTAAATTCGAATGTTGCTTTACATAAATTTGAAGTTCGTTAAGTTTTTGTCTTAAACTTCTTATATTAGCATAGAGGATAGAAATTGGGGTGTCTTCAAATATCTTTGTACTATTGAATGGCATATTAATAATCGTAGTTAATGCTTCTCTTAGCAATCAAAATCCTACGTTTTAATTCTGGGCATTCCGTCGAATCTGCCCGGTGTGCATGGCCAATTTTCTTACCATTTTCAATACAATTACAACATTTGTCAACTGAGCTTTTAAAGTCTCTTGTATCATGCTGTGATCCACATTTTGCACACCTCAGTTCTCCTTCACATTTTGATGTCTTGTGATTGAACTTTTGGCATTTGAAGCACCTCGTGACGTTAAAATCTTCCTTTATGTAGTATGATCCATAGTCGATATTAACATATCTATTCGCTATCTTCTTGAACATTGTTCCATTCACCTCTAAAATATGTAACCATTTTCCGCTCCGTATTCTTCTAGAGTGATCCAATGCCATTTTATCTTCATCTAAAATGTTCGGGTTCAGACTTTGGATTTCAATTCTTAGCTCCTCGTTTGTGAATTGCTTCTCTAATCCATTTATAACCAATCTTGGTTGAAGAGACTTAGTTTCCATTATTTCGTATCCCTTCATATTTTCCTTAATAATATTGAGAAGCGTAGATGCATTTTAATTCGAAGGAGTCTTAATAATTGCTCCACCATTTCAAATCGGACGGACTAGCTGGAGTGGAGTCTTGCATTGAGAGGGTCGGATTTTAGATTTGAAATCGGAAAGAGTTTGATCGGAGCTTGAATGGGCTTTGGGCTTGATGATTATGCTTTCTTGTGATGTTGTGTTTGTGCGTTTTTCTTTCTGCAAACCAGTATCCAATTTGGTCACATCTGCATATGTAATTTTATATACCTGAGTGTTTTTTCCATTAAGGCACTGACGGTAGACTTCAGTTCAATTAGCTGGTTGACTGTTTGCTTCATTTGTTCCATGAGACGATCATCTTTTAATTTTTTGTTATAAGATTTACAAGCGGAGCACGTCCAAAGACATTTTGAGTAATCTGCATAATCTTTAGATATCTTTCTTCAGCCATTTTAATACAGCTTATGTGGAACCACTTATTACATATTCCATCACACTCTATTCCTTGCTCCGAATTCTTAGCGGTCTTTTTGCTTTTACCACATTTGTTGCATTCCACCGTCGACATTTTCCTTATTTTATTATTTTAGGAACTCTTACCAATAATAGTTGAAAAGGATTCAATCACTACTATTTTAATCTTATGATAATAATTATTATTTTATAAATTGTCTGCAATATCAAATTATTACGCGTAGGGGAAATAATATTAATACACCTTATAAAATTAATTTGAAAATTATCAATAATAATTAGTTGGAAAAATTGTTATTAAGTTTATTCTAAATTTTATAAATTTATTATAAATTTTCTAAATTTATTATAAATTTTCCAAATTATCTTCGTACTACACGAGAATCCCTCTCCTCGTATAAAGAATAATTGGAAAATCTAGCGGTTTAATGCAGAATTTTTAAATGTAGAATTTCCTCTAAGATAATGTACTTATCCTTGATTTTCACTCTTGAAAATACCGAAATTCTAACACCAAATCCACCAAATCAAGAAACAGCTGACTTTACTTTAAAATTCCACTTTTTGAACGTTTTTTCTATAGAGTTGATAAATTTCACGTCACCACCTGACAGTTGTCACTGTAGCAGTTCTAGTTACGATTAATTAATAAGTTACTGTTACTTTTCAATACAGGAAAACTGATTCGGCTCCGATTTTCAACATGAACCCTCAATTACAATAAATAATGACCTGAGTTCATGCTGAATCTATAATGATTTGCTTCAGACTTACCGACCTAATATTCCATTTCTCAAGAACAATTTTGAGAGGCCTTGAACTGATGCAAGGTTGTTTTCAAATTAACAATAAATTTTTGCCTTGAGTTTAGAATTAGAACTAAGAACGCCGGCAACCGTGAACTGCTGCTTAAATCTTGCGGGAAGCTTTGTTGCATATTCCGACCGTACTGGTATTCTCCCATTCACAAATTGCCTACTTATCACCTCCATCTTCTTTTGGGCACACATACCTTTATTTTTATTTATTTTTTTTATAAAAACATTTAATCATTTACCTTTATATTTTATTTGCCGTCATATTGATTTTACCTTTCGTATATTATTTTTAAATACAAAAAAATCGTATCTTTCCCACTAACAAAATTTCATTCATTAGTTCTCATTAACGCAACTTCATTCTATTCCTTTCACTAAGAAAATCTCATTCCTTCCTTCCTACTAACAAATTTTATTCTTTCCCAAAATCAACAAACATCTACGGTGTGCTCATTGTAACGACATCCACGTAGGCATGTGGAATTTACTTGTTATTTGATGAGTGGGAGATTATCAGAAGGTGGCTCCAGTGCTAGTGCGGTGGACTCTCAACCTGGGGATTTGCTGGGACCCTGGGTTCAATTTCCCCCGGGCGCAGGAAACTCTTTTTAATTTCGTCAAAAGCATTTGTTTCCGTGTGTATAACGATTTGCATATAATTAAACGTTATCATGGTTATATGCGAATCGCCATATATGCAAATGGAAATTGTTGAATTTGTCGAAAATGACAGGATCTGTGAGGAACGGAACCGAAATGTATTGAACTTCGATTACGTTACCTCGGTACGGTAGCGGTAATTGGAAAGAAAGAACTGCGCGATTGGGGAGTGGCAGTCAGTCTTAATTAGAGTTCGGACGGAAAGTTTTCCGTGGGTAACGACGAGTGAGTGGAATTGTTGAAAAAAAAGTTAGTGGCGGAATATTGGTGTGAAAAAGGAAAAATAAGAAAGATTTGGAAGTGAAAGTTTTAAATTGTCGGGCGGTATTGTAATGTGACGCCTACGCCCGGGAATCGAAGTGATTCCGATCCCGAACCCTGGCGACCGGCCAGATATGTATGACTTCGAAGTGCAAGCAGACTTCATCTTTCGTGCGGATATCACTGCGCAGAAAATATATTTTTTTTTAAATATTTATATCTGTGGATATAAATATTTGAAGAATAATATTAATTAAACACCGATACATTTCGATGCATATCTATCTGGCAATGCCTCCCACAGTTGCCGTCAAAACGTCGAATGGACAGAAACGTGGAAACTGGTTGGAAGTGTCATTCTGGATATAACCTTCAAAGAGTCGAGCTGAGAAATTCGGAATAGCAACCGGGGGCGAGTGTTCCGTGTGATTTTGAATTCAGTGCGAGATTTGGTACAATAAATAGTGCGGTGACATTTGCATTGTTTTTACGTGCTCCACGTAACCTGCTTCAGGATTCCCATTTTTTTTGTGCAGTTAAAAGGCTTATGCAAATGTGGTTGTAGCTTGTGCCGCATAGCGGTAATTTGACACACCTGTTACTTTGCACTTGTTTATGCTATACACACAGCAAGCATTGAGTCAAATGATCCTCTTCTGTCTTCACGACTTGAACAATTAATGAAAATTAATGAAGAGTTTGGACCATAATGTTGGAAGTAGGTGTATCGATGCCTTCACTACGTACGTTGGAACACGTCACTACTTGCCCGATGGATCAATTTTATCGATTCCACACTATGACGAAGTGTTCTAGGCGGCAGGACATCATCTTTTCGATTGAAGATAAGTTGCTTGATAGTACGAGTATGTGGGCGGGCGATGTCATTGGGCACTACGATAACGCAGAACATAAACTTCAATCTTTTGCAATTTGGTTTCCACTTACACTAAGCTGTAATTTCATGAGACCTGGCTTTCCTGAACTTAAGTGGCGAAAGAATGGAGCAGACGTCGATCGAGTGACATCGCTTAAGGGCCAACATACTCTTATAGCTGAAGAAAGGAAATTCATAAATGAAAAAGTAGAAAGTTTGAAGCAAGGTGTTATTTTCATTGTTTTCGCTGTTGTGGCTGTGGGAGTCCCGTCAAATACAGGTGCTGTGGAAGGCGGGAAGCTAACTATTCACTGTACAGTTGTTGGTACAGATCCAACAATTACGTGGGCAAGCGACAACAAAACTAAATGAAACAACAGGCGTGTTGGGCCGTGCGAAACAGGCGGTATACAGTGCCAATGTGAGTACTTTATGGAACTTATACATTATCCGTGCCAGTCTGTTTTTTTTTGCTTCGCCACGTTCAGTTTTAAAGTAGTAGAATAATGAAAGTCCCTGTAAAACAACAGAAATTAAAGTACAACATTAATACCTACAAAAGGCAGATCCGCGTCAACTTAGCAAATATTTATTCACTTGTATGTTCATTTTACTTTCCTTATCGTGTCCAAAATAATTCAAAATTGATGGACCACAGACACAATTCCAAAACGACCTGGAGCAAAATTATGAACTCCTGTTAAGCATTTTTTTGTAAGGAACATTCTAGTAGACGAATATATTGACTGGAATTTTACAAATGTAGGTTCTCAATTAAAACCTAGGATAACTATGCATAATAAAAACAAAATGATTGGAAGGATAAGCCAAAATTAAATTGCATATGGATCAGACGAACTAATTAATACAAAAAGAAAATAGATTGCTTTAAAAAGAAGTTACATACTTACTACAAACAAAACGGAACGCATAGTTAAAATACAAAAAAAATTGAAGACAATCAACCAATATCTCCCCATCCCAACTAGAACCTTAGACTTCCTTCCTCTTGTCCCCTTCGAGTTACAAGACAAAAACCAACAGTTAAGTTGAGACATAGTAATATGACCAAAAGGTTTTGAAAACATTTGCCAACCGAAATAAAAAAAAATTTAAACAACTAAAGGCCCAATGATCTAATAGTCTTATTCATATATACGCGCATATGCATCCATGCATGTGATTCAATTTTGGTTATACGAAACTTAATCGAAATAGGGTGAAAACGAGAATGGCTGTTTTCTTTACTATTCATTACATATTTAGTCTCCTGTGAAGTTGCAAGAAGTTTTCAATATTTAAAAATATCGTGACTAACCTTTTAATATTGTAGTTTTCTTCCGGCTAATGAGGTAGAACAAATCCAAATTTGGGCTCATATCGTTATAAATGTTTACATTTTATAAAAAAAAAAACAACTTTTTCTAATAACCTGGCTCCAATAAGTTTAAAACAGATCTTTTCTGAATAATTTAGTAAATGTAGTTTTAACAATATACTTTGGTGTTCAGTGAGAAATTTACTAAAGTTCTTTTGCTTCTGAATAACATAAACGGTGCTAACAAAATGATTTTAAAAATTTTAATTCGCTGAGACTACAATGTAATATAAATGAAGAGTGATTCCTTCCCCAATAATCATTATAAATGTTGTATCGGAATTTGTTTGCCTCAGCCAAAACCCATATCGAGCTAGATATAGTCTATAAAAAGAAAAAGTAGGCCATTGAAAGGGATCTATTAAGTTTTAAAATTGCTAAATGTCGTTGTAGTATGTAAAAGAAACTACAATAAGTATTTTCAAGAAAAAAAAAACTTTTGCGTTAGAAAAATAAAATAAAACGAATCGTTGAAAAGAGTGATTTTCGGAAAAGACTGCTTTACGCTAAGATTATCATAAATTTAAGTTCATTTCATCCATTAAGCTCTAGGAGGATAATAAAAGAATGTAATGTGACGCCTACGCCCGGGAATCGAAGTGATTCCGATCCCGAACCCTTGCAACCGGCCAGATGGGTATGTCCTCGAAGTGCCAGCGGACTTCATCTGTCGTGCGGATATCGTTGCGCAGAAAATATTTCTTTTCTGTCCAAATATTTAGATCTGTGGATATAAATATTCGAAATATAAAATTACTCCAAATCCCGACACATTTCGAGACATATCCATCTGGAAATGCCCCTCCACCGTGGCCATCGAAAAACTATGCCACTGGCGACAAATGGAGAGGCACATTGCCGCCATGTGGCGTGCCATTCCACACACATCTGGTTTGTCCGATGTGACAACCGGTTGGATTTGACAGCCACATGGAGAGGACGTACAAGTAGACAATTTCTTAAATATTCAGTTAATTATTGAAGATTATCTGATTTAAATTTTGTCTAATTTAATTCTTCAACTATTTGCTAAGTTATTATTGCAAAACTGTGCGCGTAGCTAGCGAATAATTCGACATAAAACGTTTTTTCTTCTACGTCGTCCAGAACGTGTCATGGTGTGGTGTCGGTAGCGACTTGGCGCGGTCCTAGAGGTGATTAAAACTATTAAGAGGTAATTTTTTTCGTTCGGCGTACATCGACGAATGCCTTACCATGTTTTCCTTGCAGTTCATCGCCCCCTCGTCGTCGAAGCGCCTCAGCATTCGACCCGCCTAAAAATCTACCCACCCATTGAGTGGAAATACACCTAGTCCCGTCGGAACCACAACAGCAGTTCCTATTGGAATTTCAAGGGTACAATTGATGCCAGCTCACCCATCGCCTGTTCTTGCACAAAATTCTGACTCAAATTCATCGGCCAATAATCAAATAGTTATACATAACGCGCAAGATGTCGTAGCAGCCACAGTCGGTGCTGAAGCAACAATTGTCACGACAAATATGTCGAATCAATCAATTAATAATAAAAATTCACCATCAACAACACCAACACACAATCAAGCACTGACAGGACAAATTGTTACTGCTCAAGGAGGCTGTGGAGGATCCTAATTGCCCAGCTAAGTATCGGAAATAATCATAAGAAATGAGGCATATGGGGTTGCTGGGTTGTCTAGCACTAGTCTACTCAATGGCCTAGCAAGAAATATCTCTTTGACATCCATGATTGCCTAGTTGTTTGATTAGTATTTATGTCAGTTCTGCAGACCGGGTCAAATATCGATGTCCATTGGGCAGTGTTTATATTCCGCCCGGCTTATTTTACCGACTGAAAGCGAAAGTATATATTTGATTCTTTGAGAATAAAACCATTCCTCAAAGATTTCATTTCCAAAGCAAGTTTCCGGCGGTCCAATCGTTCGGCGCCGCATATCATGGAAGTTCCTGATTTGTATTACAGTCGCGATGAATATGTTGAAACGGCTTCGGGTAATAAAGTAAGTCGGCAAACTGTCCTCTGTGGATCTCAGAACATTGTCTTGAATGGGAACGTTATAGTTCAAAGCGGCGCTATAATTCGAGGCGATCTTGCTAACGTCAGAACTGGCCGTTATTGCGTTATAAGTAAAGAAGCAGTTATAAGACCACTATTTAAGCAATTTAGCAAAGGCATATAAATCAATCTCTTAAATCGATACTTAGAATAACTTTAACAATTATACTAGACGCTATTAAAACAATTAATTGGGCTGTGCATATGAGGAAAAAATTTAGGAAACGGACAAAAAAAACAAAGATTCAAAACGGGAACATTGTGACTAATGAAAGGAAATAGCTATTTAAAAAAAAAAATATTTATGTAAAATTGCTAAGGAATGAAATAACCGGATTATAATACAACAACAACAAAAAAATATTGAGGAAGATCAAATTAATTTATGCAATTAATTGATTACTTACTGAAAATATTCGATAATTATATTAAGTAATGTGTTAATAGAAAGCAACCTCTAAGAGCTGATTAAGATATAAAGAAAAAACAACTAAATAACGCAATGAGCGAAACCCTCATTTCCAATTTGCACAGTGATCCCTCGATTTATGTGAACTTGTAGTTCCAACTAGGAATCGCGATATAAATATTTTAAATATTGGCGATATTATATTTTTGGTGAGGATATATTTGAGTAGATCAGTATTGTGAAGTCGTTTTAGCGGGTAGTATTTAGGTATCAAACTCTTTACTCACACCATGTGATTAATGTATAACTAGTACGATCGCCAGATATATATTACATTTAGGTCAGTAAAATCTTCCATTTAAAAAGGACCACCCACTCATAGTTTTTAGTGCATTTTAGCGCATAATCAGCTTTGTAGGGAGCGCGTCATTGTTACACTATTTTTCCAGGCTAAAGTTAGGGTGGGGTGTTTTCTGTATAATCATATGTATCACGTTATTTGGCATTCACTGACTAATCAAAATACCTTTTTAAATATACAATGCAGATGTATGTTTTTTTTTTGTTGTTAAGTTTCTTTTAGATCTTCCTGTTTTTTTAATATTGCCAAGGTATCAAGTATTTCCGGAATTTGGAATTTTATATTCTACTTTCCACCAAACATAATTTCTTTAACCAAATACATAAGGCTTCCCACAACATTCATCTTAATTCTCAGTTGTACATAACTGGAATTGCGGAAACGCGAGAGTCATGTAAATCGATGGGGAACTAATATACATATATACATAGATATAGTACATCCCGTTTATAAATTAACCATACAATTTAGGTATAAATTAAATTAATTCAAGAGAAAAAAGATCAAAAACATACAAAATCAAGTAAACGCGATATTTATATGATTTTTTTTTTTGATGCTTTATAAATCACAACCACACGATAGAGCATGTAACGTTAAAAGTTGAGCTGAAATCATATCGAACGGTGAGAAAAAGTAAAATCAGTAATTCGCAAAAGTATAGAATGTTTTATGAAGTAGAAAGAAAAAAAATCCTTACAAAAAGTGTAAACCCGAAACAAACAAAGATCAATTCGTAGTTAATTCAAATAAAAAGAATTTAATCAATTTTAAATAAATATAATCAAAAAAAAAATATATAATGTATTAAATAGCTAATAACTTTTTTTGATATTTATTATTACAATAATATGTAAAATGTAAGAAAGACTACATTAAAGTAAACGGTACAAAGAAATTACAATTTAATAATAGACAACACTATTAACATAGCTGTTATAAATAATAACCAAAACAGAAGAATACAAGAAAAAAAAAATGACAAAATAAAATTTGTTCGCATTAATAGGAAGAAAATGAAACAAAGAGATAGAGGTACCCAAAACGATTTTGGTTTCTTCATACCATGCATTAATTACAAGAAACATGAAAAAGCGAAATGATTAAAATACCATAGTTATATACAGTATACATGCACATTAAAAACAAACACTTAGTGATACATACCCAAGTAAAAGATTCATAGAGTATAACATATAATCCTCTCTCTCTTGATAAGTTCAATTTATTTCAGTATTCTTCTTCATTTGTTTTTATAATCTATCTGAAATGAATAAAGCCATGAATTGCTAAATAACCCAAGACTTTTGTAGTGAATATTGAGTTCCATAAATGTCCGTGAAGGACTGCAGCGATGTTCTGCTGCCTCGGCAGAGGAAGGTGTTGATTCCTGCCGAGAATGCCCTCGTCCGGAGACGCGTGAATGCGCTGGCAGGCTAGCATTGCGGTGTCGTGGGGCGGGTTCGTTTCCCCGGCACGAGGACTCACTACAAAACATTTCGCATTCACGAATTGCTTGCAGAGTTCGAGAGGACGACCGAAGTCGCAAATCTGTAGATAACCTCCACGAAGGAATTACGACTTGTTGCGAGAACAAGAGAAACCTGAGAAGAAAGGCGAACTTCGGGTAACCTCGTCTTTACCCAAGTAAATTCAGGGCCCACAAATGAAAGAGGGGCAACCGGGTGGTGGTGGAGCCCCTTCATGCCCACCCAACCGGAATAAATCCAATGTTAAACTGTTGAAGTGGCCAGGTATTCCTCTTCTGAGTGGAAAACTCATATAACTTGAATTATATGAACTTTCCCATCAGAAGGGGAGTACCCCGGTGACCAATTTATGTCATAGAATTATACAATTGAATTGCATAACTTTATGCCATAAAAGGGCACTTGGCTTGGGCCACTCAACCCATTAAGTCTCCTGAAACAAAAAAATTTTTAAGTACCCGGTAGCTGGCTCATATTTTGGGGTGGAAGCCTGCCACCGTACCGGGTCCTATACCCGATTGGAAAAGACCGGAAGGAAAAGACCGATTTTCCATTTAATCCATCATTTTTTTGTTTTTATTCGAACAACGTTAAAGCAATGGAACAGTATGATTTTTCTATGGCAATCAGCACAGCAATTTACAACACCATATTGAAAAGCATTTAATCGTTGAAAGAGGGAAATTGATATTAAAAGAAGATTAACATTATACGAAAATTCATTTTTTCTCTGATTTCCTGTAGTATTATAATTATTGTGGTTAGCTCTTGTAGATGCCACACTTTCACCCTACATACATTATGTAAAAAAAAAAAAAAATTCTTACATAGATTTTTTTACGACGATTCTTCTTCTCTTTTTTTTTTTCTTTTTTTTTTACAAATTCAATAAATATTTTTCAAAAAAAATATTTCAATAAATATTCAATAAATATATTTTTTTTTTTTTTTAAACTCAATAAATATTTAATTAAAATTCAATAAATATTTTTTTTTGAAAAAAATTCGATAAATATTTCTTTGTTTAAAAAATTTCAATAAGTATTTAATTAAAAAATGTTAAGAGGTTACTTACAGTACCTTTCCCTCGACGACGAGCGCTCGCTGACGATGTGGAGGTAAGCAAGTCCTGAAATTTTTGGTAGTGAAGAATCGCGTCCATACATCAAATTTTTAACACACGAGTATTAAGACATAGAATAACTCTTAAGGGTGTATAAAATCATCTAAAAAATTCAGCTATCAAAGTGTAAATACATATAGACTTCCTTGAATATCAGAACCGTATGGTCTTCGAACGTGGTAATGCTCGCTGCTACTTCTTCTACGGCTTTTAATGTTTAATATTGCGTTTATATGCAATCCGTTGGTCAATATATGGATTGAGTGATTTGACTAATTCTTCTGGATCTAACTTTCCAGTTGATTTATCACTCCTTGTTGAACTATGTTTGAATACACAATGCGCCTTTTTGCATACAAACGGTGTGGTTTCCCAGAAACAGGGAGTACGGTCCCGCCGTTTCCCAATCAACATGTGCCGCTCCGTAATATGAAGATCTTCACCTCGGCCTTCCAACCACCTGTTACACCCCACTTCGGGACCTAATGCTGATGGCTCATGGCGATATCGGCAGTTGCTATCATTTTTTTTACAGGCACGGTCGTAGAAAAAGTAGCAATATCTGAAGTTCCTTTTTTTTTTTTTTTTTGTTTTCTTCTTCTTTTTCCGCTGTGCATCCACAGGATGGTAGAAGATGTCTCTGCCACAAACGTTTTCTTAGCACGTCACCCTCGTCAACCATCCAACCATATTCCTCCAAGGACCACCACGAGCACACAAATCACTTGTTGGCACTGTATCGAATCCGTCTTATCTACGGAGCGGTTTATGGGAAACTCTTCCCTGAAAACATCTTCGAGGCAAACGCAATAACCTCGCTCGTACCATATGGAAATAAAAGTGCCATCTATGTGTGAACATGCGGTGGTGATAATGCACACTCATTTCGGTTATTTTTAAAATTCGAAATTGTTTATTTTTTGTAGATTCGATTAAGTTTTCAATTGAAAGCAATTTATGTTTATAATTATTAGGCGTAATTAAGGCGGAAATAAATCGAAAGAATAGGACAGGCACGCGTTAATTACCCACAAACAAAACAATTTTTAATTAATATTATGGTTGGAAAGGGTAAAATTTGACAAATTTTGTGGGGTTTAAATGATACAATGATTTTATCGTTCCTATAATTTAAGGGGTTAACCGTTTCGTTCTAAGCATTTGCATACCGCATTACACCCAATTAGTTAAATTATGTTCAAAAGATATTGTAATAAAATCACTACACATTAAAACAGTTTTAGAATTTTGTTTCCCGGGTGTTAAGTACAAAAGAAATTTTTCCCTTTAATTATTTTTCATGCGAGAGAAAAAAAAAAACTAGTGTCGCGATGAGGAAGGTGACTGAAGGGTTACTCCTTGTTGAATTGAGTTGGTGCTGTGTGCCTGTGTCAGCGCTGCTTTTAGAGCCATAGCTCCTATATTACTACAGGGCAGCTAATTTTCTCGTGATCCCGAGGCAATGCGGATTGCGAAAAAGGAGCTGAAGGATATTTCTGTGCATCATGGGTTGGCTTCGGCGTCGGGACTAGAGATGACGGACAATAAAAGAAAAACACAATTGACAGACGGACGGACTGACTTATGTTAATGTTTGCCCGGAAATATACAACCCTTGTGCGTTTGTTGAAAATATATGCGGACGGACAAACAGACGTGACTAATTATCTATCGACGCAGGTCCTTCGCGTGGTATATTCCCACTTCTTTTCCCGATGGATCCGTTATCAAGTAACGGTTAGGTCCCATTACCTTTTTTATGCGGCTTTTCAGGAATCGCCTATCCAGCTTGGCGTTGTAATGCCCCGCGGCGTCACTTTGGCGGAAGTTTCGCCGGAAAACTTCATCTCCTTCTTTGAAATTAGCAGATCGTGACCGGAGATTGTACTGCGCTTCATTTGCACTACCTGCGGCCTTAATCTTCCGTCCGATTTGTTGGCGGAGGTCTCCTAGACGTTCGTGGGGCTCCAGCGCAACGACGGGGTCTCCCAAACACTTTAATTGCCGTAACAGTCGGTATGATTTACCATGGCAAATCATGTGCTGTCCAAAGGCGGCAAAGTAAGGGGCGACACCGGTGACAGAATGATATGAGGATCGCAGGGCGCATGTGATGGCGGACAATCGACGATCCCAATCCTTTTGAGATGGGTGAACGTAGGAACGGATCGCAGCCAATAGGGTGCGGTTCAAACGTTCTGATGCGTTGGACTGAGGAGAGTATATGGGCGTCAGTTGGTGTTCAACGCCACACTGCTCAAGTAGGCTCTTAAACTGCCGAGACCGGAACTGTACTCCATTATCTGAGTACACACTCTCTGGAACACCGAACACATGGAATACCCGGTTCTCTAAGAATTTCACGATCGATGGAGTTGTGAATTTACGGATAGGTTCCACCATTGGGAATTTTGAGAGCTGATCTAGAACGACTATAGCTCCGATGTGTCCCATTGAAGACCGAGGATATGGACCGAGTAGATCAATGTATAGACGCTGGAACACGCGTTCTGGAACGTTGAGTTGACCCATAGGAGGTCGAAGAGGCTGGTTGGGCGCTTTGGTGCCTTTACAGGTCTCACAGGCGCTCACGTAGTCTTTGACCTGGGATGCCATTTTAGGCCAAAAGAAGTATTTCTTGAGTCGCCGTAGTGTCCGACCGTAACCTCCGTGGGCACTTAAAGGATGGTCATGTGCGCGGAAGATCAGATGTTGTGTCATTTCCTCCGGTACCCAGAGTTTCCAAGACTCTTCTTCCTGCCATGGATCACCAGTGGCGTATTCATTTCGTCTATACACATAGCCGTCTATTACCTTCAAATCAGGCAGCTGTGTTTGTTGGGTCGCTATGGTTTGCCTCAACTCTTTGTAGCTATCTGATTCGAAATGTGGGCTGTCCAAATCTATTTCGATGGGGTCCTCGTCAGTTATTGTTAATTCGGCTCCCTCTGGGGAAAACATCCGTGAGAGAGTGTCGGGTACGATGTTCTGGGTTCCTTTCCGATGTTTGATGGAGAACTTAAACCCTTGCAGTTTAAGAGCCCATCTGGCTAGGCGTCCACTTAAATCTGCTTGGTTCATCAACCATTGTAGTGACGCGTGGTTCGTGATGATCTCGAATTGGTGGCCCTCGATATAAGCTCGAAACTTCTTCACAGCCATTACCGCTGCCAAACATTCTTGCTCGGAAACAGTATAGTTTCTTTGGGCCGAATTTAGCTTATTAGACATGAAGGCGATGGGAGCTTCCTCTCCTTCGTCGGTCAATTGCACCAGCACGGCTCCTACTCCATGTTGACTTGCGTCGCAATGAATGGAAAAGGGCTTCGTGAAGTCGGGGCTGTGCAAGACAGGAGCTGATGTGAGGGCTTGTTTAAGCTCTTCAAATGCCTTTCGGTTGATTCCGGTCCAAACGAACTTCCCCTTCCGCAACATGTCTGACAGGGGCGCTGAGACTGTTGCATAATTCCGAACAAACCTTCGGTACCAACCGCACACACCAAGGAAACGTCGTAGCTGCTTCACAGTTTTTGGTAAGGGGAACTCATCAATCGCACGAGTTTTGTCTGGATCCGTTTTGATAGTGCCATGTCCTATGACATGTCCGAGGTATCGGACTTCTTTCATGACAAACTTACTTTTCTGTACGTTGATGGTGAGTCCCGCCTTACTGATGTGCAGGGCTACTTCTTGTAGGAGTAGGAGGTGTTGATCGAACGTTTCCGTGATGAGTAACAGATCATCAAGGTACACGAACACTTGGTGTTTTAGGTGAGGTGGGATTACCTTGTCCATCAACCGAGTCATCGTTTGCGGCGCGTTACACAGGCCAAAGGGCATTGTGACGAACTGATATAATGGTTGTCCAGGCACTGTGAAGGCGGTCTTGTCCCTTGACCCCTCATCGAGTGGAATTTGCCAGAAGGCGTCTTTTAGGTCGAGACTGGTGATATAATTGGCTTTCGGTAGTCTCCCTAGTATTCCATCGATGAGTGGAAGAGGGTACGCGTCCTTGATGGTAACCGCGTTTACCTTACGGGCATCAAGACAGAGGCGGACTTTACCTGGCTTCACCACCAAGGTTACCGGTGATGACCAGGCGCTTTGGGACTCTTCTATGACCCCCAACTCGAGCATCCTATCTAATTCCGCATACACCAATTTCTCCATGGCTGGCGAGATGGCGTAGTGTCTCTGTTTAATCGGTTTACTATCGCCAACGTCGATGGCGTGTGAGACTAGGGTGGTGCGGCCAAGGCCTTGGGTAGCGTAAGATGGGAAAGCAGCAATGGATGCTTCCAGGCGTTGCCGTTGGTTAGGCGTCAGGTCATGCCTATCGGGAGTAGAAGTGATTTCGTTGACATTTCTGGTTTTTAAAGACAAATCGGTGAATAAATCGGAGGCCAGTCCAAAACGAAGGACGAAATCGACACCAAGGTATACATTCTGAGTCAAAGACGGGATAATGTAGAAGGTAATATCCTTCGTCTGACCCCTGAACGTCACGGGTGTTGTTAGTTTACCTCGTATAGGGTGTTTGGTGCCATCAGCTGTACTGATTTCAGTGCGCCAGGATTTAATCAAGTTCGGGTATTCTTGGAGCACCTTCGAGCCAAAGCTCGAGGCAAGACAACTGATACTGGCACCCGTGTCGATCAATGCAAACACGGTCTCGCCCAACACTTTAATTGGATGATAAGGTCTGATCTCATTCTCAGCAACCTCCGAGATGTTACAAGAGTGTAAGGTTCGACGGCAGGTGCGCACTCTCTTGCGGAAATTCCGCCAACGACGGGTTGACCATTTTGTCTTGCGCGGGCGGGAAGTGACGACTTCGGAAGCAAATATTCGCTCTCGAGCCACCCGATATTCCTGCAGTCTAACATGATAAGGTTTTAGCGTGCGTACCTGAGGCTGCCGCGGTTCTTCTGGCAGTGACTGCGATGGTCGTTTTAATATTGTCGTTGGTGAGGTCTCCGGAAGAGAGTGAACATCCGCAGTCGTAATGGTCATGGCTGGTGGGTTAACGTCATGTTGGTTGGGGTGAGCCACTGATTGAGGAGCTACTGTTGGGGTTTCGAGTACCGCTGAGGTGGTCGGGTACTCTTTTGGCCGTTTTTTCGTGCGGCACATTCAGAACAGTCCGGGAAGTAAGTGTCCGGCTTGCCGCAACCGTAGCAGAAAACCTTACGTTCTGCGCGGCATGAAATAAACCGGTGTCCGGTTTGGTGACAATTCCAGCAGGTCGTAAGACTTCCCACTGCCGCTACAGCAAGCTGGTCTGGGTCCAAATCATCCTCCAGATCTAGGGTGGTATAATCTGGGGCCAATTCCGCGATTCCTCGTCGAGGACCCGTCCTGGTTAGTAAGTATGGCCGGTCCCGTAGGTCTTCCTCAAACCCTTCTATGCGACGCACATTTCTCAGCAGGGCCTCCATACTCTGTGGATCGGAGTTCACGATATGCCGACGAATCTCCGGTCTCAGATTTCGCTTTAGCAGGCGCAGAATTTGGGTAGAAGACAATGGCTCTGACAGCTGGTCATTCAACCGAAGGATATCGGCTCGATATTTATGGAAGGACTCGTCCGGACGCTGCCATCTAGCATTCATCTTATCCAGGACTAATTCGTCCATGTCGACCGTAGGGTATTCCATGCGGAGTACCTCCTTCAGCCGTGACCAGCGTATGGATGGTGGAGCTGAATGTATTCTCCAATATGTCTCCAGGGCTGCTCCCCTAAGCAGCATAGGCAAGTACCCTGCGAGCGCTGTGCGGTCTCCTGCTAGCATCTGCTCAATCAGTGACTCCACCCGACTTATGAAAACCTCTACCGTTATCGTGTTGGGTTCCCCACTGAAATGTAGATTCCATCCCTGGATGATGCTGGGGATCTGTGTCGGCTTCAGCCGATACATGTCGTGTGGATGGAAGCGTTGGTCCGGCGGAATCACGGGAGCCTGATTTGGTGGCGGTGCTTGGCTCAATCGGGGCCGGTAAACTGGAGCCAACGGATTCATGGCTGTACCTGGCCGGATCCGTTCGGGATCACGCCGCGAGTCTACTGGGAAATCCCACGGATTTGGGTCCGAATCCCACATAGGAGGAGTTCTTGGCCGGGATGGTGCGGGGTTCTCTCTCTGGCTCTCTAGAGAGGCGAGCCGGGTGGACATGTCCTGTACGAGCGCCATTAGATCTCTTAGAACTGTGGTTTCCACAGCCACCGGTGGACTCGCTTCTTCTGCAGGCGGAACTGCTTCAGCCCTGTAGTCATCGTCTCGTCCACTCCTTGTCGTGGATGGAAGGGGTCCGCTTTTGGGGACAGCTCCACTTGCACTGGAGGACTGAGGTCGTTCTGTTGCTGGCTGTGCGATTTCCAAAGGCTGACGACAAAGCGGGCAAGTGGATGAGGTTTGCCGCAGTTGTGCCAAACACAGCTGATGTAGCCTGTGTCCGCACTGCAACCTCTGGCTTGTAGTTTCGTCCATGTCCTCGTGACAGATGGAACACAATAGAGTTGGTCCGGCATCCGACCGCAACTTTCTCCTTTCGGGAGTTCTTTTTGTAGGCATTTTAAATCCAAATGGTTTTCCTAATTAAATACCTAGATAAATAAATAATGAAGAATATGGGTATATAAGATTAGCTATATGAATAATGACAATAATGAAGAAAAGGTGAGAAAAAGTTACTAAAATTCTTATGTGGCCGTCAGTGGCGAACTATCTCAGAACCTCACAAAAAAAAGTATGAAAAAATTTAAGTGGTGATTGAACTATCAAAAAAAAATATAATAACCGGTCTTTCCCTTCCGTCCATCCTCCCAAGTATGGACGCCATGGCACAATCCTTCCAAAACGTTTCAGGGACACTCTCTTGTGGCACCTTGAAAATCAGGGTTCAGAAGTGATCCCTCATTAGCAAACTT
This sequence comes from Odontomyia ornata, assembly GCA_963969285.1. Taxonomy (NCBI): domain Eukaryota; kingdom Metazoa; phylum Arthropoda; class Insecta; order Diptera; family Stratiomyidae; genus Odontomyia; species Odontomyia ornata. The sequence goes on along the minus strand of OZ017742.1, from coordinate 195,823,201 downwards.
CTCAAGTTACAGCTTGTCAGCCCAGGGTGGGGTTCTAATCCACAAGCAGCGCGTGTCTTGTCATGGATAGTCATGGATTAGCTAATCAGCCAATCACATGAAATCAAAATCCATGTAATTTAAGACACTTAGGCACCGCTGGTTTGGGGAGCGGATCAGAATCCTCCGCAAAATAGATGTTGGGATAATAACTTCCGAACACAAAAAGGGACTCTAATATCATTTGGCCTTACTAGTTATACAATGGTGGTAAACCACCAAAGTATAAGTCAAAAGCAGGACCAAACGACATTGATGTCCAGGGACTACACACGTTCGAAAGGTATTAGGCTGCTGGGGCACGATTAGTGCAAAAACCCTCGGGAGTTATCTACCCGCCAAAATTTCTAACACCTAGTGGGGACACCTAGAGACGATGGACTGTCTCGTGCTCACGACTGATGATACAGCCGGGCTTTTCGGGCCCCACGTTGGGCGCCATTTGTAGTGAATATAGAGTTCCATAAATGTCCGTGAAGGACTGCAGCGATGTTCTGCTGCCTCGGCAGAGGAAGGTGTTGATTCCTGCCGAGAATGCCCTCGTCCGGAGACGCGTGAATGCGCTGGCAGGCTAGCATTGCGGTGTCGTGGGGCGGGTTCGTTTCCCCGGCACGAGGACTCACTACAAAACATTTCGCATTCACGAATTGCTTGCAGAGTTCGAGAGGACGACCGAAGTCGCAAATCTGTAGATAACCTCCACGAAGGAATTACGACTTGTTGCGAGAACAAGAGAAACCTGAGAAGAAAGGCGAACTTCGGGTAACCTCGTCTTTACCCAAGTAAATTCAGGGCCCACAAATGAAAGAGGGGCAACCGGGTGGTGGTGGAGCCCCTTCATGCCCACCCAACCGGAATAAATCCAATGTTAAACTGTTGAAGTGGCCAGGTATTCCTCTTCTGAGTGGAAAACTCATATAACTTGAATTATATGAACTTTCCCATCAGAAGGGGAGTACCCCGGTGACCAATTTATGTCATAGAATTATACAATTGAATTGCATAACTTTATGCCATAAAAGGGCACTTGGCTTGGGCCACTCAACCCATTAAGTCTCCTGAAACAAAAAAATTTTTAAGTACCCGGTAGCTGGCTCATATTTTGGGGTGGAAGCCTGCCACCGTACCGGGTCCTATACCCGATTGGAAAAGACCGGAAGGAAAAGACCGATTTTCCATTTAATCCATCATTTTTTTGTTTTTATTCGAACAACGTTAAAGCAATGGAACAGTATGATTTTTCTATGGCAATCAGCACAGCAATTTACAACACCATATTGAAAAGCATTTAATCGTTGAAAGAGGGAAATTGATATTAAAAGAAGATTAACATTATACGAAAATTCATTTTTTCTCTGATTTCCTGTAGTATTATAATTATTGTGGTTAGCTCTTGTAGATGCCACACTTTCACCCTACATACATTATGTAAAAAAAAAAAAAAATTCTTACATAGATTTTTTTACGACGATTCTTCTTCTCTTTTTTTTTTCTTTTTTTTTTTTACAAATTCAATAAATATTTTTCAAAAAAAATATTTCAATAAATATTCAATAAATATATTTTTTTTTTTTTTTAAACTCAATAAATATTTAATTAAAATTCAATAAATATTTTTTTTTGAAAAAAATTCGATAAATATTTCTTTGTTTAAAAAATTTCAATAAGTATTTAATTAAAAAATGTTAAGAGGTTACTTACAGTACCTTTCCCTCGACGACGAGCGCTCGCTGACGATGTGGAGGTAAGCAAGTCCTGAAATTTTTGGTAGTGAAGAATCGCGTCCATACATCAAATTTTTAACACACGAGTATTAAGACATAGAATAACTCTTAAGGGTGTATAAAATCATCTAAAAAATTCAGCTATCAAAGTGTAAATACATATAGACTTCCTTGAATATCAGAACCGTATGGTCTTCGAACGTGGTAATGCTCGCTGCTACTTCTTCTACGGCTTTTAATGTTTAATATTGCGTTTATATGCAATCCGTTGGTCAATATATGGATTGAGTGATTTGACTAATTCTTCTGGATCTAACTTTCCAGTTGATTTATCACTCCTTGTTGAACTATGTTTGAATACACAATGCGCCTTTTTGCATACAAACGGTGTGGTTTCCCAGAAACAGGGAGTACGGTCCCGCCGTTTCCCAATCAACATGTGCCGCTCCGTAATATGAAGATCTTCACCTCGGCCTTCCAACCACCTGTTACACCCCACTTCGGGACCTAATGCTGATGGCTCATGGCGATATCGGCAGTTGCTATCATTTTTTTTACAGGCACGGTCGTAGAAAAAGTAGCAATATCTGAAGTTCCTTTTTTTTTTTTTTTTTTGTTTTCTTCTTCTTTTTCCGCTGTGCATCCACAGGATGGTAGAAGATGTCTCTGCCACAAACGTTTTCTTAGCACGTCACCCTCGTCAACCATCCAACCATATTCCTCCAAGGACCACCACGAGCACACAAATCACTTGTTGGCACTGTATCGAATCCGTCTTATCTACGGAGCGGTTTATGGGAAACTCTTCCCTGAAAACATCTTCGAGGCAAACGCAATAACCTCGCTCGTACCATATGGAAATAAAAGTGCCATCTATGTGTGAACATGCGGTGGTGATAATGCACACTCATTTCGGTTATTTTTAAAATTCGAAATTGTTTATTTTTTGTAGATTCGATTAAGTTTTCAATTGAAAGCAATTTATGTTTATAATTATTAGGCGTAATTAAGGCGGAAATAAATCGAAAGAATAGGACAGGCACGCGTTAATTACCCACAAACAAAACAATTTTTAATTAATATTATGGTTGGAAAGGGTAAAATTTGACAAATTTTGTGGGGTTTAAATGATACAATGATTTTATCGTTCCTATAATTTAAGGGGTTAACCGTTTCGTTCTAAGCATTTGCATACCGCATTACACCCAATTAGTTAAATTATGTTCAAAAGATATTGTAATAAAATCACTACACATTAAAACAGTTTTAGAATTTTGTTTCCCGGGTGTTAAGTACAAAAGAAATTTTTCCCTTTAATTATTTTTCATGCGAGAGAAAAAAAAAACTAGTGTCGCGATGAGGAAGGTGACTGAAGGGTTACTCCTTGTTGAATTGAGTTGGTGCTGTGTGCCTGTGTCAGCGCTGCTTTTAGAGCCATAGCTCCTATATTACTACACTTTCCTTTTCAGTGGCTCGTTCTTTTTCAGTGGGAATAGAGAGTGTAGGGTAGGTATGCCGTCGCGAGGGTAGGGTTTCGACAAATCCGCTGAGGTCGGTTTCGCGTCGCGCGCGGTACGCGGTACCTTTGATGGTTTCGTCATTTCATTAGAGTAGTTTTCGTCGGTTTAATTTCGAGTAGCATATTTTTCGGTACCGCGTCGGTGATTCGGTAACACGCCTATGGGATTTTGTAGCGTTTTTGATTTGAGATCTGTGGAGAGATCACATCCAGAATTAACGTAACGTAGGTTCCCCGTTCTGGATGAGTAATTGTTGACGCGTTTGGAAATCGGGCATGTTCAGGTGGCTGAAATATTGTAATTGAGCGTAACCCATTCGGAGACCCGCGACCGAAATCCTCTCCGAACTAGCTGGCCGACAAGCAGCCACCGCGTGAATGGGTAACGGTGCACGGATTGGTTGACCTGTTGGTACCATTCGTTGGCACTACTCCGACTTAACGTCTAGAACCGATGAGAGGTCGGTTCCGCGTTCGGACTTGAAAAGATAAAATCATTACAAGAAAATGAAGGCCGAAATCTCGGTTGATAATCATAAGTTATCTCGCGTTTAAAACGAATTTTACCATTTCATCACTATTTTCATTCGCGTTTTATAACATGTAAAAGCCCCACCACTGACTGGGAAAAAAAAGAGATCTTAAACGCTTCAGGGATATGTTAACCCGAAGATTATATACATTAATAAGATGTAATTACTAAAAAGAATTGAGACTGATTAGAATAAGAAAACTTTCTTCGTTAAAAGGCTCTGAGAGAATTCAGATCTAGAAATACTTAATAAAAGATCCTCGGGAATATGCCGATTGACTCTTGAATGGAAAGTGTGGAAACTTTTTTTAAAATTAAGTTTAAAACGAAAACTTATGTTTGTACAAATTATTCGAATGCTGAAAAATACTTTGATAAGTTCCATTCCAAATACTAAGGTATAACGAGCCAAGTTGATGTTTCAAATTTATTTCTTTTTCCTATCACATAAATGTACTTGTATATCCTAACATGTATCTTATAATTTCAATTGGAAAATTAATTTTCAAGAACGCCATTAATTTCCTCTAGCATATAGTAGAAGAAAGCATTAGAATTATAATCATTTAAGGAATCCTGTTCGTAGAAACATCCTATATTAGTAAATTGATTACGTATATGATAAAATACAATAGAACAAACAATTAAAATGAATTGCTAACAAAAAACGGATTTTCCTTTTCAGTGGTTTTTCTTTTTCAGGGGGAATGAAGTGCAGGTTAGGTATGCCGTCGCGAGGGTAGGGTTTAGAAAAAATCCGCTGAGGTCGGTTTAGCGTCTTGCGCGGTACGCGGTACCTTAGTTGTTTTTGGTTTTTCCTTAACGTAGCATTCGTCGGGTTGAGTTAACGTAGTATACTTTTCGGTACCGCGTCGGGAATTCGGGAACGCGAAATAAAAGTTAGATTGTGTTCTTTTTGACTGGTTATGAGAAGAAATACGGAGTAACGCAGAATAGGTTTCCTCTCCGTATGGTTTTGCTTGCAACGCGTTTGAAAACGGGCATGTATAGGTGGCTGAATAATGTAAATGAGCGTAACCCACTCGGAGACCCGCGACCGAAATCCTCTCCGATCTAGCTGGCCGACAAGCAGCCACCGCGTGAATGGGTTACGGTGCACGGATTGGTTGACCGGTTGGTACCATCCTTTGGCACTACTCAGACTTAACGTCTAGAACCGATGAGAGGTCGGTTCCGCGTTCGGACCTAAAATGGTTATAAATCATTACAAATGGCGCCCAACGTGGGGCCTAAAACATCCTAAGGGGGAAAGAAATTCGCGTCTTCTGACGAGTTGGTCCTTTACGGAGGATGTAAAGTACTTTGGTACTCGAGTCCCACTATCAGGAGCAGTGGAGTTGTGTGATACACTCTAGCAGTCGCTTCACGTGAGTTGTAGCTTCCGCTCTCCTTTGTTTGATTTTGCTTTCGCGACAGAATCCTTCCGATGTGTTGTCCCAGGCTAACCCCTGTAAGGACCTTCTATTTTCTTGATGGAACTGCCAGCCTGATGGGTTTACCTATCAGCATGGACTCTCAAGAAAATAGAAGGCTACCTTGCCTTCATGTCGCGGAAGGATTCTACTTATTTCGTATGCGTGATAGACGAGTGGTATCGGTTCAACGTTCGGTGGCGTATGCTGGAATTGCGGAGCCCGGAATGCTTCCACGCGTCGGGAATTTTGACCGCGTACTAAGCTGTTACGGTAGCTATACCACTTGTCTCGTCGAGTCATTTAACGTAGTTTAGAGACGGTTTTGTAATGTATGTGGGTTTAGGGGATAAATTTTGTAAATCGACCGAAAGCACCCTTTCTTCGGCAGAGTACCACGCACTCTCATTTCCCGTTGGAGGAGTCGACTACTGGAAAGGAAAGTGTGTATTCAAAGAATTTTTTTTTCTATTTTATAGAAATAGCTCGCCACTATCGGCCACTAATATATATTTCTAAGCTTCCATATATATTAAGTTAGTAGTAGGAGTAATCTACCTTTCTGTTTTTTTTAGGAATACCCATTGCCAACACACATTAATAATCAAAGATGGCAACGAAGCGGACCCCAGATAAGCGTTGGACCAGATCCAAAACGGTCCAACCAGCTAACTGCGGGATCTGCTTCGAGGACGTAGTGGAGGGGGTACACAGCGTGCGATTGGATTGTGGACATCTATTCCATCGTGCCTGTGTCCAACAGCTCCTCCTCACGTCCGATCTTTGCCCGTTATGCCGGCGACCCATCGAGCGGACCGCCCTAGACGTCCCCCTCGGAACGCCCGTCCCAACGCGTGGGGCAGTGGCGAAAGGGGTTCCAGAGGCCGAACCGCCCCAACCACTGTTGGACCTTCAAGGAGCCGTAGGCGGGGAAGTTCCAGCTGCAGTTGTCGTGTCCGAGGTGACCCCGGTTGCTATTCCGAATTTCTCAGCTCGACTCTTTGAAGGTTATATCCAGAATGACACTTCCAACCAGTTTCCACGTTTCTGTCCATTCGACGTTTTGACGGCAACTGTGGGAGGCATTGCCAGATAGATATGCTTCGAAATGTATCGGTGTTTAATTAATATTATTCTTCAAATATTTATATCCACAGATATAAATATTTAAAAAAAAATATATTTTCTGCGCAGTGATATCCGCACGAAAGATGAAGTCTGCTTGCACTTCGAAGTCATACATATCTGGCCGGTCGCCAGGGTTCGGGATCGGAATCACTTCGATTCCCGGGCGTAGGCGTCACATTACAGTATCGAAAAAAAATAAAAATATTATGATTATTATGATGAATTATTGAAAAAAGTAGGAAGTGAACCAAATATCAAAGATGTTTTAAATATTCACGTTATAATCTATCACCAATATTGGGGTGAAAAAGTTAAGTGATAGTGTTAAAAGTGTAGGCAAGTTGAACTCGATGCAAAGTGAATGGGCTATGAAGGACTAATGTGAAGGGAAAGTACAATGCTGGGTGTAGGGATACCATCAAATTAAACCATCGAATGACGGAATTATTCAACTAAAAACGGTGAATAAGAGAAGTGAATTTATATTAACTTTGAAAAGGCGAAACTTTGTTATCTCTATTGATTTTTTTTTGGTCGTACCGTCTCAAAGAAGAAGAAACATTGAATTGATTTAAAAATTCGAGTCGTCATTTATTCAATTTATTTTCATTTAAAAATAAAAATTTTAAAAATTAATTTTCAAATCTCTTCCTTCCTTTTGTGGTACTGCACGGGCAGAGGATGTCCCGAAAAGCCCCACGACACGACTGAGCGCTAGCCGGCCTCAGTATGCCACCCCGGTTAGAGAATCCTCTGTCAAAAGCTAATGTCTGCAATTGCGGTGACTTCCGTGGTTGTAATAACTTTTACTTACGAACCATTTAAGTGTTTTTCAACTCGTTCGAATTTCTCATGAATCTTTTCTTGAAAAGAAATAATTCCTTTTGGTGCTAATGGCCAATTAATTCTGCTCTTCTTTCAGTAATCATTTCAGTTTTTCCAATAATTAGTCAAAATTTGTCTTGAAAGTTCACATATACTTCAGATTTCTCAATCGCTTGAATTTTCCAAAAAAAACAATCACATATCAATCAAACGTAATAAGTATTGAAGTAATAGTATTATTTAAGCTGAGTAGGCAGGAGAGTGCTCTGTAATATCCTAGTGTTTGATACTAATTTTCTGATAGCATGAATCGTTGACATAAATTATTGATCCAATACTTGTATAAGAAATCCTTCAAATTAATCCAAAAGATGCAGAGTTTTTTTTCATAAACACCTAACAGCCGCCACTTTGCTCGGGTTAAAATATTTTTTCTGGATGCTCGACCAATTAAACATTTTCAAATTAAACACTACTCCTTGAGTGTTCATGAAAATCCGAAGATAATAAGAGTGCCTATATCAATTTGAAATACGAGGGCGGTCCGATAAGTACTTGACCTACAAATGAAAAGCGAAAATTTTGGAAAACTGGCGATTTATTTCTCAACATAATCTCCTCTTAGTTCGATACACTTGATCCAGCAATGCTCCAACTTCTTTTAACCGCCTGAAACATACGTTTTCTTGAGGTCTGCAAAGTAGGCCTCCCTGGCGGCGTTGATATCTTTATTCGACTCAAATTTATACCCGGCGACCGACTTTTTCAAGCTCGGAAACAAAAAGAAGTCGCACGCGAAAACAAGAATCGAATCACCGACCGATATTGCCTTTTCTCCATTTTTCAAAAATTTGCGGACATGCCCGCTTCCACACGCGGTGATAGCTACGAGTTCGATTCTGCTGACAGCAGCCGTCTGCGAGAATGTAGTATGCGATAGTGAATCTCTCTTGCTATAGTGGCGCTATCGGGCGGTGAGGCTTAGTACTTATCGTACCGCCCTCGTATGTATCAACCATCGAAACATGTTATTGTTGTTATAATTCCATACAATTTAAATTGCTTTAACTCAGTTCATTATGGTCTGATTTCATGAAATTTTGTGAGCATAAGGAACTTATGTCAATCTACATAATTTTAAACTTTTAAGAAGTTTAAGGTTTTTTTCGTAGCATTGCAGCCCCTTTCGGTCCTTCGCTTAGAGATAGTTAGAGTATCTCATTGTCATGATCGAATGTATCGGCATTCCACAAGGTGATATGATCATTTTCATGTTGTGTGTCCGTCGACCCAGCTGCGATACGTTCTGATTTTAAACCAGCACGCATCATAACTGAAAAGGCTTATAGTCCGTGCAAAGAACCACTCCAACTAAATCTCTTTGACGCCAACGAAACTCGAACCGGAGACCTCCGGCTTACAGGCTTAATGGTCCAACCACCACTACACCACGCGGACTAGTTTAAGGTTACCGTTTTGATTTTAAACGTTAAATTTACAAGTCATACTATTACTAGCAAATTTGAGTGAAGTTTGATTTCTGAAGTATTTTTTGCCCTTGTAATCATGTCTTACTACCATGATTTTTTTCAGAGTTTTTAGCTTGATTGTGTCCAATCGCGAGGGGGGAAACATTTTTCGTACAACTTGCCTTGCTTGGACCCGCTGATACACAGAATGACCGTTTCCGTTCCAGTTTCTAAAAGCTCTAATCACATCCCACTCGATTACCTTTTTTTTGTTTTTGTTTTTTTTTGTGGCAGGGAGTTGAATGCCATTTATGCACAGAGTGTGGGACTCCCATGCTCGCAAGAAGGCGACTGGACTACCCACTAAACAACTCCCCTGTCAACCTGAGAACCCAGCCTGGAACCGTTTGACACATCACTTCGGGCCAGGTCTCGTTTTGTTACGCCGTGAGGCGTCTTCATGCTGGGGGATCCCTTTTCTAGCGGGAGGGGAGAGGGGAAGAGGAAGTGCCAGAAAAGCGATCCCCCAGCCCCAGCGCCCCCGGCTGCCGTGAGTCCCTTTTATATTTTAGGACTGCCCGAGCATAATGTGCCATCTGGTTCCATTTGTCAACCGATTCGAGCATCACCGCAACTATATTATCCGGGGTGAGCTCTCCCGTCTCCCTGTAGAGTCCCCTTCGCAGCCTGACCCATTTTGTACACGCAAAAAATGTGTGGCAGGCATTGTCCTCCTCTCCTGGGCAAAACCGAAAATCGGGGGACCGTGACTTACCAATCTTGTGTAGGTAAGACTGAAAACACCCGTGCCCGCTCTAAAGCTGGGTCAGATAGAAGTCAGTCTCACCATGCCTTCGATTTAGCCACGGTCTCACATCCGGGATGAGGCGCGCAGTCCACCTTTCCTTCGTGCAATTGACCGAAGACTGCTGCCAATCGTTGAGCGAGCGCTGTCTCTCCTCGCGGACAACCGTCTCCCTCGCAGACAACCGTCTCCCTCGTATCCTCGTTTCGGCGCAGATAAATAGCGCATTTTCGCAAAATAATTCTGAAAAATAAAAAAAATGAATAGAACTTTCCTTTTAATTTTGAGTCCTTTAATTTTATTCTCGTAATCGATTTTCGATCGTTATCGTTCGATCTTCTTCAGCGATACTTATATTATATTTTTATATAAACTTCATATATGAATTTCGATATCTTCTTCTTCGTAGCACTACAGCCCCTCTCGGGCCTTCGCTTCCTGTGTATGCGGCTGGTCTTCAAGATCGTCAAAACTGAATAAAAAATTTTATTTGCGAGCTGTATTGATTAAACGAGCATGTTAGTTGCGTAATCTTACAACCGACACCGACATTTTAAAACGGTCTAACATTTTACTGGCTGAGGAAAAATTAGTGAAAGAGTATATATTTTTAAAGGAAGTTCACCCTTCTACATTTTTGTTTTCAGCAAGTTTGGTTTGAAATCGAAGTCAACAGAGCTAGAATGATAAGTTTGATGAAAAAATTATGGTGGCGGTTCATGAGATAAATATAATACTCTCTCTCTTTTTCTGTGTATGTTTATGTCACATTCAAATGTATATCATTCATGCTCAGAAAAGTTAAAAACAATTTGATAAAGAGTTTAAGCCTTTGAAAACAGAAATAAAATAACGAGCATCTTCTTCTTCGTAGCACTGCAGCCCCTCTCGGGCCTTCGCTTCCTGCAAATAGCGCCTGCAACTATTTCGATCCATTGACCGCGCCCTTATATTTCGAAAAGCGAGCAGCGATGAACTATCTTCGTTGACCGAATCAGACCAGCGTTTCCGCAGTTTTGGGTATACGTTGTTCGTCTATACTATTTAAATGGCCAGCCCATTGCAGCTTCCGCAGTCTGACAATCGATGAGACCTCCGGCTCGTCAAAAATTTCATACATCTCATGGTTGTATCAAATTCGCCATTGGTCCCCATCTAGCCTGACCCCGATTATTCGCCTCAGGACCCGTCTTTTATAGGCGTCCAATATATATATTGAAGCTTGGGTTAGAGTCCATATTTCACACTCATAGCATAGCACAGGTCTTATCACAGATTTGTATACTTAAAGCTTTGTTTGATTGTTTCACGCGAACCCAACTGGAAGACGAAGTAGTCTCGCAAAAGCGTTGTTAGGGTTTTCTTGAATAATTGCCAGGAGCGGATTAAGATTCGTTATTCAATTCCATTCAATTACTGATTCTAAGCATATTAATTACCTCACTCCTCGCCTTAAACAACTTTTTAAGCTATAAATTTTTTCAATTTTGCTTAATGTGTTTCTAGATGAACAGTTAATTGTTAGCTGATATCTAGCATATATGTACTTGTAATAGAAATCAAATTATAGGCAGAGGTGAAATGTATTATATGCAGATGGACAACATATACAAAATAGTTCTGCAACACAAATTACATGGACTCTGGACCTACTAATATTT
>OZ017742.1:195797066-195804566 GCA_963969285.1 Odontomyia ornata | reverse complement strand
ATATATATATATATATATATATACTGTTACATGTACAAATAATTACACGTACAAATAATTCATTCGACCGCGATAAGAACTGCGATAGTAAATTTATGGAGTGTGTTTCGTAATAGTGAAGTGATTTAGAAGACAATTGCGATAATAAATTTATGGACAAGTGTTAGATTTATTTTAATAGTGACAATTAAAATTAGTGAAAGTGTTAACTGATTATTGTGCATTAAATAAACACTTTTAACTTAAATTAAAAGACATTGCGTTTTTACTTTCCCGGAACATTAAAATTATTGGCCGCGAACCATAACACGCGACAATGTTGTCGAGAAGTGAGATTAAAATTTTGAAAGTGAAAATTTGAACATTTTTATAGTGCACAATAGTAAAATTTAAAGAAACATTAAAAATGCCACGAAGCTTAAACTTAAAAATTAATGAATTGACCATATCGGAGCTCAAGGAGGAGTTGGAACAGCGGAATCTGGCCACACAAGGTACAAAGGCCATACTGATTGCACGCTTGCGTGACGCGATCGAGTCGGAAGGCGTGAATCTGGATTCGGGTGAGCTCTCCGATGCGGAAAAAGGCGCAGAAGGTGGAGAAGTGGACACACCAAAATCAAAGGAGCCAGAAAATGCGCTGATGCAAATGTTGATGCTAATGTCATCCAGTCTGACTGCGAAGCTAGATGAACAATCAACGAAGCTAAATGAACAGTCATCAAGTCTGACTGCGAAGCTAGATGAACAGTCATCCAATTTAACTACGAAGCTTGATGAACAATCAGCGAAGTTAAATGAACAATCATCGAAGTTAAATGAACAATCAGTGAAGCTGGACCAACAAGCGATCGAAATCAAGGCAGACATCACACAGAAGCTGGAGAAACAGTCAACCGAAATAAAAGCGGAGCTCGGTCATCTGAACAAACAAATAAAAGGCGTCGAGGAAAAGGTTGACCAGGTCGAGGAAAAGGTTTACCAGGTCGAGGAAAAGGTCAGCCAGGTCGAGGGAAAGGTCAGCCAGGTCGAAGAGAGAATAAACCATGAGATGGAAAAAGTGAAAAAAGAATTAGAAGCAGCGAAGGCAGTAGTAACCGCCTCACCAGCCCCAATTATAACCGCAGCGCAAAGCTCATCTAGAAATGTGCAAGCACCAATATTCGATGAGCAAACGGTCTGGACTATTTACAAAACCCAGTTCGAAGCAGCCGCTCGCATAAATCACTGGAATGAGCAGGAACGAGCAACTGCATTGATTCTTGCTCTAAGAGGCCCAGCTGCCGAGCTGTTGCAGACGATCCCCGTTGAATTGCACTCAAACCCGAATGCTATAATGAATGCGCTCGACATGCGTTATGGAGACGATCATCTAAAGCAGATTTATCGGTCACAGCTAAGGCATCGAATGCAGAAGTCTGGCGAAACCCTACAGCAGCTAGCCCAAGACATTGAGCGACTGGCACTTTTGGCTTATCCAGCCTACGACCCAGAACATCGAGATGACGCAGCAACAGAAGCATTCATCAGTGCGTTAAAGGACCAGGAATTGCAACAAGCCGTGCGATTAGCTCAAAAGCAAACGGTTAAGGACGCATTGGTTTATAGTCTGAACTATGAGGCAGCGAAAAATGCGACTCGTACCACTGCCCGGGTCCGTGAAGTGGCGGCAGACGAGTGCAGGTGTAAGCGCGTGGAAAATGAGCGAGAGCCGCAGGGTAATGGTGCGCCTAGATGCTGGGATTGCGGCGAAAAAGGGCACCTGCAAAGAGACTGTAAGAAGCGAAGAAAATGGAGCTATTGTCTAGGATGGTGGAGATTCAGACCGTGTCAGGAGCCTAGAATGGAGGACCATCAAACTGCAAGAGCCAAATTTGTGGGGCAGAGGTTGGCTAGGAGGATCGACGTCCCCAGCACCACCATCACCGTGTCAAGACTACATCGTGGAGAAGCGGACTTATACCTTCCGGGTCAAGTTGACGGAGAACACTGCACCATAACAATCGACACTGGTGCCACCCGATCGATTATCCGACCAGACCTAGTTAGACAGCAACAACTTCACAAGGGCAGAATTTTCTCACTACGGACAGCTACGGGAGAAACTGCACCTGTTCATGGAGAGGTCAACCTCCGGATACAGTTGGGAGACCTTGTGTTCCGACACAATTTTCTGGTTGCGAATATTATGGATGACTGCATTCTCGGAATGGATTTTCTGCGACCACATGGAATCACGTTGGATTTGGGTAAACGTGTATTGAAATGGCAGAATGTCGAAGTACTGATGGAGGATCCCAGCGTCCAAATTCCCAAGACGAATGTAGTGGTATGTACTGACACTGATGTACCGAATTCTTCCGAAAGCATTGTATGGGCCAAGCTTGATGGTGATTCTGGAGACCACCGATCTTATCTGATAGAGCCAACGAAGACGTCCGCATTGCGTAGTTTGATTGTAGGACGTAGCCTTGTAAGATTTTTAAGGAACGGATATGTGCCGGTTAGAGTCCTTAACACCGCAGATTCAACCACGAGCATCAAAGCGGGAGAAGTCATCGGCAGCTGCCAGCCTGTTTCCACCATCACCTCTTTGGAAGCTACTCACGACCATCATTGCAAAAGGAGGCAAGACACAGACAAAGCCCGGGAGTCAACGTCTGCAATATTGAAGCAGGTCAAATTGCCAGTGCAGCTATTCAAACGAGCCTCTGATCTGGTCACCAAGTACAGTGACATCTTCTCAACAAGCCCGGATGACCAAGGCCGAACGAGTCTGGTAACTCACGTCATAGATACACAGGGAGCCAAGCCGATTCGACAAGCACCCAGACGCCTCCCTATAGCCAAACAGGGAGAAGTGAGCGCGCTGATCTCGGACATGGAAAACCAAGGCGTTATTGAACCTTCTGTCAGTCCATGGGCCGCGCCTGTAGTTCTAGTAAAGAAAAAGGATGGTAGCACTCGGTTTTGTGTCGACTATAGGCAGCTTAACGACGTCACTAAGAAAGATAGTTACCCGCTCCCACGCATCGATGACATCATGGACACGTTAGCCGACGCAAAATGGTTTTCTACACTCGATCTCAAGAGTTGCTACTGGCAGGTAGAAATTGACAAGAAGGACCGAGAGAAGACCGCATTTTCAGTTGGGACCGGATTGTGGCAATTTGTGGTGATGCCGTTTGGGCTTTGCAATGCTCCAGCCACTTTCGAACGCTTGATGGAATACGTGCTACGTGGTCTAACCTGGAAAACCTGCTTGGTGTACCTAGATGACATCATTGTCATCGGGAGAACGTTCGAAGAGCATTTGCGGAACTTAGAAGAGGTGTTCTTCCGATTGCGACTGGCAAATTTGAAACTTAGTCCCGACAAGTGTACCCTTTTCGCAGCTGAAGTAAAATACCTGGGACATGTCGTATCAGCAGAAGGGGTCAAAACAGACCCTGAGAAAATTGAAGCCGTGAAAAGCTGGCCAACACCAACCAACAAGCGCCAACTACGAAGTTTCCTGGGTCTGGCAACCTACTATCGAAGATTCGTCAAAGACTTTGCCAAAATAGCTAAGTGTCTCCATCAGCTAACCGAGAAAAATCGTCCGTATGTCTGGAACGAACAATGCCAGACAGCCTTTGAGACCCTGAAGGAAAAGCTGTGTGAATCACCCGTGCTGGCGTATCCGAAACCCGGAAAAATGTTTGTAGTTGACACTGATGCAAGCAACGGCGGTATTGGAGCTGTACTCTCCCAGCAGATCAATGGCGAAGAAAGAGTCCTCTCGTATTACAGTCGAGTTCTTTCAAAAAGTGAGAGGAACTACTGTGTGACCAGGAAGGAGCTATTGGCTATAATAGAGGCCACCAAGCAGTTCCACAAGTACCTATATGGCCAGAAATTTGTTCTTCGAACGGACCATGCATCGCTGAGATGGCTACTTAACTTCAAAAACCCCGAGGGACAAGTTGCGAGATGGATCGAAAGATTGCAGTCGTACGACTACGAAATTGTTCATCGAAAGGGCGGAGTTCATGGAAATGCTGACGCCCTATCTCGTCGCCCATGTCCAGCTAACTGCAAGCATTGCCGACGGATTGAGGAAAAGGAGCCGCCCGTTGATCTGCGAATGATAACGGCCGAATTCGATGAAGGTTGGTCATCGGAGGAGATTCGAAATGCCCAGCTAGCCGATGAAGACATCGGACCATTGCTCGTATGGAAGGAGACGACTGGGCGACCGGAGTGGAAGGACGTTTCGATGCATGGCGCAACCCTGAAAAGCTATTGGGCACAATGGAACTCCCTTCAGGTAGAGGGTGGCATACTCAAGCGGAAATGGGAAACGGCGGATGGCAGCTCCTATAGGATGCAAACTATACTACCCAAAAGCCGAATCCCCGATGTGGTTAAGGAAATGCATGAAGGATCCTCGGGAGGCCACCTTGGTGTTAACAAGACCTTAGCGAAATTGCGGGAAAGGTTCTACTGGCTCCACGCTCGAGAAGACGTAGAGGACTGGTGTCGCAGATGCACAATTTGCGCTTCCGTCAAAGGCCCAAAGCGACGACTGAGAGGACAAATGCAAACCTATAACGTGGGGGTACCGTTTGAAAGGATTGCTGTTGACATCGCAGGACCCTTTCCTGAATCTGAATGGGGAAATCGATACACGCTCGTTGTAGCCGATTATTTCAGCAAGTGGCCCGAGGTCTACCCCATTCCCAACCAGGAAGCAACTACTGTAGCTGAACAGCTAGTGTTAAATTGGGTCAGTAGGTACGGCGTACCTAGCGAACTACATTCGGATCAAGGCCGAAACTTTGAGTCACTAGTTTTTGGCGAAATGTGCGATCTGCTCGGAATACGGAAAACGAGGACAACACCGCTGCATCCCCAATCCGATGGAATGGTCGAACGTTTCAACGGCACGCTCAATAAACACCTTGCCAAAATGGTTGACGAGAACCAAAGGGACTGGGACCGACATATCCCACTATTTTTAATGGCATATAGAGCCGCTGAACATGCGTCGACGGGCCAAGCCCCAGCCAAAGTCATTTTTGGAAAGACTATTCGTTTGCCAGCCGATATAAAGTTCGGAACACCCCCTGAGAAACCCCAAACGGTCTCGGAGTACGCAAGTGATCTAAGACAACGATTGAACCAGATACATCGGACAGTGCGAAAACACCTCGAATCGGCTACTGATCGCATGAAGACCAGGTATGATCTAAACGCTAATTCTACTGGATTCCAGCAAGATGACTTGGTGTGGCTTTATAACCCGCAACGGCGAAAGGGTAGGTCTCCAAAGCTGCAACATAATTGGGAGGGACCATACCGAGTTACAAAGCGAATCAACGACGTCGTATACCGAATACAGGAACATCGTAAGCCGAGAGCTAAAATGAAAATCGCGCATCTGGACCGTCTTGTCCCATATTACACCCAGGGAGAATTGACTACAAATAGCGACACATCTTTTCGGGGCGAAAAGAACTGAGGTGGGGGCAGTGTTACATGTACAAATAATTACACGTACAAATAATTCATTCGACCGCGATAAGAACTGCGATAGTAAATTTATGGAGTGTGTTTCGTAATAGTGAAGTGATTTAGAAGACAATTGCGATAATAAATTTATGGACAAGTGTTAGATTTATTTTAATAGTGACAATTAAAATTAGTGAAAGTGTTAACTGATTATTGTGCATTAAATAAACACTTTTAACTTAAATTAAAAGACATTGCGTTTTTACTTTCCCGGAACATTAAAATTATTGGCCGCGAACCATAACACGCGACAATACATATATATATATATATATATATATATATATATATATATATATATATATATATATATATATATATATATATATATATATATATATATATATATATATATATATATATATATATATATATATATATATATATATATATATATATATATATATATATATATATATATATATATATATATATATATATATATATATATATATATATATATATATATATATATATATATATATATATATATATATATATATATATATATATATATATATATATATATATATATATATATATATATATATATATATATATATATATATATATATATATAGATATATATATATATATATATATATATATATATATATATATATATATATATATATATATATATATATATATATATATATATATATATATATATATATATATATTATATATATATATATATATATATATATATATATATATTGTCGCGTGTTATGGTTCGCGGCCAATAATTTTAATGTTCCGGGAAAGTGAAAACGCACTGTCTTCTACATTAAGTTGAAAGAGTTTATTTACTAAAAAAAGATGCACAATTATTAGTTTTAACTATTTCACAACTTGTTTATCAATTTTTACTTGCACTGTTTATCACTTTACAATCAATATCGCTCTTAATTCGCACTCCACACTATCGCAGTTTTACTATATCGCGGTTGTAATAATAATCCACCCATTCATTCAGCTCGCCTTTATATATCATAGGATCTCTAGCCATTCAATCCATTTCTCGTACATTGGCGAATGTTCTGCCGAGAGCTACCTGGGATATTCGAGCATGATCAACATCTGAATGGAGCAGTGACGTAACTTTCAGATGTTGATCATGCTTGGTGGATTCTTTTGCTTTCGAGTACATTCTTTTGTTGATCATGATCTTCTTAATGGTTGTGAAAACACTTGCGACAGTAGTTCGCAGAATTATTTGTACATGTAACACTGCCCCCACCTCAGTTCTTTTCGCCCCGAAAAGATGTGTCGCCAGTTGTAGTCAAGTCTACCTGGGTGTAATATGGGGCAAGGCGGTCCAGGTGCACGATTTTCATTTTGGCGCTCGGCTTGCGGTGTTCCTGTATGCGATATACGACGTCATTGATTCGCCTTGTAACTCGGTATGGTCCCTCCCAATTATGCTGCAACTTTGGAGACCTACCCTTTCGCTGTTGTGGGTTATATAGCCAGACCAAGTCATCTTGCTGGAAGCCAGTAGAATTTGCCTTTAGATCATATCTGGTTATCATGCGGTCAGCAGCCGATTCGAGACGTTTTCGCACTGTCCGATGTATCTGGTTCAATCGTTGCCTTAGCTCACTTGCGTACTCCGAGATCGTTTGTGGCTTCTCAGGGGGTGTTCCGAACTTTATATCAGCTGGCAGACGAATAGTCTTTCCAAAAATGACTTTGGCTGGGGCTTGGCCCATCGATGCATGTTCGGCAGCTCTGTACGTCATCAAAAATAGTGGGAAACGTCGGTCCCAGTCCTTTGGTTCTCGTCAACCATCTTGGCCAGATGTTTATTGAGCGTGCCGTTGAAACGTCCGACCATGCCATCGGATTGGGGATGCAGCGGTGTTGTCCTCGTTTTCCGTATTCCCAGCAACTCGCACATTTCGCCAAAAACTAGTGACCAAGATTCGGCCTTGATCCGAATGT
>OZ017742.1:195787066-195792066 GCA_963969285.1 Odontomyia ornata | reverse complement strand
TCTCAACGAACGCGTTAAACAAGTTTCGGGGACTTTGATAATCAAGGATGCGTTAGTTGAAGATTCTGGAAAATATTTATGTGTTGTAAACAATTCAGTAGGGGGTGAAAGTGTTGAAACTGTTCTGACTGTTACTGCACCTCTTTCGGCAAAAATAGATCCGGTTACACAAACTGTTGATTTCGGAAGACCAGCTGTATTTACTTGCCTATTCGCTGGAAACCCTATCAAAACGATATCTTGGCTTAAAGATGGTAAACCGATTGGCTACAACGAATCTGTGCTGAGAATTGAATCCGTAAAGAGAGAGGATAAAGGAATGTATCAGTGCTTCGTTCGAAATGACCAAGAAAGTGCTGAAGCTGCCGCTGAATTGAAACTGGGAGGCCGATTCGATCCACCTGTTATCCGAGAATCTTTTTCTGAGAAAACTCTTCATCCAGGACCAAGCGTTTTCTTAAATTGCGTAGCTGGTGGAAATCCGACTCCCGAAATTACCTGGGAACTTGATGGCGTTAAAATTACCAATAACGACCGATATCAGGTTGGGCAATATGTTTCAGTGCATGGAGATGTTGTTTCATATTTGAATATCACTTCGGTTCATACTAACGATGGAGGAATGTATCGGTGTATTGCTAGCAGCAAAGTTGGAATAGCTGAACATTCTGCACGATTGAATGTCTACGGGCTTCCATATATCCGGCCAATGGAGAAAAAAGCAATCGTTGCTGGAGAGACATTGTTTGTAACTTGTCCTGTCGCTGGATATCCAATTGAATCAATTGTTTGGGAAAGAGGTATAAAATTAATTGCTTTTTTACTGGTTATTAACGTTTTTTCCTTTTAGAAAATCGTGTTTTACCAATTAATAGGAAACAAAAAGTTTTCCCCAACGGAACACTAATTATTGAAAATGTTGAAAGGAATTCAGATCAAGCTACTTATACTTGTGTTGCGAAGAACTCGGAAGGATACAGCGCTCGCGGCGCACTTGATGTTCAAGTTATGGGTAAGTGTAATTTAATATGTGCATCCTGGTTAGTCTGTTATTCAGTCCGTTCAATAATACTATAAATCAGTAAAAATTTTCTGCAAGGAATCATAATAATTAATTTTTATTAGTATTGTCGTTAATATCAATATGTAATTTAGGACTAAATAACAAAATTTACAAAAGCAGGATAGTTGAAGATTCATCGTTGGTTTCCATCTCCTTAAATATCTGTTGTAAAGACGCGATGTAACTGTAGCTAGGTTTGCTAAAAGGAACTCAATGTGAAGAATATGGTATCTGCGTGTTTCGTTGATTTAGGCTACATTCGTTCTAAATGTTTTATGGGTAATATTAAAAAACAACTGGTTTGGCTTCCAGTATGTGAATTATGGGGACTTTGGGAAAGTTACTCAATATTTGGAACGCCTATCGTTCAGGCATAAAATCGTTCAAACATGGGCTGTGTTAATCAATGAGAGATAATTCTTAACAACAGGAAGTTCATAACTGTATATTTACTATTGATTCGTTTGAAGTATAACAGTTTTTTTATTGATATATTTCCCATATTATAGTTTCTAATATTATGTCTCTATGGGCATTAAATTGCTTCTAACAATCACGTTTTTAACATTTCAGCTAGTGTTTAAAAAGTCATCGACTGAAACTATGTGCAGTACACATTTTTAGCGCTATTGAGGAAGGTCAAAAGCCAGATAGGGCCATATATCCGAGCTAGAATTTATAGAACTTTGATTTCATTTTGGCCTAGAGTACTTGACTTGCAATCAATTTTTTAATGGTGAAACATAACGAACCTGATAGAATTGGAGTTTTCTTTTCTTACACTAAAAAAACAACGAAATGCTGAACTCTACGATTTTGTAATTTTTGTGTTAATTACAAATCATGGAAAAACTGGGCCCATGATGTTGGTATGTCACCAAACGAAATTGTACTTATTCCTGTATGTGGGGATATCAATGGATTATAAGAATCCAAATGGCATTCAAATCATTCCAAAATGGCGATATTAAATTTTCAAGGGCTCATTTCACACAATAGAACAATACATAAAAGTAAATTTACTTCCATGATAGAGCGTAGGTTAGAACAATATAAATTTTACTTTTATGTTACAGTGCTAGACCAACACCGGTGGATGCTGTAGTATCTAAAACTTGGGTAGAAACTAGATGTGGGATAGGTGATTCACAATCTGCTCACCAAAGCTCTTGAATAGATGAATATTTTCTTTTTTGTTTTTTTTTTCAGTTTTGTCAAATTTTCGTTTGTCTAACCAACACAGCCCTTAATAATTAAAAAGAATAACGTAAATTTGAATGGCATAGTTTTTTATAATAAACATCGGTTTATACGGGGATATTAATTATATTGTTTAATTTTTTCAGTCGATTAAATGACCTAGGCCACAATGGAGCTTGTGCTAACATTTTGTGATGTAATATCATTTTTCTAACATCACCTAGCTAGGGATGATATTTAGTTTGAATTCTTTGATCTTACCTGAACATATTATCCAATGAGCTTTTAAATATCACTTGCCAAAAGAAATAGAATATTCACACTTCAGCAAAAAAGCCATGCGAATGAAAAACATACAATTTTTTATTAGAGGATAATATAAAAATTTATAATGTGAACATATACTTTAGTGTTGTCAACACAAATCGAAGAATGAATAAACATTTAGTTTTGCAAATTAACTATATATATATATATATATATATATATATATATAGTATATATATATATATATATATATATATATATATATATATATGTATATATATATATATATATATATATATATATATATATATATATATATATATATATATATATATGTATATATATATATATATATATATATATATATGTATATATATATATATATATATATATATATATATATATATATATATATATATATATATATATATATATATATATATATATATATATGGTGATCATAGAAAATATGTCCACCACTGAGTGGCGCTGACATCATCTCGAGGAAGTTTGACTTTACAACATCTGGCAACCAATCAGCTAGCAAAAAGAAGACTTTTCATCAGCAGTCTTTTTGGCTTTTGGTCGCGAAGTAGACAAGCTTAGTTTCTTTTAACTAACTGTGATATGTTTAGATTTTTGCAATAAATTGTTATTTACCACATTAAGTGAGTTTAACGATTGCATTGTGCACGTCTTAATCCACGGGATTCAAGGCGGCTACATATATATATATATATATATATATATATATATATATATATATATATATATATATATATATATATATATATATATATATATATATATATATATATATGTATATATATATATATATATATGTATATATATATATATATATATATATATATCTATATATATATATATATATATATATATATATATAAATATATATATATATATATATATATATATATATATATATATATATATATATATATATATATATATATATATTGGGTGGGCCAAATGCAAGTTTCTTTTTAAAAATGCAATAAAATGAACAAAAAACAATTTTTTCTTATATTTTGGCTTTATTCGCAAGAAACAACTTTCCCGTTAGTTGTGAAATACAATTTCATTCATATGGCTGCCACGGCTGGCGTGGCAGTAGGCAATCCTTATGGCCCAATGTTCCAAGACATTATTGATGGTTTCGAGCCCTATCTGAGCAATGGTTTGTTGAATATTCAATTTGAGTGCATGAATCGTTTTAGATTTACCGCATAACATCGATCTTTCATAGCGCCCCATAAAAATAAGTCCAACGGTGTCAAATCCCAGCTTTGAGGCGGCCAATTGATATCGCCAAGGCGGCTGATTATTCGATTTCCGAATTTTGTGTGCAAAAGATTGATTGTTTGATGAGCTGTCTGGCATGGCGCAACATGCTGTTGAAACCAAAGGTCAGTCAAGTCCGAATCCTCAATCTGCGGCCACAAAAAGTCGGTTATCTTGCCTCTGTAGCGCTTCCCGTTGACTGAAACAGCATTTCCAGCCAAATTTTCAAAGAAAAACGGTCCAATGATGCCACCACTCCAGAATCCACACCACACTGTCACTCGCATTGGCTTCTCGACAATCACGTGGTGTGGTTTTTCCGAGCCCCAGATTTGTTTGTTCACATAGCCGCCGAGATGAAAATGTGCCTCATCAGAAAAGATGATTTTTTGAGAAAAATCGGCATCCAGTTCGATTTCAATATTCCCCAACGATGTTCAAGCATAAATCGATTCATTTCGTTTCACGGAAGGTTAATACTGACTCACTACCATAATTTTGAGCGGGAAACAGCTTTCAGTGTCAAAATAACATGCGATTTAAAAAGAAATTACTCTACTGCCCACGCGGGCATATACTCGTATGTATATATACATACATGTATATATACATATATATATATATACATATATATATATATATATATATATATATATATATATATATATATATATATATATATATACATATATGTATATATACATATATGGCTATACATATATGTATATATACATATACGAGTATGTATATATACATATATGTATATATACATATATGTATATATATATATATATATATATATATATATATATATATATATATATATATATATATATATTTATATATATATATATAGACAGTTAGACAAAAAAGTCTCCGTACGGTGCTTATTTTTCTGCATAAGTAGGAATACCGTTCAGATATATCAGAATATTTTTATTTTGGTAATTAATATACAAAAAAAATTATCCATTTGTTTCGATATAGTAGTTCAAACTGGTAAATTTATCAACATTTAACATCAAAAAAGTCTCCGTACGATATTACAATATTACATCTTAATAAAGTTATAAGAAAAAGGAATTTTGTAGAAAAAATTTTTAGTACTTAGTAGGATTCCCCTTAGTTTTGATGACTGCTGTCAATCGTCTCGGCATCGAAGAGACTA
>OZ017742.1:195699566-195782066 GCA_963969285.1 Odontomyia ornata | reverse complement strand
CATCGGTTGCCCTTGCCGTCTCTCCAGTCGCTTACCTGGTTTTACCTGACCACGACATGATACACATGTACCATCAAAATCATCTTTTGATCTGGGATTTTCCATATATGGCATCAATCTCGCCTTTTTTTGGCTATAGTACTGCTGGCTTCGTCACGATGATCCTATCTCGTCTCTACTGGGAGTGAAGCCATATTTTAGATAGTAGTATAGATAGATTTGTTACAACTACGGAAGTCACCGTAGCTGCAGGCATTGATATTTGGCAGATAATTATCTATCCTGGGGTGGCATACTGAGGCCGGCTAGCGCTCAGTCGTGTCGTGGGTCTTCCGGGGAAATCCTCCGCCCATGCTGGGCCACCTCACCTCACCTTTTTCTTTATATAGGGACACTCTCTCCATCACACTTTCTTCGACGCACAACGCTCGTGCGATCTGCACTTCACATTTCGTCGCTTCTTCTAGTGTGACACCCAGGCAATGTTTATAACAAGGGTGAACACAAAAATGTGAAGTCATTCTATTAATCTTTTCTTGTCCAATTCGTGATCAGCTCTCAGAGATAAAAAAAATTATAAATTCGACGCAGTAAAAAAAAACTCTGAGTTATAAAATAGCTGTCTCTTCAAGCATCTCGACGATAGGGTTTCAAAAATGCCCTAAGATGCTATGTTGAACTTTACTGGACTGAATTTCAAACGTTATTAATTAAATATTCTTTAAGCCTTTTCTTAAAGACTGTAAGTGAGTTTGCTTCCTTAACTGAATCAGGAAGATTGTTGTATATTCGCAGCGCATCATTTGTAGCATCGTTCTTCAGACGGTCCGTTCTTGCAAAATGTATTACGAATTGATTTGCATTTCTAGCATTGTACTGATTCTTTTGCGATACTTTAATAAATTGAACTTGTGATGACGATTTTGATGTTAAACATTTGAAGATAAACTTGGCTTTCTCCATTTCAATGATTTGAGAAAAGGTTAATGCTTTCGCTGATTGGTACACTAATCTGGTTTGATGGAGCACCGGAAGATTTAGAATGTTTTTATACGCTTTGGTGAGCATTCTAGAGATGATATTAAGATGCTGCTTTGATGACTGGCTCCAAATTACTACTCCATAATGTAGTTTCGACAGTACGAATGCATTTAGGATCATCTGCTTGATGTTTTTTGGAAAACCTTCATATCTTCTAAGTAGTCCGACAATAGGAGCTAATTGTCTCCTTAAGTTATTAATGTGTGATAACCATGTCAGTCTATGGTCAATGATAAGTCCAAGATACTTGATCTCCGTTACTCTTTCTAGTTTTTCGTCATTAATTTTTATGTCCATGTCAATGTCACCTTTATTCTTTTGCTTGAAAATGACGAATTTTGTTTTTGAAGTATTCAGTGCTAGTTTACTATCAATCAGCCACGAATGATATGCTTTTAGATCCTCATTAATGGTGTTTTCGAGGTAACCTCTTTCGTGTCCCGAGTAAAGTAGTACTGTATCATCTGCGTATAGTGCATAATGTCCTTTAAATCCACATGTATTCAAATTATTAGTGTATAACAAGAATAAGGTTGCGCCAAGTATCGGGTCTTGTGGATATATAATCAGAGGAAAACTAAAACATGATTTGGAAGGGAAGAACACGGGGAACTATTTCGATGAATGTTCTATTGATTTAAGTTAGAAAAAAAACACCGTGTAAACGAAGATGAAATCAAATAAAATGAAACAAATTAACCCCTTTTTGAAATAAATTAAATTAAAAATAATGAAAACATTCAAATGAAATTTGCTAGTAAAAGGTTATATGGCAAAACAAAACAAATTCCAAATATTATATTTTATAAAAAAAGGGAAATTACTCATCCCTGCTGAGTTCTCCGCACCTTAAGGGGAGGGAGTTTTGGCATTGAAAAAATACTGTTTAATGTTTTATTGTTGTATAATGAAAAAGAAAACCCGAAATACAACGCCCACTAATTTAACGTTTTTCTACACTGCTGGCACTCCTTATGTCTTCAGCTTTGTTTTTCACAATTTTTGCATTTTCTTTCAACTTCCAGAGTTAATTGGATCAATGAGGAACACGGACTTGTAATATTTTTCTTCTTCGTAGCACTACAGCCCCTATCGGGCGTTCGCTCCCTGCAAATACCGCCTTGGCCCATTGACCGCGTCCTCCAACCTCGAAATCTGAGCAGCGATGAACTGTCTTCGTCGACCGAGTCAGATAAGCGTTTCCTCGGTTTCCCGACTGGTCTCCGTACTTCCCTACGAATACCTTTTTGGGGTAAACGTTGTTTGTCCATACGATTCATGTGGCCAGCCCATTGCAGCTTCCGCAGTTTAACAATCGTTGAGAATTTCGGCTCCTCAAAAATTTCATACAGCTCATGGTTGTATCAAATTCGCCATTGGTCCCCGTCCAGCTTCGCTCCGATTATTCGCTTCAGGACCCGTCGCTCAAAGGCGTTCAATATATTTGCGGATGATTGGGTTAGAGTCCATATTTCACACCCATAGCACAGGTTTGTATACTTGGAGCTTTTTTCCTCTGTGTATGCAGCTGGTCTTCAAGATCGTCAATACTGAATAATATATTTTATTTGCAAGCTGTATTCTTCTTTCATTACTGGTTTTTGTTATTTTGGCGCCTAAATACACAAATTCGATTTTCGATACTGTATTCGCCAAGTGTGATATTTTGTGTACATGGGGTATTTTTCCTTGACTGCGTCATGAGCTTTGTTTTATTTAGCAAAGCATTATTTGGTACAGTACGTTACGACCAATACTGTCGTATGCTTGCTTAAAGTCAACGAAAATTTGGTGTACATCTGGGTTGAACTCCCAGCATTTCTCAAGTACCTGCTTGACAGTGAAAAATTGGTCTTTCGTCGATCTGAATAATACTGAATAATACTGTTGGCGTATGATACGATTTTATTTTCTAAGATCTTTGAAAATATTTTGTACGGTGTACAAAGTAGTGATAATTCTATAATTTCTATAATTTTCGCACTGTAGCTTGTCACGTTTTTTTGCGGATAGGGAATATAATTGATTGGCTCCACTCTTACCGCATATGTTCTTTTTGGCCAATATGTTGGATGACTTTGTGAATAGCTTTATGAACACTGCTGCCACCATATTTGATGAGCTCCACTGGAATCTCATCGATGCCCGGCGCGTTATTATTCTTTTGGGCTTTGATGGTGAAACAAAATGCATCCAGGGTTATTGGGGCCAATGGAAGCTCTCGGCAGACATCTATAGACTCCGATGTTGTGGAGCTGTGCGGAGGATTAAGGAGGTTCTTGAAATATGATGCCCATATTTCCTTAATTTTCGTTTCATCAGCGATTATATTGCTGATGTCATCACGTGGTTTTCAGGCTTTTCACTGCTTTGAATGCATGTCTTGTGTTATTGCTTGATAGACTAACATCGATACTTCTCAATTGGTCGTCATAGTATTTTCTTTTTTCAATTCCAATTATCCTATTCGCTATTTTCTGAGATCTTCATAGTGTTCCCTCTTCGTCCTGGTTTTCCTACCAACGTATTCTTTGCACGCCCGACTCTTTTTGTCTAAAGCATTCACACTCACTATCGAACCAATCATTTCTCTTGCGCCAAGCTTGATATTCGATCGTTTGTTCTGCCATGGTCTCAATAGCCGCTTTCATTCATAGCTCATTGTTTGTCTTTAGCGATGCGTCTAATAATATCGGAGCTCGTTGTCGAGGGTCTCCGTGAAATTTTTGGCCACAGACGGCGTTTCACGCCTTTCGATGTCGAATTTTTGTGGCGGGCTGGTCTTCGCCGAATATGTCTTTGACATACAACATCGATAGGTTAATTTAATCAGGTCATGATCTGAGTTACAATAGGCTCCTCAGTATGCACGGACGTCAAGTATGCTCAGACCCAACGTTGTTGAATCAGAACATGATCGATTTGGTTTTGTGTGTTGCCATCCTGCGATACCCAGGTCAAGTGTATATGAACGTATTAGATTTCTGCTACAATTTAAGTCAATCAGGCGCTGGCCGTAGTCATTTGTTTCATTGTGGAGACTATATCCTCCAGTTGTTCACTGATGAGATATCTCATTGCCAACCTTAGCGTTGAAAGCACCCAGAATTATTTTTGTGTCGTTTGTAGGTAATGAGTCGCCTAGTCTTTCCAGGTGATTGTAGAGCGTTTCCTACATTTCATCGTCCTTTTCTTCGCTCGGGTTGTGAACATTTATCAGCCAAGTTTTGAGGAATTTCGCTTTTATATGGATCGCACACAATCGTTCATTGATTGTCTTGAAATGAATAACGTGCGATTTGAACTCCCTATTCACAATAAAAGCCACTCCGAATTCTCGTGTTCCAGTAGGTTTCCCACTACTGAATATTGTGTGCGACCTAATGTCTTGAATGTCGTTTCCAGTCCAATTCGTTTCCCGGGTTACCAGTATTTTTAAGTTATATTGACTGACCTGTTGTAAAAGGACCTTAACAGCGCCATGGTAATTGAGTGATCTGACATTCCAGGATCCAATGCCATAGTCCTTCTTCCGTCTGCGAGGTCGTTGCGTGAGTCCAATTTATTCTGAGGCCTATCTGCTGGTTTCGAAACATTGTAGGGTTTTCCAGGGACGGGGAATTAGCACGTGGCTCAAGCTCCATTCCGGCGGCATGATTATTACTTCGATTCCGTTATCAGGTGCGGGAAGACTCGCCTGCTGTAGCTGTAGATGTATTTACAGTTATGAGCATTTTTCGGCATTCAATGTTCCATCATTGGGGAACCAGTAAACCTAATCTGCGATCCCGAGAACATTTACTACCATTTAATCGTGGGGCTTAGGACGAGGAATCATGGAAGCTGTGGGTTGGAGAAACAAGGGGTTCCCTCCTCCTTTCTCAAACGGGCTTGGGACCGTCTACGGCGGAGTTTTCAATGCGCTATTTCAATTCAAATTCACTTTTCTCTATTTCAAGTTGATCTTGGTCATGTTCCTTAGAATGGGTAGCTACTTTACAGCAAACAATCTGATTTTCTCAATAACGACACTGCTTGCCCAGTGACTCCTGGAACAAATCTTTGGCACAGTTCAAGCAAACGCTCAACTTTCAACTTCGCTTCGCAAGGTGGGTGGTTACCAACTGTTGTGAGCGGTCACCGTAATTTGTCACGTCTTGGCACTTGAGGCCAAGGACGAGCATCTTTCGCAAAATGGAGTCACAAAGGTCGTCTTCTCCGTACAACCGGACACAAAGAATTATCGGCGATAATCATGATACATGTTTTTTTTGCTTCAGGCAAATAGATTAGAGAACAGGACATCTACATAGAATTTTGTGAATTGCAATCGGTACTCGGATAAATGAAATTTGACCATAACGCCCCACGAAGGCTCCTGACAATTTACTCGAAATTTTCTTTTCTTACCTAATAAAATAAACTGTATTTGTGAACTCGAGGAACCATCCGCACAGCCACACCGATTCGCTTTTCTCCACACTCCTTTTCCCACTCTTGTCCCCAACCAAACTATCTTCACCCGACTCCCGCTACCACCTGACTCTCTGACCATCTTAACCCAACTGACTCCGCAAAATATCCCGCTAAAACTCTCGTCCGCCGGTCAAAAACGCATCAGCCGGCAATTGCCGTTGTCGACGCATCCCTTTCGAAATACACACAGCTGATGCTCCATAACACTTGTTTGGCCCATTTTTCTCATGATCAAAAAACCAGGCTCCTTTTTAAGACGATATTCATATATTTTTATCGTAGATATGTATTTCAGTGGTGACATACTACCTTCTTCAGTACAACTATCTTATTAACAAAAAATCTTAGTTTATTTATACACTTATTTTTTAACTACTTTCTATTTAATTATCAAGAAAAACCATATCTACAAATTTGCAATTATTGCCCAATTCCTCCTTGAGTTGTTTTTCGATACTTTCCACCGTATCTAATTTGCAGGTATTATTTACCTCCTTAATGACCTCGGTTTTATTGTTTTTTTGCCGTTTTTGCGAAATGCTTCTGCCTCCTTCATATGTTCCATAAATCGCACCGATACCAATCGCTTTGTTTGTCCAATATAGCTTTTTTTGTATGTGGGGCAAGTAATCTGATATACTCCGCTTTTTTTTCGTCCTTTCGTTTTTTATCTTTCCCGGTGCATAACAGGGTTCTGACTTTGTTCCTCCGACTGGTTCCTACCGCTTTGATCCATGTTTTGCTAATGTACTGACTGTACCGTTGAACGTGTTTGAATAGGGCATACGAGTACATATTCTATGCGTTTCTTTTGGTATAGTTTTTCATTGGCTGCGAAGAGATTTGAGAGTTTATGTCGCGCTAATTTTTCCCTTTTTCTTGATCATATTATCAATGATCTCACTGCCGTGTTCATTTATTTCGCCTGTCGCGACTATACGCTTCTTTTGGTTTTATTATTAGGGTATTGTAAAATTATTTTACAATACCCTACTAAAATCGCGTCCTGTCTGTCCGTCCGTCCGTGTGTCACACCACTTTTTCTCGCAAACTGCATAAGCTAGAAACATAAGACTTTGTAAGTAGGTGTAAAGTGATGCCCTCTTCAAAGTTTCATCCCAAAAAAAATTTATAAGGTGTCCAAGGGGGGTCAACTCATAAAGGGGAGTGGCCCCCCGAAAAAAAGTTTCATCGCATGTAGGCAATATGGGTATCAAATGAAAGGTCTTGATGAGAACTTTTCAGAACAGGTCTTAAAATGACAAATTTTGCTTAGAGGGGTGCAGGGGAAAGGGAAATGGACGAAACTTTTGTGTGCCCACCTTTCACCCGAAAAATTTGAAAAAAATCACAGAGATGAGACTTAAGGAGTACAAGGGCAACAAATACCTTAGAAGTCGAAATTCAGTCAACTTTGTTAATAGTAGTACATTTTATAAATTTTACATTTTTGCCTATAAAATCAATTTTTGTTTTTTGAAAGTAATTGTATGTGTTCTGAAAATTTCACAACAATCGAACAATAAACAGCTAAGTTATAGCCGATTGAATATTTAACAATTACAACAACATTAACACGTGATACGAGGGAGATACACGTTTGCAACGGGCCTAGCCACTATAAATATGTAGGAATTTTGATAAAAATTTTAGAAATGGTTAGTAATATTGATGTGTTGTCAAGATTAATTAAACGACGGGGTCAAAACACTTGAAACAAAATGGCGGCGAATATAAAAATATAATAACCATAATAATTCTTCGAACTCAGTTTATGGAATCTGTATATAAGTCAAGTTTTGATATGCAGAATATATTGTTTGATTTACTAATTGTTTTACAAAACCCTTCTGGCAGGAGCACTCTCTTACTACTTCAACTTGTTATATCTTTCTTTTGCTAACGGGACTTTAAGGAGACGATGCCCCATACTGTTGTATGTGGCTAATTTTTGTAGAAAAGTATCTTAAAGTAGATAAAAACAACCAAATTGGTGTAATGAAGAAGAACGAGTACCATCAAATAGTCGAGGAAAAGCTACGAGGCGGAATCTTTTTTGAATTAACGATCAACCCTTTAGAGGAGTCAAGTAAAAGGGTAGACAAAGCATTAAAAGAAGCCAGTAACTATTTTGATGATATGAATAAACGGAGGATGCCCAACCCATCATTAACTAGAATGAGATGTCAACCGAAAACCCATAAGCCAAAAATGGAATTAAGTGAGATGGAAATTTAGCGGGATTGTGCATGCGAGAATGTTAATTTACTTTCGAGATGAGTACTACAAAGAAACGAAACTATCACCTGTATAAGCCAAAATTTTCATGTCCAGAACGGAATCTCCGAAAATAACTTAATGCCGAGAGTGTGGTGGAGGTATGGCGACGAAATTTTTGCCATCATTCTAAGAGACCAAGCCCAATCAACTCTGAATGAAATCAAGTTCAAGATGGAAGTGGGAAATAATGGAGCAATTCCCTTCTTAAATCTTGTGGTCATCCGGAACAAAGAAAAACTAGAATTCGACATCAACCAACCAGCGCCCTACGAACGATCCATCCCGTCAACTTCACACCAACTTTTCCACAAAAATTAGCCGCATGTTGCATCGTCTCCTTAAAGTCCTGTTAACAAAAGAAAGATATAAAAAGGAAAAGGAGCACATAGTCGCAACAGCCGAAATAAATGGATATGGCAGTATGATCATTGATAATATGATCAAGAAAAAGAGGGAAACATTAGCGCGACATAAACTCTCAAATCTCTTCGCAGCCAACGAAAAACTTGACTCAAAAGGAACGCATAGAATCGTTGCCATCTTACTCAGGCCCATAAGGAAATCAATTAACGTGCCTGACGTCACATCCAGCGTCACAGTAGCTCTAAATTTCATCAGTAGCTCTAAATTTCGATAAACAGCTACTTTTGAGATTGTCAAATATGACATTTCTCAGATGAAATTTAGCGGAAATGATACAAACGGGATCGAAATACATATATTTGCGCACTAATGTCTTCGACGTCTCATATTTAAAATAAATAGTTGACATAGTACTGATAAAATTTCAAATTACAGTCATATGTACTGTCAAAAATCTTTAAAAAATTTGTTTGATGTAAACAGCACTAGATGGCGCTGATTACGTTGCTCAAAGAGGTTTGGTTCGCGCCGTGCCGCGGTGTTTCCGTTTTCGGGCCTGAGTAAGAAGGCAACGATAGAATATGTATGCATTATTCGAGCACGTTGAACGGTTTAGTTTGCACATTAGCAAAGCATGGAGCAAAGCGGTAAGAAATAGTAGGAGGAAGAAAGTCAGAATCCAGTTATGCACCGGGAAAGATAAAAAACGAAAGGACGAAAAAAGCGGGGTATATCGGATTACTTGTTCCACATGCGAAAAGCTATATTGGATAAACGAAACGATTGGAATTCGTGCGATTTATGGAACATATGAAGGAGGTAGAAGCATTTCGGAAGAACGACAAATAATTAAATCGGCAGTTGCGGAGCGCGTAATTAAAGAAGGTCACCTGATAAATTCCGAAGACCTAAAGGTCATTAAGGAGGTAAATAATACCTGCAAATTAGATACGGTGGAAAGTATGTAGCAACCACGGAAGTCACCGCAGTTGCAGACATTAAGAATTAGCAGAGAGGTGTGTAGCCCGGGGTGGCATACTGAGGCCGGCTAGCGCTCAGTCGTGTCGTGGGTCTTCCGGGACACCCTCTGCTCGTGGTGAGCCACCTTACATAAAAACTAGCACAAAGGGAAAAGGATGGGAAAGGGGGAGGTCATTTTGAGAAATGAAAATAAGGTTTTTAATATGACATGACCGTTTTATTTAGTCCAACAATTATATTTACAACCAAAAAAAACCTTAAGAGTAAAAGGCCCTTTTGAGAGGTAACAAAAGAATATATACCAAAATACAACAAAACAAATCAATTCAATTTAATATAAAAATTATTTGTAAAATATTGAAACAAAATACGATTGTTACTTACTTCTTCCCTTGCAAAATCCCGAGCGCCCGGTGATGTACAAACAAAGAAGCGTGGGGCCACTGAAAATCAGATTTCAAGATTAAAGCAACAAAAAACTAAAAACACAACGGCCACTTTCAACTTTCTGATCCGTACTCGAAAAAAACCGCACTCAAGGCCCCTGATCCTCTTCACCAACTTACAAAATTTAGTTTTTTTTTTCCGCTGACTTTCAAATCAAAAACTTTCAATTTTCGTCTCCCCGCACTTCAAATCAATAAAATCTTTTCTTCTTCTTTTCTTTTGCTTTTTCACACCGCACAAATTCAACTCCTTTCTCTTCCAAAATCCAATATTCACCTCACTTTCTCAATACTTTCATTCTCCTACTTCGTCATTCAAAATTCAAAGAAAAATCTTTTTGATTCACCATCACATTCTCAATCCAAAAACTTTTTTTTTCCCAATCTTAAAACACCCAAAAATCACTTTTATCCCGCACAGCAAAACTCTTTTATATTTTTTCCAAATATTCACTTCCTTTTTTCCCAATCTTAAAACCCTCCAAAAATCAATTTTACGCGCACATAAAACACCCTTATCTTCTTCAAATCAAAATCTGACTCCCCAATTCCAACCACTTAATTTTCACATTCCACCTTCATCCAATTCGATCCCGCAATCCCTTTTCCCAATTACCGCTGCCGCATCTGGGTAACGTAATCGAAGTTCATTACACTTCGATTCCGCTACCCACACATCTTTTGTTCCATATCGACAAACCCAATAGTATCCATTGTTTTACATATGGCACTTTGCCCAATCCAAGAAGCGCTTGGTTGAATTCAAAGTGTCACATATACACATTTCGGAAGCTATTGGTTTTGCCGATACCCCAAAAAGAGTGCTTCCGTGCGCCCGGGAGAACTTGAACTCAGGGTTCCAGCAGACCCTCGATCGAGGACTCACGACGCAGCTAATGGTGCCATGGATTGTCGATCTCCCATTCATCTCTTAAGCAACTTGAACGTTGCATTTGGGCATGGGATTGAATTTTGTTAGTAGGGGAACGTGAATTAATTTTTGTTAGTATAAAGAATAAAATTTGTTAGTGGGAATAGAATTAGTTAGTTTGAAGGAAAGGAATTCGGTTTTGTTAGGGAAAAGGTATTGAATGAAGTTTTGTTAGTGGGAACTAATAAATGGAATGTTGTTAGTGGGAAAATTGAAATTTTTAAGTATGTTTTATTTTTTTGTAGTTGTTAATAAGGAAAAAGGGTAGTATTGTGATGATGGGGGAGTAAAAATTAAAGGGAAAATGGAAAAATGTAAAAAAAATAAATAAATTTATAGAGGAAAAGGTAGAATTGCCCAAAGGAAGGTGGAAGAGTTACGGCGGCAATTTGAAGTTGCAACAAGTATCAAAATCAGGAAAGTACCTGCGGAAAACGACTCGATGAGGATTTGGACAATAATAGCAACAAATTAGTAGATATGGGTTTTCTTGATAATTAAATAGAAAGTAGCTAAAACATAAGTGTATAAATAAACTAAGATTTGTTGTTAATAAGTTAGTTGTACTGAAGAAGGTGGTATGTACTACTGAAATACGTCTTTACGATAAAAATATATGAATATTTTCTTAAAAGGAACATGCTTTTTGGGATTTTTTAAATATTACAGCATTTTCGAAATAAAAAAATATTCTTGTACTTCTTCTGAGCTGTGCACTTAACGACATTCTGTGCCGTCGCCACGCCAGCTGATGCAAACTTGTTGGTGCCAACAAGCCCAGATGCTCGAATCATTCAATTGTAATGCAAAATCTATTGAATGACGCGGCCAAATATTCGTTGTTGTTATTGTCGCATATTGAAAAGAAATTACTCCAAGCTGGATGTTTATTCATTAGCAACTTTTGGGTGTTGAATTTTTAACCCCTGATTGCTAATGATTAATTCAGCTAGATGAGAAAAAATTTCCAAAATGCGATCCTTGTTGATCGCAATAAATTCCATTCGTTGTTCTGAGAGAAGCTACTTTTGCTAGTTCATTATTCCCATTGAGAAATTCTTCGATTTTTCCCGTTGGTCATTTCATCATTTATCATTTATCTTCTTTTATGCTCACCAACATACCTTGTTCGATGCTTGTTGTTGCCTTCCACTTTTGTCTGTATTGCAGCTCGCTCAAATATTGAGTTTACCTCCTTTTCCATAGTTCCATTTTCATAGCTGATACTAATTCCCATCGGGATTAATCGGGTAGTTGACTGTTTGGTGTGGCTCACCGATCAGAAAGTGCCCAGGAGTGAGGGCCAAGTAATCATTTGGTATAGAGCATAACCGTGTTAAAGTCGTTGAAATGAGGGTTGCATCGGCTTCTGCTGCAGCCGCTGATAGTTCTTCGATAGTTAGAGTAGTTAACGAGAGAGTTTTGTGCAGCAGCTTTTTTGTCAAATTGGCTGCTGCTTTGACCATAACCACCAAAGTGAGGTGCTCTTGGTAGCGAACAATGAAATTTTACTTTGCATTGCACTTTTTTACTATTATTCCCCATTCTTCCTTTGACTCCCACGCTGAAAATTCTTCCAGTTTGTTTTTTGTCCCAACGAAATTTGTTTCATTGTCACAATGTAGATCTCTACAAATTCCACATCCTGTTATAAATTGTCAAAATGATCCTAGAAATCTGTGTTGCGAATACCGGCGTACCGACTATCTCCCATTCGCAACTTCAACGGCCGCCGTAATATTTCCACCTCCCTTTGGGCAACTCTACCTTTTCCCCTATAAATTTATTTATTTTTTTTTTACATTTTTCCATTTTCCCTTTAATTTTTACTCCCCCCTCATCACAATACTACCCTTTTTCCTTATTAATAACTACGAAAAAAAAATAATACCTACTAATAATTTCAATTTTCCCACTAATAACGTTCCATTTGTTAATTCCCACTAACAAAATTTCATTCTATTCATTTTTCCTAACAAAACCTAGTTCCTTCCTTAACATTAACTAATTCCATTCCCACTAACAAATTTTATTTTTTTTCTACTAACAAAAATGAATTCACTGATTACTAACAAGATTCAATCTCATGCCCAAATGCATCGTTGAAGTTACTTATGAGATGAATGGGAGATCGACCATCCACGGCACCATTGGCTGCGTCGTGAGTCCTCGATCTTGGGTCTGCTGGAACCCTGAGTTCAAGTTCTCCCGGGCGCACGGAAGCACTCTTTTTGGGGTATCGGCAAAACCAATAGCTTCCGAAATGTGTATATGTGACACTTTGAATTCAACCAAGCGCTTCTTGGATTGGGCAAAGTGCCATATGTAAAACAATGGATACTATTGGGTTTGTCGATATGGAACAAAAGATGTGTGGGTAGCGGAATCGAAGTGTAATGAACTTCGATTACGTTACCCAAATGCGGCAGCGGTAATTGAGAAAAGGGATTGCGGAATCGGATTTGGAGAGGTGAAATGCGGGATGAAGTTGTGAGGGATTGGGAGTGGAGATTGGACTTGGATAGAAAAGGGATTGAAGTTGATATTTGGCTTGTGAAGGAGAGTGGAATTCTTTGGCAGCTTCGGAGAAAGTTTTTTTGTGAAAATTCGGCGAATAAAAGTTGTTTGGAGTTTAGTGAAGTAATTAAACAAATTAAACTAAAATTGAATTTTGAGAGTGGAAAAAAAAATAGTTGCGTTGGATACAAGATGAAGAGTGAATGAAAGATTTGTGTAGCAGAACGGTTTTGGCCTAGTGTATGTTGTACAGAAGAAAAATCAATTCGTGGGTACGAAAAGTGGAGGAAAAAAACTAAAAACAATCATTAAATCGTGTGAATTGTACCAAGTGATTGAGTTGATCACCTTCTGATCTTACAGTGAAGATAGGAATTGTGAATTTTCACGTGTGGAATCAAAAGTTTGTATCAAGAAAAGATTGTTCTTGCAATAAGTGGGAATCCCTTAGTGGATTTAAATTTAACAACCAACGGAAATATTGAATAATTTACGGGGAAGAAAAAGTAAATGAAATTATCGATATAAACTAAGGCGGTAATTAACGGAAATACATGGGCGGATTAAATATTAGGATGAAGCTTATCTGTAACTAATGAGTTTTAAGTTAAAATCAATTAAATTTGCAGTGACCCCACCTCTCGTTTTCGGTGTCCTTCGTCGAGCGCTCGAGGATCCACAGAAAAAGAAGAGAGTAAGTAAATACAATGATTAATATTTTTCCTTGTTTTTTTTTGACATTCTTTTATCTATTACCTATTTTTCCAGTTTATTGTAATTTGCTATTCTTTTATTAATATCTTATTTAATTTATTTGCATAATAAAAATATTTAGGGGTCTGTTTGTTTTTGATTGGTATCTCTTAATTGTTGAATTTGCTGTGTAAATTACTTTTTTTAATTAAATAAAACGGCCATGTCTCGTTAAGACAACCAATTTTCATTTCTCAATATGACCTTCCCTTTCCCGTCCTTTTCCCTATGTGCTAGTATTTATATGTAAGGTGGCTCAGCACGAGCAGAGGGTGTCCCGGAAGATCCACGACACGACTGAGCGCTAGCCGGCCACAGTATGCCACCCCGGGCTACACACCCCTCTGCTAATTACTTAATGTCTGCAACTGCGGTGACTTCCGTGGTTGCTACATCTGTCCATACTAAGGTTAGAGACTACTTCCATATAAGCAATCTTTGTCGAAAAGCAGCATGAGACTGCAATGTGTTTCCCATGTGCTGTGTAAGAAACTGCGGTTTTGTCTCAGCACATAGTACACATTAGACAATCGTATTTCGTGCCGGTGATCTGCCACCGATAATCCAATATCGTTGCCACGATTAAGCCAGCAATGCTAAAGGTCCAGCATGTAAGCGTTACTGTGCAGGTGTTCTGAGAGAAACTTGGAGACGAAGTCTGCACCTGGTAGCAGTACCGTTTCTATCAAGAAATGGAGCCATTGAAGCGATATGGCTTTGAGAGTCGAGGTTGCACTTTCGAGTTAGTTGCTGTAGTTCTTACTTGAAGTATGCTTCTTGTATAACTTTAATAATTACAATACATTTGGTGCTTCATTTAACTCAGCTGCAGCTAACTAGTCACTTGTTATTAACTGTTTTTACTTCATCTGTTTGATTGGACAATTGTTTGCAGAAATGTAAACGAATTTTTTTTTTTTTTTTTTTTTTTTTTTTTCTTTAAAAGCCGTCGGGCCTTGCTTAGTTGTGTGAGCAGACGCGTTTCGACTACTTTGAGTCATCTTCAGTGTCTAAAGGATGTGTTGAAGGGAGCGACTTTATATAGTCGTAGGATGGGTAATTAGCGAATAGGTAATTAGCGGATGGGTAATTAGTGGATGGGTAATTAGCGGATGGGTAATAGTGGATGGGTAATGAGGTCAGGAAGTAAATTACTCAATTATGCCACGTAGGGGGATATTATGTTTTTGTTTTTTTGCTTGTTGGCTGTCCGTTTGTTCTGTTTCATCTCGTTTCCGTTTTCGTCTAAGAGTGTGGTCTAGGACTGAGAAAATTGCGTCGGAATTGGTAACAAGTTGTTCGTTGATAATGTCACCGTCTGTCTTTCTATGTTTATAAATTTCAAGCCTTTCTAGGATGTCAACTCTCAGTCCTTTGTTTTGTTTGTGTAGCAATTTCATAGAGTTTGTCATAGCATCAGGCTCATGTGCGTTGTTTTGTAGGTGCGTCGCATAATTGGAGTCTGCCTTGTTGTATAAGAAAGATCGTAGGTGCTCTTTGTATCTTGTCATTAGTTTTCGTGTTGTCCTTCCTATATATACCATGTCGCAGTCCTTGCATGTCAGTTTGTATATGCCGCTGCCTTCGTATATCGATGTGTCATTCAGTTTTGGCTTCAGTTTGTTTCCAATGTTGTTGTTCGTTTTGAATGCAGTTTGCAATTTGTATTTCCTAAGGAAGTTTGATAATTTGTATGTCTCTTTGCCTACGTATGTTAACGATACCCACTGTTGGTCGTTCTTATGAGTTTCCGTCGGTTGGCGTTCCTGGTTTTGTTTGTACTGTGTGACTAGTTTGACTATGTCACATTGTTTGTATCCGTTATTATTAGCTATTCTGTAAATGTTGTTTAGTTCGTTGGAATAGTTAGTAGGAGTCATGGGGATGGAGTGAAGCCTCTGCACCATTGATCTGTACGCTGCTAGCTTATGTTGTGCGGGGTGGTTAGATGTTTCATGTATGGTATGATCAGTTGTGGTTGGTTTTCTGTATATTTTGTAGTCCAATCGTGTTTGTTCACGTGTCACAGTTAGGTCCATATAGTTGAGTTGTCCGTTTGTTTCTTTTTCCATAGTGAACTTTATATTCGGGTGAATTTCATTCATATAGGCAAGTAGTTCGTCTTGTTTATTTTCTTGTGAGTCGATAACAATGAAACAGTCATCCACATATCGTCTGTAAAATATTACATTGAATCTTTTGACAACTTTGGGTATAAAGACTTCTTCCAAAGATTGTAAGAATATTTCTGACATTATTGAGGACATTGGATGTCCCATACCCAGACCGTCTTTGGCAATGTATGTGTTGCTATTGAACTTAAAATAGTTCTGTTTGATTGTGGTCTTTATGAGATTGAGTATTTGATCTGTGAATCGTCGGCTGTTGTTGAATGAAAGTTTTTCTTTTAGTATGGCCAGTGTTTCATCGACAGGGATAGACGTATAGAGGTTGGTGATGTCTAATGATAAAAGTTGACAATTTTCAGTCAATTTTAAAGAAGTGGTAGAATTTGCTAGCTCGCGGCTGTTCTTTAATGCGTATTTGTCGTCAAAGTGCACGACATCAGCCATTATCGTTGCCAAGTACCGTGCTAATTGGTATGCAGGAGCTGGGCGGTAGTTGACAACAGGACGGATAGGAATATTGGGTTTGTGGAGCTTAGGTTGTGCTTTAAGGGGTGGTGTGTATGGATTTGGGTTTATGTAGCGTTGCTTAGTATTAGGAGGAATAATTAGTGGGGATTGTATAATGGCAGTACGTAAGTCCGCTTGGAACCTATTGGTGGGGTCTTTGTTTACCAGTTTGTAGCCGTTGGCGTTAATGAAGTCTATTGTTTTTTGTACATAGTCCGTTGTTTTTAGGATCACCGTTGTATGTCCTTTGTCAGCCTTCGTCACTGTTAGTAGGTTATCCGTTAGCTTTGTCTGAATGTGTCTTAATATCTTATGGTCTTCGTGGAAATCCGTTTTGTTTATGCTAGTGCGTATTTTTTGTAGTATGTCTACTGCAGTATGTCTTGCATGTGTCTGTTGTTCCTGCGGCAGTTTGTTAATGGCTAGTTCAGTGTCGATTACTAGTTGTTCTAGGTCTTTGTTGCGGTTTGTATTATGTAAGTTGTGTTTCAGTCCCTTATTTAACAGCTCCATTTCTTGTGTCGTAAAAGGCGTATCTGATAGGTTTACAGTCCGTGGATAGAAAGTTCTGTTCGCTGGTGTGGTCATTTTGTTTTGTTTTTTCATCAATTTGTCAAGTTTTTTCGTCATGGTCTCATATTTAGTTTTGAGCTGAATATCAATGTTTTGCCTCACGTCATTATAAAACTGTAGAAAGTTTTCAGTTTGTATAGTGTTAGTTAATTGTAAGTGTGAGTGTAGTAGTTGTCGGTTGATTTCGTCCTTTTTTTATGTACAGTGTTCTTATTTCGTTTTTAATGCGGAGCATCTGTGCGCTACGTTGTGTGTTACGTGCAGCGATTGTGTTTTGTTTTATCACGATTCTTGCAAATGCTGGTGTAATGTTGTTTTTCAAGCACTGTTTGTTGAACCATATGTTTGCTATTGTTTGATGAAGTTTCAGGGTACGGTTGTGGAATGAACGCAACAGTTTTGCCTGGCTGGCAGTGTTGTAGTCAATAATTTTGTTTATTTGATATCCGCAGGCCAATCCTCTTTTTTCTTTAAAAGCCGTCGGGCCTTGCTTAGTTGTGTGAGCAGACGCGTTTCGACTACTTTGAGTCATCTTCAGTGTCTAAAGGATGTGTTGAAGGGAGCGACTTTATATAGTCGTAGGATGGGTAATTAGCGAATAGGTAATTAGCGGATGGGTAATTAGTGGATGGGTAATTAGCGGATGGGTAATAGTGGATGGGTAATGAGGTCAGGAAGTAAATTACTCAATTATGCCACGTAGGGGGATATTATGTTTTTGTTTTTTTGCTTGTTGGCTGTCCGTTTGTTATACAAACTGAAAACTTTCTACAGTTTTATAATGACGTGAGGCAAAACATTGATATTCAGCTCAAAACTAAATATGAGACCATGACGAAAAAACTTGACAAATTGATGAAAAAACAAAACAAAATGACCACACCAGCGAACAGAAATTTCTATCCACGGACTGTAAACCTATCAGATACGCCTTTTACGACACAAGAAATGGAGCTGTTAAATAAGGGACTGAAACACAACTTACATAATACAAACCGCAACAAAGACCTAGAACAACTAGTAATCGACACTGAACTAGCCATTAACAAACTGCCGCAGGAACAACAGACACATGCAAGACATACTGCAGTAGACATACTACAAAAAATACGCACTAGCATAAACAAAACGGATTTCCACGAAGACCATAAGATATTAAGACACATTCAGACAAAGCTAACGGATAACCTACTAACAGTGACGAAGGCTGACAAAGGACATACAACGGTGATCCTAAAAACAACGGACTATGTACAAAAAACAATAGACTTCATTAACGCCAACGGCTACAAACTGGTAAACAAAGACCCCACCAATAGGTTCCAAGCGGACTTACGTACTGCCATTATACAATCCCCACTAATTATTCCTCCTAATACTAAGCAACGCTACATAAACCCAAATCCATACACACCACCCCTTAAAGCACAACCTAAGCTCCACAAACCCAATATTCCTATCCGTCCTGTTGTCAACTACCGCCCAGCTCCTGCATACCAATTAGCACGGTACTTGGCAACGATAATGGCTGATGTCGTGCACTTTGACGACAAATACGCATTAAAGAACAGCCGCGAGCTAGCAAATTCTACCACTTCTTTAAAATTGACTGAAAATTGTCAACTTTTATCATTAGACATCACCAACCTCTATACGTCTATCCCTGTCGATGAAACACTGGCCATACTAAAAGAAAAACTTTCATTCAACAACAGCCGACGATTCACAGATCAAATACTCAATCTCATAAAGACCACAATCAAACAGAACTATTTTAAGTTCAATAGCAACACATACATTGCCAAAGACGGTCTGGGTATGGGACATCCAATGTCCTCAATAATGTCAGAAATATTCTTACAATCTTTGGAAGAAGTCTTTATACCCAAAGTTGTCAAAAGATTCAATGTAATATTTTACAGACGATATGTGGATGACTGTTTCATTGTTATCGACTCACAAGAAAATAAACAAGACGAACTACTTGCCTATATGAATGAAATTCACCCGAATATAAAGTTCACTATGGAAAAAGAAACAAACGGACAACTCAACTATATGGACCTAACTGTGACACGTGAACAAACACGATTGGACTACAAAATATACAGAAAACCAACCACAACTGATCATACCATACATGAAACATCTAACCACCCCGCACAACATAAGCTAGCAGCGTACAGATCAATGGTGCAGAGGCTTCACTCCATCCCCATGACTCCTACTAACTATTCCAACGAACTAAACAACATTTACAGAATAGCTAATAATAACGGATACAAACAATGTGACATAGACAAACTAGTCACACAGTACAAACAAAACCAGGAACGCCAACCGACGGAAACTCATAAGAACGACCAACAGTGGGTATCGTTAACATACGTAGGCAAAGAGACATACAAATTATCAAACTTCCTTAGGAAATACAAATTGCAAACTGCATTCAAAACGAACAACAACATTGGAAACAAACTGAAGCCAAAACTGAATGACACATCGATATACGAAGGCAGCGGCATATACAAACTGACATGCAAGGACTGCGACATGGTATATATAGGAAGGACAACACGAAAACTAATGACAAGATACAAAGAGCACCTACGATCTTTCTTATACAACAAGGCAGACTCCAATTATGCGACGCACCTACAAAACAACGCACATGAGCCTGATGCTATGACAAACTCTATGAAATTGCTACACAAACAAAACAAAGGACTGAGACTTGACAT
The DNA here is from genome assembly GCA_963969285.1 of Odontomyia ornata. Classification (NCBI taxonomy): domain Eukaryota; kingdom Metazoa; phylum Arthropoda; class Insecta; order Diptera; family Stratiomyidae; genus Odontomyia; species Odontomyia ornata. The sequence continues at coordinate 195,762,328 of OZ017742.1, read as the reverse complement.
CCTAGAAAGGCTTGAAATTTATAAACATAGAAAGACAGACGGTGACATTATCAACGAACAACTTGTTACCAATTCCGACGCAATTTTCTCAGTCCTAGACCACACTCTTAGACGAAAACGGAAACGAGATGAAACAGAACAAACGGACAGCCAACAAGCAAAAAAACAAAAACATAATATCCCCCTACGTGGCATAATTGAGTAATTTACTTCCTGACCTCATTACCCATCCACTATTACCCATCCGCTAATTACCCATCCACTAATTACCCATCCGCTAATTACCTATTCGCTAATTACCCATCCTACGACTATATAAAGTCGCTCCCTTCAACACATCCTTTAGACACTGAAGATGACTCAAAGTAGTCGAAACGCGTCTGCTCACACAACTAAGCAAGGCCCGACGGCTTTTAAAGAAAAAAGAGGATTGGCCTGCGGATATCAAATAAACAAAATTATTGTAAACGAATTTCTATGATCCATTGTACAGACAGGACGGATGGCTTCGGTATGTTGGTTCGGCGACCGTTTCAATTCTTCCTTCTTTTTCTTCGATCCTAGTAACAGAGCTGCTTCTTTGTGGCAAAAGACTATAACTATAAACTATAGTTCAGAAACCATTAATTGTTTTGGGAGAGCACCTCTTAAAACCAGTATTTAGTGTTAATTTAATGCCACTGCATCCACACGACTGGTTTATTGCATCCTTTTTCCTGGGACTACATGTTTGCGTAACATTATCTAAATTTAGCTGGATAATTTTAAATGCATAGAAAATCCGAATGTTTCAAATCTAATGTTCTATTAACACTGCACACCTAGTTGAGGATTGTAAACTACAATCTAATTTTACTTTATTAGGACTTAAATGGGTTTTCCTTGCATTTACATAAGGAAAAAGATCATAAATATAATTTCAAAAATAACGCATTTGTCGTGCACATGCATGAGTTCTTATTTCAATTGTATTTCATTACGTTTAAAGGAAACCGCTCTCTAGACCATTGTGAATGTATCTCATAAATTTATTGAACATCAACTTTATAAAGAAAACAAAATTTAAGTGGTAATATCAATTTACAGCTAATTTGATACAGTTGAAATTTGCCATTAAGTTACTGCTTTTTTTTTAGTTATTATATTTTATTGAATTTTACCACTTACAATATTTGAAAATCTTAATTTAGGTGTTCTGAATTCAATTCATTTCAACCTTAATATATACAGTTTAGCATAGTTATCATGATTTTAAAGTACAATAATACATAACTCCCAAGGAAAAATTAAACAAAAAGAAACCTTCCTTATCTTAAAACTAACTTAACCTATATTAAAATACCTTAACATTACGTCAACTAGCTTGGATTATGCTGACTGGTAAGATAGCACAATAGCTTCCAGTAATTATTATCGCTTGAAAGTGCGAGTATTAATGGATTGGTTGCAGTGCTTGCTCTGGCCAACAACCTTCTAGTTCGTTCCTGTACACATTTTTCAATATTGCTCATTCTGGCAAGTTGATGAAGTTTTTCGCTAGAGAAGTAAAAAGGTCTTGAAGTTTTGATTTCAAATATTTAGCACATAAGCTCCAAACGGGTGCTCCATATAGGATAATGGGCATGATTACCATTTTAATTATTATTGTTTTGTTTTTAGCGCTGAGAAATGATTTCCGGTTTAGCATGAGATATAAGGCTAATGTCGCTTTCGAAATTTTGTTACACGTAGTTTCGATGTGATTTTTGTAAGTTAGTTTTTGGTCTAAGGTATTTCTAGGCCTAATAAATTTATGTTCCTTGGGGGCAGTAAGTTTTGCTTTCTTTTTTTGGTAAAGAACATTGCCTGAGTTTTCGAGATGTTAATTTTGATTTGCCACCGGTGGAAGTATTGATATAATCTTTGGGGAAATATTTCAAGTTTCGTTATTATCTCATTTGGGTCTATGGATGTAGTATAAAAACCTGTATCATCTGCGAAAATAGCTAATTTGCAAGAATCATGTGTAGGCATATCTGCCGTGTAAATGTTGAAGAGTAATGGGCTTAGGCAGGAGCCCTGGGGGACTCCTGCTGGTATGTTTCGGTGCTTTGAGAAAGAGTCTTGAACTTTTACTGAATATTTCCGGTCATTAAGGAAAGAGTAAATAATATTTATTAGATATTGCGGGAAACCAAGTGTTGCTAGTTTGTAGAGAAGACCAGTATGCCACACTGTATCAAATGCTTTTTCAATGTCGAGTGAGATTAACACGACGGAAACTTTTTCTTTTAAGGCGCATCTGATGTGTTGAGTGACACGGAGTAGTTGTTGCTCCGTAGAGTGCTGGTGTCTAAAACCAAACTGGTGGTTAGGGAGAATATTGGTTGTTTCTACAAACTCGTTCAACCGCTGAAGAATCAGTTTCTCAAGTAATTTACCTGTTGCTGGTAGGAGGCTTATTGGCCTGTAATTTACAGGGAGTTGATAAACACGGTGGCAGTTTATCCTGAAATTCACCAAACCTAATATAATGTAATTTAGTTTTGGATGCAAGTAAAGTATTAATAGGACCCCACACTTCACGATGTCAACAAACGAAAAAAATCAGCTGCTATCAAAGCACCTTAATTTCAATTGCAATTTTGCGAGATTCTTAAATGCATGCTATCATGTCATTTCTTGTGGCATCTACCCTCGCATATGACTGCATACAGCGAAACAGCTTCAAAAATACAAAATGCAGGTTGGGGACATCCAGCTGTAAAGGATTCAAGTGCTGCTTGCGGATGTTCTTTTCCAGCAAAGCCCATTTTCAATTATATTCATTGATTGTTCCGGTGGCTTCATCAATTAAGGACAAATTCAAATGGGAAGGGGCTGCACGATTCTAGACTTTTGTGTAAAGTCGTTATCCAGGTAGAATCCTAGCTCATTTATTGGCACTTAAACTGATTTTCCCTCAAGATACTGAGATTCTTATTGTAGTTTTGAAGTTTTGCTAAAAAGCTTATGTGGCACACCGACAAATGAACAGATATGTCGCCATTTCAATAAGACTCTGTAAGTTAAAAATGTGTAAGCACTCTAAATAGCACGATCATACTAATATTTCACACAAGTAATTTGAAAACACATACAAAAGACAAAAACTTGAAATAAATTTCGATCAAATAAGCTGTGCACTATTTGTTGTGAGTGATACTAGACTACAAGCTAGAGGCTGCCAGACATACATTAAAGTATTAAGGCTGAACTATTTTGTGTGTATTCTCACTACTGTAGATAAGAACGCTCACGGTAAGAAACTTTGAATTCAGGGACCTGTGACATATGCGGTACCCAAAAGTTTTCCTAAGCTACGTCGTTTATAAAAATTGTGTACATATTTCATACGAGTATTTAAAAAACCAGACCCAGAGCGGGGATCAACATCTGGTGGACACGATTTAAAATAAAATTTGCTCTATAAAAGACTAGGACCTTTCATGAAATTTTACAGATTCATTCTATCCAAGTGATCCAATCACGAGGATGTGCCCAGATTTTTCATACATTTCAACTCCCCTGAAACCCTCAAAACAAAAGGAGCCAGTTTGCTCTTCAAAGTTTCATCATAAAAAATTTCATTAGTTCTGTAAAGAGGTCTCCCCGTATAGGGGGTGAAACTTAAAAAAAAAGTTTTACCAAAGGAAGCTAATAAGGATATCGAATGAAAGATATTGATGATAACTTTTCTAAACAGGTCTTAAATTGGTCTCTTTGCTTTGAAGGGGTTTAAGGGGAGTGAAAATGTACGAAAAATCTGGGTTCTACTCTCGCGATTGTACTGCTTTGACCCAAAAAATCTAGGTCTTTATTAGTAAATGGGCAACAAATACACATCAGAAATCAAAATTTGATAAACTTTGTTAATAATAAAACATTTTATGAATTTCAGGTTTTTGCTTTTAAAATAAAGAAGGCACCGTTAAGTTGATCAAACGAATAACATTAGGATTTACTATTTCCTTACCCAATAAGTGAAGCATAAAATAGTTCCTAAACATACATATATAAAATTTCGCTTTTATGCTGCAACGTAACTTAGTTTGATGTACAAGTACATTCGGCAGGGCAAGTTCTCAGTCTTTTATAGAGCAAATTTAACTCTAAATCGTATCTACCAGGTCTTGGTACCCACTCTGGAGTCTGGTATTGTAAATACTTATCTAAGATACAATAGTAACCCAAATAACATTTAAATTTCAGCTTCTATACTATGACGAATATAGGTCATTATTTGGCCACTTTTAGGATCTTATATACGCATACGTTCCTGAATTCAAGTTTCTAACCCCCGATCATTCTTATCTACATTAGTGAGAATACACACAAAAAATTCATCCTGTTGGCTCTCACTTTAGAAAACAATCCGTTTTTAGTTATTGCTGTCAACAGCATTAAGTGAGCTGTGAGCGTTTCTACGTTTAAACTTTTATTTAAAATTTTATTTCTTTTAGCATTCCCGAGACTTAGCATTTTGCGAACTTGTCTGTAGATTAGATATCTTTCCTCTTGCCAATCGTTTCCTACTTTTCGGTCCAAAAAGTTGTTTCCTTTTGTCTTTTATCTTCAGAAATTTATTTTTGCTGTCTCTATGAATGCCACACATATCGTCGTTATACAGGGTGCGGCAGCATAACTTCCTTTTTTCAAAATTCAACAAAACAAATTTTCAGCGGTACTTGTTTTTTATTTTTTTTTTTTTATACTGTTGTTTGACATGTAAAGTTTTATCTCACACGGTTTTAAATATCATATCTGAAAGGTGGCATCCTCCATTGTCTATACACTGAGCAAACCGAATTCTGGCGTTTCTCATCACTTTTTCGAGCGATGGGTATGTTGGCCGTTTCTTCCTGAATGTTGGCCTTCAGGTCTTCCAGGGTCCTTGGGCGATTGGTGTAAACGCGGGATTTCAAAAAACCCCACAAAAAAAAGTCGCATGGGCTCAAATCGGGGGAGCGCGCTGGCCACTGCAAATCACCCCTGAGGGAGATGAGTCGCTCTGGGAAGTGGTCCCTCAAAACGGCCATTGATGCCCTTGAAGTGTGAGCTGTTGCTCCGTCTTGTTGGAACCACATGTCCCCTAAGTCCATTTCATCAAGTCATGGCAAAAAAAAAAATCCTGGAGCATGCTCACATAACGATTGGAATTGACTGTTACTGTCAACTGATTTTCTTCGAAAAACCATGGACCAACAATCCCAACTGATGAAATGGCACACCAAACAGTCACTTTTGGCGAATGCAGAGGCCTCTGATGGAGTTCTCGAGGATTGTTGGCAGCCCAATAGCGCATGTTTTGTTTGTTAACGTATCCATTCAAGTAAAAATGAGCTTCATCACTGTAAAACACAATCGCGTCTTCAGGGACGTTTTCGAGAAGCGCTTCACATGCATTTCTTCGAGAATCGAAGTCGCGTTCGGAGAGTTCCTGCGCAGTTGCTAACTTGTAGGGATGGAAATGAAGGTCATTGTGAAGAATTCGCCGTAAAGAACGATCAGATATCCCAAGGGCAGACGCATGCTTCCGCGCAGAACGCCGCGGAGATCGCAACATTGAAGCTCTTACTGCCTCGATGTTCTCACGTGATCTGACGGGCCGTGGGACTTCATTTCTTCTTCGCGTCACATTTCCGGTATTCCGAAAGGATTTAACCCAGTAAAGAATTGATTTTCGGTCCGGGACACGGCCTAACGGAGCGACGTTGAAGTGACGTCTAAAGGCACGCTGGGTTGCAATCACCGACTTTCCGTTCGAAAAGTACGCTTCAACGGTAAATGCACGCTCCGCACTGTTCCAACGCATGATAGCGACTAACCAAGGGATGAGCAAAACTTTAAAATCACCTCTCTCGAATGAGACTACTAGCGCCGCGCTATAACAGTTAGCACTTTAAGGGCGGGCATTTCAAAAAAGGAAGTTATGCTGCCGCACCCTGTAATTGGTTCGTAGATGTTCATATTAACTAGTTCAAGATTTCAAGAAAATGTGATAGACTGTGCACTTAAGAATGCTTCCTTTCGAATAACTTAATGCCTGCTATAAATTTAAGATTACGTTTCGGTATAAATCGTCTAAATTGCAGGAAAATGTATATATTTAATTTAATGTTTTGAATGCCTGCTATAAATTAAAAAAAGTTGAATTCTTAGGTGTAAAAACTATTTCCCGTACAATACATCGCATTTTACCAAGCGAGTTGATTCTTTTTTAACGCATCGGGTAATCCCGGTACTTTTCTTGCTTTTTAGAACCTTCCCGCATCTTATCGGATATTTTCCCGATGACACTAACGTAAACAAACCGTACAACACAAAGTTTTAAGGATTCTTATTGATTTCGTTTCTGTAGATTTCCCTTTGCAATAATTTTATTATTTTATAAGAAATGTTAAACTATCTATAGAAATATCTTTTTAAACAATGAATTGTTAATTTTTTATCAAATAAAATTGAAATCGAATTAACTTTATTTTGAATTTTTCGCAAATTTCGCTAAAAATTGGGCTACTACTTGTATTACGTTCGATGCCGCATCACGGCATAATTTCAATTACACAATACGCCAGGGATTTTTGGAAACATCAGCAGTTAAGTTGTTAAAATCTATTCTAATCTGAAAAAGGAATCTTTGAAGCCAAACGCGAATGATATCAGCATAACTAGTTTTCAAGAAAATTTTCAGCTTTTCATCTACAATGTTCAGTTTAAAGCGTTCCAAAAATTCTCAAGTTTTGCAGAGTATAATTATTAATTTCGAGTTCGTGATACTCCGCATTCCTTTTGTTTACCTTTTATAAATGAAATATTAGATTTTAAATTATTGCTTCCTAAAGCAGTGAATATCGTTTTGTTGCAATTTGTATTTTATATCTGTTCGTGATTCCACCTTTAAACAATCCATTTAGTTTCGATTACAATTCTTTTAAGACCGGCAACAACGTTGGCGTACAATATACATATGATTGTGAACGAGAATTTATCCATTAAAATTAGTGATCAAATACAATTATGCAAGATAAATTCAATGAAATGAAACTTTCTCCATAGATAAGCATATTAAATATTGGCTCAGTGAATGAGACGAGAGTCATCGAGGAAATTTGTCACAAAGAATTAGGCTTGCATAGTAGACTATTCGTTAGAATTACTCGTAAAAGTCGGTAGTTTGGAAAACATTACCAGACAAGCAGTATAGCAAATACTGCTCTTAAATTTTGATTTTCATGCTAGCTCCCAATTTTTTTCCCTCAGTTCCACCACACGTTATGCCTTTTTCTTTTGGCGAACAAGTTTTCAACGCTGGCGATAGTACAGCAGCCAACTGTATGATTATGAAGGGCGATTTGCCATTAAGGATAACATGGAGCTTAAATTCCGAACCAATTATAAATGGAGAAAATGGCGTGCAAGTTGTTAATATGTCTTCAAGGTTGAGTTCATTAAGTATAGAGTCCATAACGGGGCATCATCGTGGTATTTATAAATGTGTTGCGGCTAATATCGCAGGAACATCAGAATATTTTGCCGAACTTATTGTGGATGGTATTTTTAATTGTTTTGTGAGCATTAAGTTATTTATCTAAACATAGCTAATCTTTTTTCATATCCTTACACCTTTTGTTTCCTCATTTTCCAAGTTCCGCCACAAATCACACCTTTTGCATTCGGTGATGAACCATCAAATACTGGAGACGTGACTGGTGTGCAGTGCATAGTTGCTAGAGGTGATCTACCTATTGAAATCCATTGGATATTGAATGGAAGAATGATTAACTCTAACGAGAAGGGCATAAAGTTACTAAAAATCAATCCTCGAACTAGTTCTCTGAATATTAACACACTGGGCGACTATCATAGAGGCATATATAGATGTATTGCTCGAAATGTGGCTGGAGAAAGCGAATATTCGTCGGAATTGCACGTTAATGGTTAGATATAAAAAAAAAATACGTTAAGTTCTTGCAATTTATTGAAAATGATCCCTAATTGCTTTTTGTCTAATTCCCAAGTGTTCACAATAGTCTAAACGCTTCTAAATTATATTATAGCTTTAGTGTTCAGCGGTTGCATTTATAAAAGGTTCGCTCTTTCTTTTGAGGATAGGTTATTGTTTGGAGACATACGACAAATTTTCAGATTATCACTACAAAATAGTTTACGTATCTTCTTGCTTGAAAATGTTTAAAATAAGACGCACATATATGTACATTATAATGTCATCGGCTGCGAGTTTGTCAGTATAGTAAAATCTTCCACATAAAGAATATACGTTTTTTTGTAGAAAAAAAAATATTAGTTTTGACATTGTTATATCCGCGATTGTTTAAAAAAATCGTAACGCATCTAAGGGAGTCAAATTAGTGAATCGATATATATCCAATTCCAAACTAGGTTTGAAGCTTAATTCAAATTTCAATATGATTATACATAATCTTTGTTTAGTTAACACAAAATATAATTTTTTCGGTTTACGGCAGACCATGCCATAGTATCGCCAGGTTGAAATTAAGATTGACCATGTGTAGCAAAGTTTTGATTGTAAGGTGTTCACATGAAAATCAAATGCTTTTAATTTTTATGGATTAGGCTTTAAAGCGTTTTGGCTAGTTCTATATTTTGTCTCACTGTTGCTAACCGTTCACTTTTCATATAAAGCATACTGTGTGTTAAAATACAGAAAAATATTCAACGAAGGTTGATGTTGATTTACACGACAGTTTTCGCGTCTGTGTTTTGTGTGATCACCAGTGTCATCATATTTTTCTGTTTGAATGAAACTCGTCCAAATTAAATATTTGTCTCCCTGAGACTGCTTGGTTGAGAAAGAGGCCACAATGCAGGTAAATAGTTTATGGCGATTTCAGTGGCCACAATCGGTAATAGTTTGTTTCACCTGATTATTACTATTTGCTATCATCCTTAAATCTTTCAATATAAAATGGTGCTCACAAATAAGGAACAAACGTTCAATCGTTATTTTACCATTATCTATCGCCTAAGGATTAAATATTAATCTAAAAACGACTAATTCTACAAGACAGAATTCACTACAATTATGAAACATACTTTCTGAGGGGACATAAATATGATTTGTTTTATCGCAATTAATGTCTGCTAAATAATAAAGTGGAACTAACAATGGTTTTCAATATCAAAGTATTTGAAATAAGAATAATTGCCTTTATTTTATATTTATTATATAAGTAGAAAATATGCATAAATAATTTATATCATTTCTTGCTAAGTCAAACCGCAAATACTTCCGTTTACCTTTGGAGACAATCATGTTAATATAGGAGACTTTGCTGCGGTGCAATGTATGATACGAATAGGGGATCTTCCCATAAAAACCAGTTGGACTTTAAATGGACAAATTATTGAACCTGATCATAGTGGCATAAGTGTATTTATGACTTCGAAAAGAATCAGTCAACTAACAATAGAATATGTACAACCAAGTCATCGTGGCTTATACCAATGTGTTGCTAAAAATTCTGCTGGCTTCGCTGAACATACAACCGAGTTGCAAATTAACGGTAGTCGCACATATATTCATTTAAAATATCGAAAATTTTTGTGATTGTTTAACTGTAGCCATATTATTTGCAAACTGTACTTAATTTTCGATTATCTTTTCACCATGCTTTGAGATTTCCGGAAGTTGCTTTTGATTCTGATGGCAGCGTTGGAATTCAATGCATAACTTTCATAGTTCGTATCTCATCAATAAAGTATAAATTGATTACTCTGCATCTTTATTAGCTGGTGCCAAAGTTAAATAAATCTTTGATATTTGCTCATTTGAAGACAGTAATTAGAAAATGGCCAGAAATATTTTAAATGTATATTTTGTTATGGGTTTAGGTAATCTAAATTCCAGTGTAGAATCATATTTAGCTCCAGAACAGATATAATGTTAATTTCTATAGGCTATGCACAAGACTTATTTTTGCGGGTTTTTTTAAATTTTAAGATTGCTCGCAGCTAGGTTTATATGTTATTTTTTGGAATAACGATAAATTGATAAAAGAGTGCCATTGAAAACAGTTTATGTGCTTGTGTTTTTATAATACTTGCGTCAATTTGATGCAAATGGACATCTCACTGATTACTCTAATTCTGTATTTTATTTTAACTTTATCTAGAGCGACTGATATCCATGAATAGTAATTGCAGTATTCACCATTCTGAATTCCATTTTCGTCTGTCTGAGAGCTTAAATAATTGTAAATTATTTTGTTTATTTGATATCCGTAGGCCAATTCTCTTTTTTCTTGAAAAGTGGTCGGGCCTTGCTTCTTTAAGTAATCAGACGCGTTGAATTTTAATGCACTTTCGTTCGAAATATACCAATTATTTTGCGACTCGACTATTGGATGGAGATCATTGAATCTTTTGGTGATGGATGATGACAACGATAAGTATTCTAATTTTCTCAGTAAATTCTACATTTCAGTCAATCATTTCTATCGGGAGTAACCAAGAAATTAATTCTAAATGCTACAATTCAAGATTTAGAGCAATATGATTGGGTGAAATTTCATGAACAGAACAGAGCTACCCTGGCGCTGTTAAAGGCCTTTTAAAACAGGCCAGCCAATATAACTTAAAAATACTGGTAACCCTGGAAACGAATTGGACTGGAAACGACACTCAAGACATTAGGTCGCACACAATATTCAGTAGTGGGAAACCTACTGGAACACGAGAATTCGGAGTGGCTTTTATTGTGAATAGGGAGTTCAAATCGCACGTTATTCATTTCAAGACAATCAATGAACGATTGTGTGCGATCCATATAAAAGCGAAATTCCTCAAAATTTGGCTGATAAATGTTCACAACCCGAGCGAAGAAAAGGACGATGAAATGTAGGAAACGTTCTACAATCACCTGGAAAGACTAGACGACTCATTACCTACAAACGACACAATAATAATTCTGGGTGCTTTCAACGCTAAGGTTGGCAATGAGATATCTCATCAGTGAACGACTGGAGGATATAGTCTCCACAATGAAACAAATGACTACGGCCAGCGCCTGATTGACTTAAATTGTAGCAGAAATCTTATACGTTCATACACACTTGACCTGGGTATCGCCGGATGGCAACACACAAAACCAAATCGATCATGTTCTGATTCAACAACGCTGGGTCTGAGCATACTTGACGTCCGTACATACCGAGGAGCCCAATTGTAACTCATTACTTGATCAAATTAACCTATCGATGTCGTACGTCAAAGGCGTATTCAGCGAACACCAGCCGTCTACGAAAATTTTACATCGAAAATTTCACGGAGACCCTAGATAACCAGCTAGCTTTTATCCTATCGGATACATCGCTGAAAACAAGCAACGAGCTATGGGTGGTAGTGAAAGCCGCAATTAATACCGTGGCAGAACAGACGATCGGACATCAAGCCCGTCACAAGAGATATAATTGGTTCGATGATGAGTGCCAGAATGCGCTACACAAAAGAATCAGGCGTACAAAGAATATGTACGTAGGAAAACCAAGACGAAGAGAGAATATTATGAAAATCTCAGAAGAGTAGCGAATAAATTTTTTGATCGGGCGCCTGTATGCGGGTATATATTCGCGTAAAATTTTTCGCTCTAGAGCATGTATTTTTTCTGCTACCGTTGGGGAGAAAGTGATTCAGACTAGTAATGGTATATTATTATGGGACGAATGAATGTTTTATAATTAAGGTTTTAAGATTAGTGATAACTGCTTTGGAAGAGGCTGTAGCCGCTTTGACTTTTCGGATTACCCTTGGATGTGGGTTTAATTTCATTCAGTTGTTCAGATACACACCTTGGTACTTGATGCTTTCCTTCCATAGATATTCACCTATGTTAAGGCTTATCTCTTTGCTTTGTTGTACTGTTAGCCTATGTCCCTTCCCACCAGCGATTCTGAAGCATATATGTTCCGATTTTGAAGTATTGGTTTTCAATCCCCACTCTCTGAGGTAGTGCGCTATTTTATTTACTGCTGCCTGGACTATTACATTAGCGCAAGAGGGAACAGTGTGCTTTACTGTAACTAGTCGGGTGGTGTTTCGATAGTTTTTCCGTAATATTGTGTCTGTTGGAATGCTGTGCAAGAAAAAATTCAGTAGGATTGGTCCTAAGATCGAACATAAAGGTACTCCGGACATTACGGCTACTTGGATAGATGTTTGGGTCGCTATCGTAACCTGTGCATATTGGTTAGAAAGAAAGCTGAATACGATGCGAAACAGAGCGACGGGGCAATTCATGTTAGTTAATTTGGATTGTAGTATCACAGTCCCGATAATCCAACGCTTTTTGGAGGTCTAGTGTGCAGGATACAGTACACTCTTTTCTCTGTAGTTCGTCGGTAACTGATGTATGTGTAACAGGATAGCTTATTCTGTTGATCTATGTTTTATGTATCCGAATCGGAATTCAGGAATGAAGTTGCAAGAAGAGATTCTGAAGTGCTTGAATATGACTCTTTCCAGTATTTTTCCAAGGTTAGTAGGAGGGCTATTGGACGGAAATTCTGTATGTCCTTCTTGGAGCGTAGTTCCGGAATCGGGATAAGTCTGCATATTTTTCAGTATCTAGGGAAGTATCCATTGTGTATGTTATTGCAAGTTATAGTTAGGAATTTGGATAGAGCCTGCTTTCTTTATTACTTTATTCGGTATTCCATCCGGTCCGTGGGACGTTTTGCTATTCAGTTGGCACAAATGCTTTCTATTTCTGATGCATCTGTGAAATATTCTTTGAAAACTGGGTGATTGGGCGGCGAGGAAATATTGGAATTTGAGAAGTTGGTTAGATATGAGCCCAGTTAACCAATTGTCATGTCCCTAATCTTACTCCTAGCATGATTGTTTAGGTGAGTATTCGGTGACTCGCATTCTCTATATATTGTAGTTTCCCTTAGAATCGTTCGCAAAATCGAACTTTTTCCTTTGTGCAGGAGAAGGATTAGTTTCCGAGCAAAATTGGATCTTGGTTTATGTTATAATTTTTAGACATTCGCCCAGTGGGCCTGTTTATTTTCTTAAAAATATCTTGGTGTGATTTTATGGCTCGTAATCTTTCTTTATAGTTTTCATTCATCTCAAACCTTAATCTCTAGTTGATCATGAAGGAAACTTGTTGGTTGATTCTGTTGTAATTATTGTAGACTTTGTGCTTGATTAGTTGTGTGATTTTTCTTCTCTATTTTATCAGATCGTAGGTATCCGCTGAGATGCAGCCATATTTCTTATTTCGTGGCGTTTGCTGTGGTGCGTAAATATCCATGCCAACTTTTAAGGAATTTGTTAGTGGCGGCGTGTGAGTGCCTATTTCATCGTTCGATAGTGTTCTGTGTTCCAGTGGTATGTTCGGTAGTATGTCTAGTACGTCGTTCCGGAATTCCTCCCAATTTATCTCAGTATAGTAACGGTGTTTGTGCGGGCTAGTTATGGTCGGGATTTGATTGTTAAGTGGAAAATGTATGTTGAGACCGTATTGGTACGAAATAGTCGGAAACGTTTTCTTTTCATAGGAGCTTGAGGTTCCTGTGAGATGATTATGTGAGATTTAAAAAGTTATCTAAGTAGAATCCGCTTCTTGGATAATTTGAAACTCCTGCATTTATTATTGAGAAGGACAGGAATGGACTGGAGAAGAACCATTGATGCACGGCTCTCCCATAGAGGTTTCTTATTGAATCTACCCAGTGTTCATGCATGATATTGAAGTTGCCGGCCAAAATAATAGATTGGTATGAGGATACTATATTGAGGCTGCTTCCCATTGCATGTTGTAGAGTAGATGGCCCCTAATATAATTTTTGTGGCATTTTCATTCTGCTGTTTCGTGCGAAGGGTAGCTAGGGTGCACGAGATGTTTGGGTATCTGAATGGAACCTGTTCGGCAAACAAGCAATCTTTGAACAAAATGGCTGTTTCTCTGCCTGAGTCTTTTCTTATTATTTGATAGTTGTCGACCCGTTTCTTGTAGCGTTCTTTCAATATTGTTTCGTTGATAAATACGATGTCAAGTTGCTTTAATTTAATTAATTTTTTTAGAAAAATACGTTTCTCATGCGATACTTATCATCATCATCTATGGCGCAACATCCCAATTCTGGCCTTGGCTTCCAGGATTAATCTCCAATCATCACTGTTCCACGACCTTGTCCGCTAGTTGTTCACTCCCAACAAAGATCTGCTGTCAGTTCCTATCGTGTCTTCTCATCCAGTCCTCGAACTTTCCAATGGATGTCTACCTTGTGCTCTACCCGTTAATATTCTTTTTGGTAGCCGGTTTTCTTTCATTCTGTCTGCATGGCCCGCCCATTGCAATTTAAGTAATTGTACGCAAGAGGAAACAGGTGGATCGTCAAATAGTTCATACAACTCATCGTTGTAACAACGTTCCTTGTTTCACTGGGTTCGTAGATTTTCTGGAGCACTTTCCGTTCAAATATATATTTATTTAATGATTTAATATTTATTGAGGTAATTCTGAGTTTACACGTCATCGCAAAGACTCAACACGACCTCCATTATAGCAATTTTTGTCTTGTGTTTGCGGTATTATTTTATATTTAGTTTGAACTACTTTAATTTTATTCATTAGTGCTGATGTGGGCATACCAAGGTTCTCGCTAATTTTTTTGTTTTAAAATTGCGCTGTATTTGTTTGCACTGGCTCACCGTAGTTTCATGTTACTTTGACAAAAGTGTCAGGCTATTGTATAATACCGATTTGCTCAGTTAATTGAGGATCATTTCTGTTTGCAAAGAGGAAATTTGAAGCTTTGGGTGTTCGATTGTTTTTTAAGGTGGCGATCTTCTCTTTGACCCTTTTCCTTTCGGGATAGCCTGAATAGTTTGCTGGCTACCCCCCTTTTTGCATAGTACGCAAAAAAATGGTGCGGCATTTTTATCAATGCTATTACGAGACCAGTTATTAGATTCGAAGTCCACAACACATTCTGCACATCTTCTTTGGAATGCGCAATACACCGAAACATGTCCAAAACGTTGACATTTGTGACATTGTAGGAGTTTGCCTTCCTGTGCAGTACATATCTCACATTTATAACTTTCTTTGGTCATCATATTGAGTCAGCACTACTTTTCATAGGTCCAAATTAATCCCGTTCGCCTTGGACCAGGCTGTTGCAATGGGTTGCACACTTTCGATTGCGATTCTAGGTAGTTGGTTTTTAGGTCATCGAGGACAGCGTTTGTCCCGAAGTCCGATTCAATTCCTCTCAGGACTGTCGTATACTTTCGTGTTTCCTTAGAGGTGATGGAGTATCCTTCTGCTTTGGATTTATGTATGGCGAGTAATTGTTTGTGGACCTCAATACCATCCACCAGTATTTTGGGTTTGCCAATGTCTAGCTTAGTCACAAGATATTTGGTTGTTTTCTCTATCAGTGACTTAACTGTCATTGCAGACAGACCCAGAAGAAATAGGGGAGGGGGGAATATGTTGTTTTGTTATAGTTAAGCTGACGTTCTTGGTTTCTGTCAGCGTCATTGCTATTAAATGTATTTTCTACAAGCAGATTATATCTTTTTACATTACATATTTGGTTTAGCTGTGGAGAAGTAGCTGTTTTGTTTCTAATACCTAATTTTCCTTTTAAACGTTTGGAAACCTTTTGTGTTTTTATCGATTTGCATGATTTCGCTATCGTTGAATAATTTCTGTACTTCTTCTTCGCCGGAGTCTGCAGTTTTTAGTCCCGGCTCGAAGTCCATGGGCTCCGCTGTACATTCCTTGCATGCCGCATTAGTCGTTGGCGGGTTCATTGTGGTGCTTTTCTCCATTGGCCATTGTTTCGTGATCGTCTCCTCGGTCGGTGCGAGATTGACCCGTTTTCTCGGAAATCCGCCTAATACTAGCTCGTTGCTAATTTTTTAATCTTTGATGTTATCCTCATTTTTAATTTTATATAACCGTTCTGCTGACGCCTCCAGAAGTTATTGTCTCGCTGAATTAACAATTTGAGTTTCGTCCATGGACTAAAGCCGCTACATAGTCTGCATAGCCTATCAAGCGCTATTCATTTAGTAGCTGTAGCCTCAGAAGTTTGTCATATGAGGCAATCGGAATTGAATTGGCATTAGCCAATTATCACTTCTATATTTACATAATGAGATTTAAAGTAGTCTAATTTTTGCTTATACATATATTACGATCGAAAGAATATACAATTATTAAAATATTATCAAGAAAATCCTGAGAACTTAACGTTTTGCAAAAAAAATACATGTGAAATAAATTAAAGATTATCCTATGTATGTACATATTTATCTATTTTGGGTGAATTCATGAATCTCAGTTACTTAACCAGCGATTGCTCAATCGTAAATCTTTTCTGATTGGATTGCTGTCCTATGTACTAGCCTAATTTCAATTAATTTTTAAGCCGTTCATTCAAATATTTATCTTACATACATAAACGAAATAAAGATGTATTAAAAATACAATATATGGAAGTATTTATGATACAGTTTCACCAATGGTACCACAATATTCTTTTCGGGATGCACCACTAGATTTTACCAACATATTTATGGTAAATACTGAAATTTGAGCACTAAAATTGTTATTTAAAAGGAGAATGGCGAAAATTATACAGTACGCGTCCCCACACCAGTAACGACCGGACGTATGTCATTGAAAAGCTCTTTTTGTGGCTATCATTTGTTTAATGGGGGCTAATCTCAAATCGTTTATTCTGGATATTACAAAGCTAGATGTCTTTGTTCCTCTGTTATTTAAAACTCTTGAGTACATCGTTTAAAAATTCGTATCATGTTTCAAATCGTTCCGAGGTAAAAGTTACAGCAACAAGATAACTATAAAAAATTAAAAAGAAAAGACAAAAAGTCCAGTATTAATTCAAAGATCAAGTAGTCGCGGGAGATAATAAAAACACATTCAGCTTATTAGCCCTCACAAAACGGATGTAAGCTAATGACTGACGGTCGGTCTCATCTTGCGATCGAACTCCCTACACATTTTTAATGCTAATGCCAAGGTTACTATATCTATTTTGATAAGAAAAAACTCTTTATTTCACTACTATTAAGGAAAGTTTTAGCAGTAAGCAACTCAAACATTTCATTTCAAATCCATTAAGATAGAATCTTACTCGCATAATATCAATATATCCTTCGGCCAGTAGTATCCTTCGGATTTGTATTTAGTTTTTATTATTATCAAATCTATGGGAAAGTATTTATTTGCTACCGATCCCTCTTTGGTAATGGAATTTTCTTTTGGAAACGCACCATCAAATACTGGTGAAGTAGTCAGTGTTGCTTGTGTTGTACCAAACGGGAATTTTCCACTCAGCAATGGCGTACCGACATACTTGGGAACATTAATAGAAAAATGTGTAAGTTTTTACGATACTTTATTGCAAATTGCATAAATCAGTCTTGTACAGCAGTGCAAAATAAAAGAAATGCGAATTATAATACTGCAAAAAACAGGTGTGTTGATTCAACACACTTAAGTCTAGCTATTCAAATGAAATATTGATGCTTGAAAATGTTTTTTTACGAGCCTCGACTTGTGGAAATTGTTGGATCAAATCATCAAAGTGCACCTGCTTTGCAACCTCATTTTCAATTGTTAAAATAGCCTAGCTTGTCAAACGATCAAATTGTGGATCGAAGATAATTTGTAATGAATTTTAGTTTTGAAAAACTCCTCTCACAAGAAGAAAGTAACACACATACGGTCAGAAACAATTTAAGTGCCTCAGTTATGTTTGGTAGCGATTCACGGAAGTCCATTTCACTAATAAACTCAAGCATTCGCAATGATGTCCATAAGACTGCATCATCAAAAGGTAATGGTTATAGCTCCATAGTTGTATTTCCATTCTGATTTAATAAAAATTTAAATCCAAATGATTATCGCATGATGTTTTCTTTTAATTGCCATATGGGTTCGTCTAGAACGTAAACTCGTAAGTCTTCAGAGTTGCATAAAATGAGTATCCCTTTATTGAAAGCTCTGCGCTTAAATTTAATTAATTTATCAAGTTTTGAGAAGAAATTATGAAATGTTATTAAAAGCGATAAAACTATCATAAGTTTGCAGTTAGAATTGAAAAGGCTATCTTTGCATAGTGTGGGGATTGAGCCCATATCTCAGCGAATTAGAGTCAGACCCTTTAGTCGTTGCGCTACAGAGGCAGTTTGTCGGCTTAAATAGCTTACAAATATATGTACAATAATGATGAGGGAAACAGTATCGCACACACAGTCTTACGTTCAAGCTTCCAATTCATCGATCATTTTTTTGTTTTGCTGTCATGCACTCTTATTATACATTTAAATTACTTACATATGTACTGAAGTTGACTAGTTAACAGCTTGAATTTATAAAATACTAAAGTGCTTGATAAAAGAGAGTCACAACCACAAGAACACAAATCAATATAGCTACAACTTGACAACTTAAACTATTGTGAGCTAGTAATGCTTTCTATGTGGACGACGCAATTTGTTTCTCAAGATGAACGAGAAGGGTTGTAGGCGATATAGGGCTGTTGTTGGTCATGGTGGCAAATGCTGATTGGGCTTTTTCAGACGCAGCGTTAAAAGTGAGCGTTAAACAGGTTATATGGGCAAGCAGAGTGAGAGGCATTGAGGGAACCAGATGGTAAAAACACGCCAAAACTTTTTAGGGTGGACGAGCGTAACGCACATACACAAATTCATTTTGTTGATCATTTGGTGGGGGAAATTTTATACAAACGCGGGTAATCATTCCGAATTGAAGATTCGGTGAAGAAGGTAGTCGTCATGAAACGATTGCCTTTCTTTAATTTGCGTGCAAAAATGGATGCGTGAATGCGAGAAGCTGCGCGTTATTTAATAAATTTAGGAAAGCGGAGGCCATGTTCAATATCAGGAAATAACACTACGAACATCACGATTACAGTAAAGTTAAATTGCCTATTGTAAATCCATAGAAATTTAACAGTACGCATAATCTTCATAGAATCACATTATAATAAGCAAGTTTACAACACATCAAGAAAAATATGCGACTAAGAAAGATATTCAAATTTGGAATATATTTTTCAGAAAGCGGAAAAACACGGAGGACAAATAAATCCAATAGAAGTTTGAATCGACAAACTTTAACAATCATAAAATGCATTTTTCATTCCAGTTTTTATTACCTCGTGCACAATTCAAGGCTAAAACATCGATTCTCAATCGCTTATCTCCCTGTCTTCGCTTTCATGTTGTCCGCACGATGTTTAACGATCAAATGATCCTTTTGACACATACACTCGCAACACGTGTATCGTATACAAAAATAGGGCGTAAGCGCGAAACCTGTTTGGATATGGGTTTTTACCATTCCCGTGTGAAAAAGCCCATTGAATTTCAGTTAATCGATTGGGAAATAATTACGCAAATCTAAAACATTTTCACTATAAGAAGTGATTTTTATTATGAAAAAATATGGTTTCATGTTCGGCGACCCATTTCTCGGAAATGGCGGAAATCCGAGCAGCGATAAACTGTCTTCGTCGACCGAGTCAGACCAGCGTTTCCTCGGTTTTTTCAATGGTCTCTCTACTTCAGTTCTCCTAACGAATACTTTTTTGGGTATCCGTTGTTCATCCATACGATTTACGCGACTAACCCATTGCAGCTTCCGCTGTCATACAATCGTTGAGACCTCCGTCTCGTCGAAAATTTCCTACAACTCATGGTTGTATCGAATTCGCCATTGGGCCCCGTCCAGCCTCGTTCCGATTTTCGCCTCAGGACCTGTCTTTCGAAGGCGTTCAATATGTTCGCGGATGGTTGGGTTAGGGTCCATGTTCCACACCCATAGCATAGAATAGGTCTTATCACAGATTTATATACTTGGAGCTTTGTTTTCCTGTGTATGCAGCTGGTCTTCAAGATCCTCAAAAGTGAGTAAAATACTTTATATTCGAGCTGTATTCTTCTGCGTATTTCGTCTCTTTCATTATCCGTCTTCGTTATTTTGGTCCTTAAATATACAAACTCGCCCGCATTTTCGATATTGTATTCGCCAAGTGTAATATATTGTGTATTTGAGGTATTTTTCCTCGACTGCGTCATAAGCTTTGTTTTTTTCTCATTGAAAAGTCCTTTGGCGATTGTAAACGACCGTGACAAAATATTGATGTCGTCTGCATAGGCCTCTTTTATCGACATTTACATTCCAGAGCCACATTGGATAGCAATGGGGCAGCCCTACTTTCTGTTTTAGTCTGATACTTGTGTCAAAGTCATCGGTGAATTGGTTATTAATGCGGACTTAGGAGGTTGTTGACGTAATTTTCAGTTTAGCAAGACGGACTAATTTGGCTGGGATACCAAAGCAAAGCATTATTTGGTACAGTACGTTACGATCAATAATGTTGTTTGCTTGCTTAAAGTCAACGAATATTTGGTGTTTGTCTATGTTGAACTCCTAGCATTTTTCAATTAACTGCTTGGTTGCCAACAATTGGTCTATCGTTGATCTATCTGCTTCAACATCACCTTGATATTCCCCAACAATACTATTGGCATATTTTCTAAGATCTTTGAAAATGTTTTGTACAACTTGCAAAGTAGTGATATGCCTCTATAATTTTCGGACTGTAGCTTGTCACCTTTTCTGTGGATAGGGAATATAATTGATTGGCTTAACTCGTTCGGGTGACTTTATCAATGGCGTTTTGAACACCGCTGCCAGGATATTTATGAGCTTCACTGGAGCCTCATCGAAGCCCGGCGCTTTATTATTCTTTTGGGCTTTGATGGTGGAACAAACTTCATCCAGAGTTCGTGGGGCCAATGGAAGCTTCCTGGGAATATTTATTGGCTCCGACGTTCTGGAGCTGTGCGGAGGATTAAGGAGGTTCTTTAAATATGATGCCCATCTTTCCTTAATCCTGTTTTCATTAGCGATGATTTTGCTGATGTCATCACGACAGAGCTTGGTCTTGGGCTGATAACCTCGTTTTGGGGTTTTCACTACTTTGCATGCTTGTCTTGTTCTTTGCTAGATTTACATCGATACTTCTCAATTGGTCGTCATAGTATTTTCTTTCCTTAATCCTAATTATCTTATTCGCTACTCTTCTGAGATTTTAGTCTCTCTTCGCTTTGGGCGTTTTACCTAATTATTGTTAGCATGCCTGATTCTTTTGTCGGACGCAATGTGGCACTTTTCATCGAACCAATCATTTCTCTTGTACCGGGGTTGATGTCCGATTGTCTGTTCTGCTATGGTCTTAATTGCCGCTTTCACTTCCATCCGTAGCTCGTTGCTTGTTTTCAGCGATGGGTCTGATAGGATGGGAGCTAGCTGGTTGGCGAGGGTCTCCATGAAATTTTTCGCCACAGATGCCGTTTGGAGTCTATCAGTGTTGAATTTTTGTAGAGGACTGGTCTTCGCTGAATACGTCTTTGATATACGACATCGATAGGTATAATTTGATCAGGTAATGATCTGAGTTACAATTGGCCCCTCGGTATGTACGGACGTAGATTATGCTTGAGGCCCATCTTTATTGGATCAGAACATGATCGATTTGGTTTTGTCTGCTGCCATCCGGCGACACCCAGGTCATTTTATGTATGCGCTGATATAGGAAACAAGTTGAACCTATGACTAGATTTCTGGTACATGCAAAGTCAATCAGGCGCTGGTCGTTGTAGTTTGTTTCTTTGTGTAGGCTATATCCTATAGTCGTTCCCCGGATACCGACAATTATTTTTGTGTCATTTGTAGACAATGAGTTGACTAGTGTTTCCGGATGATGAAAGTTTCCTTCGTGTCATCGTTATTGTCTTTGGTCGGGGTGTGAACATTTATCAGCCAAATTTTGAGGAATTTCACTTTTATACGGATCGCACACATTCGTTCATTAAACGCCTTAAAATCAATAGCGTCCCTATCCACAATAAAGGCCACTCGGAATTCTTGCTTTCCAGGTGGCTTCCCACTTTCGAATATTGTGTGCGATCTCATATCTTGGATATAACTTCCAGTACAGTTCGCTTCCTGGATTGCCTGTATCTTTACTTTATATTGACTGGCCTGTTGTAAAAGGTCTTTAATAGCGCCAGGGTAATTAAGTGATCTGAAATTCCAGGATCCAATGCTATTGTCATTTTTCGGTTACGAGGATATTGCCGTAGGTCCAATCCATTCCAAGGCTCTGTTGCAGGGTTCGTAACAGTAGGATTTTACAGGTACGGGAGTTAGCTCGTCGCCCAACTTCTATTCCGGCGGCATGGTTTTTACTTTCTTTTCCGTTCCCAGGCGCGGGAAGACTTGCCTTTACCCTCTTACGGAGGAGGTGTAAGAAGGATTTTGTAGCAGAGCAGAGGTGTATTTGCAGTTTTTCGCATTTCTTGACATTTAATGTCCCATCATTGGGGAAATCTTTGTGTGAATAATTTTAAACATTTCATATCTATTCGACGGGTGTTGTCAAATTGTTTATGTTTGGATCTTACAAACTCACATAATTTCAATATAGCCTTTAGCCAGGAGTACTCGTTGAACTTCTTTACTACAATTTTCATTTAGAGGCGGAATAAAGACTTATTAAATCTATATGGAAGTATTTATTTGCTGCAGTTTCTCCGCTGGTAATGGAATTTTCTTTTGGCAATGTACCATCAAATGTTGGTGAAGTAGTGGGTGTTGCTTGTGTTGTACCAAAAGGAGATCTTCCTCTCAATATCAACTGGATAATTAACTCGAAACCAATAATTTCTGGAGAAAATGGGTTTACTGTGGTTAAAATGAATGCTAGAACCAGTTACTTAAACATAGATTCTGTTGATGCTAAACATCGTGGAGTTTACAAATGTGTTACCAAAAATGAAGCAGGCATTTCAGAATACGAGAGTGTCCTTTTCGTTAATGGTTGGCTGATATGCAAAGCTATATAAAAGAAAATAAAAGAATCTTTATATATACAGTGAGCGTCAAAAGAAAGTAAACATCTAAGATACTTGTATTAAGAATTTTATTAAAACAAGGTAATTAACACAAAATCAAAAATGTGTATAGGGAATCAAAGACTTATTTAATAAGAACTGAACACAACATAAAAATTAAACAAAAGTAATACACAACAAAGATAAATTCACTTTAACCAAAAAAAAAAAAAAAAAAAACAAATTTCACGCGTCAAAAAAAAGTAAATAGCAAACAAAACATAACAGAACTTCAATAGAAAAAGTCGATTTTGAAAATTTTTCAATACTTCGTTTGCTTTCCTTTGGACTTAAGCACCTCATTTAGTCTTCTAGGCATCGACGCGACAAGTTTTTTTGTAACATCGGGAGAGATTTGGCTCCATTCTTCCTTTATAACCTTCTTTAAGTCGGCTTTGCTTGAAATGACCCTTTGTCTCACTTTTCTGTCAAGGTATTCCCACAGATGTTCGATCGGGCTAAGATCTGGGGACTGCGGTGGATGATCAAGTGTCTTGGAGTCCGGTACAGTAGCCACTCTTTCACAATTTTGGACGTATGCTTCGGATCGTTGCCCTGTTGAAAGATCCAATTTCCAGACAAGCCTAATTTTTCGACGCTAGGGGCAACATTGTCCCTCAAAATGGTTAAATAATCCATTCTGTCCATTGTTGAGTCAACAAAAACAAGATTACCAACACCAGTTGCCGCCACAGACCCCATACCATAACTGAACCACCAACGTGCTTCACGGTGTTTGTAACACACTTTTCCTTGAAGGCTTCATTCTTAGCACGCCATATTTTTGGGGGCCTTTCCGCGCCGAAAATTTCGAATTTGCTCTCATCTGTATAAAATACGGTTTCCCGAAAAGATGGAGCCTCGTTTTTGTATTTTTTAGTGAAGTCCATACGCTTAATCTGATTCGCCTTGGATATGTATGGCTTTTTCCGTGGTATTCTTCCATGTAGACCATTTTTATGAAGCGCTCTCCTGACTGTACTCGCACTTACTGGTTTGCCTGATGCCTGCGTTGTCTTCCGACAATTTAACTGCACTTGAGGCTGGATATGCCCTTATGCCAGTACCACTAAGCCGTTTTGGGCATCCAGATCTCGGTAAATCTTCAACGAGATGATGTTTGGCATACTTATCAAAATTTTTTTTTACTGTGCAGTGGTTTTTGCCCACGATTTCGCCAATTTCACGCAAGGATTTACGTTTTTATTTTAAGTCTAGTATAATTTTCCGAGTTTCAGGCGATGTTTGCTTTCCCATAGTGAAACTATTTTCTTTTAAGTCTTTATTTTTAATATTAATTAGAACAAATGTATTTAAAACGACATTTGGTGAAGTAAAGCACGCGAACAGCACAAATTTGTCACCAAAAGTTAAGGTTCTTCCCCGAAATATAAAAGAAGCGAAGTAAGTGTTACCACTGTTTACTTTTTTTGACGTGTAAAATCTGATGCATTTCCACTTTTGTGAGGTTTGTGCAATGTTGCCACTTGTTTTGATTTCATGTTTAATAGTAATCAATCTCTAAATGGTTTAGTAGTAAACTCATTAATATTACTTTTTATCGCAAGTCAATAATAGCTTTGTAATGTAACAATTTAAAGATGAAAAGTTGGTGTTTTCTTTCTTTTGACGCTCACAGTATGTTGAATTTGTAGTTTTTAATTTCCCTATAGAATTATACGTCGCATTTGTATTGTTTATATTATTCGTTTAAGTTGCGCCCCACATCCTTCCGTTCTCATTTGGATACGAGCCTTTAAATCGAGGTGATTTCGCAACTGCTACGTGCACTGTTGCAAAGGGTGACACACCCCTTGAGATATACTGGTTGTTAAATTCCGCTATCGTTGTGTCGGAAGAGAATGGATTCAAGTTATTTAGGACGGGTTCAAGAGCAAGTGTTTTAAACATTGAGTCACTAGAAGAGAAACACAGTGGTATTTTCAAATGCCTAGCTAATAACTCGGCTGGGCGCGCTGAATATAGCGCGGAATTGAAAGTGAATGGTTTGTGAATTCGTTTTAATATGTATTGGTAAAGTTTAGAATAAGCTAAGGAATTATTCTTTATGCTGAATTTAAGTTCAATGTTTTTAAATTAGTCATCTAAATTACGCTCTTTTGTGATTTATATAATTAGAAATTAATGAAGTCGAATGTCTCCCCTACCCTAATCCTAGTACATTCACATAGTATCCACAGCCTTCTTTAGTCTGCGTTGCACACTTTCAGAATTTTTTCCAGGGGACTGATAGCTTCGACGGGGCCGGATATCTTTGGATAAACCGTTTACCTTTGCATTTAGCTTTATAAATTGATTGTCGCACGATAGTCGAGCTACTGCCTGGGCGCTCGGTAAGACAAATTGAGAAGAAAATTGCTACGTGTTGTTGAGCATGTGGTGAACACCGTTCGGTTTTTTTCAGGAGCTTAAGTTGAATGTGGATACTATATGGGTATACTATGTTCCACAATGCATCCATTTTTTTCCTCTTCTCTTCCTACTAGTTTTTTGTGGGCAATGCAATAACTTGTAAACTTCTGCTACAATAATTGCTGGCCATCTATCGCGCCCAATCGTTCGCCTGGTCACTGCTGTGAATCACTAAATACGAGTACACATCTAGAATGTAACTATGTAACAGTGTTGTCGGAGACCAAATATCGAATGGAGAGTGAAAATGTAGTGTTTTATACAAAACTGACGATAGATACAAGCCATATAGTAGCAATTTACATATGTATTAGTCGGCCTACTATGGACAAGCTTCCGGTAGCTGTCACCCAACTGCGGCATTAGCAAATGCTTATATTTCGTCATATATACTATTTTCCGAATAAAAAACGTGCCGAACGCATTCCGTGAATGCTATAAATTCACCTTGTTAGCCCACTGTACTCCTAAACTTTCCAAGACGAGCAAATGAAGCACACGTTTTGCATCTTCGACTGATAGCTCAGCGTTGAGATGTAAACAAACTCCTATAAATTCACTTTGGAAGGCGATAAAAACTAACCGGGTATAAGAACTGAAATAATGTTTACTTCACTGGGAGCGCTATTGTGTTCTCCGCGGATCATCTGGATTTCACTGTAGAAATCCGTCTCTAAACCGTACAAAACTTCGAATTTTTGTTGGCACCTCCACAATTCTTCATATAACGCCATGTAAGTTAGCCAGCAAAGTCGGCCTACTAATGGTCATGTGTGTGGTAGTTAGCGCTGCTGCCATATGGCTTGTATCTATCGTCAGTTTTGGTTTTATACCAAATCGGAGCGACATTGACAATTGACAGCAATGGCGTTATTGTATTTCTAAATTGAATTGTGGAATGATAACTTTTTCATTTAGAAGCAAGCTGCTATTAAACCGTAGCTTTATTTCATCTATTACTGCAGTTTTTATCGCCGTTAATTCAAAACTTCTTTCAGTTCCAGAAATACTGGACTGGATATTGACGGTGACTTGCGAAATTATTAATAAATTGTAGAATTTGCCATTTCGTTAGGAATACTCTTCTTTTACGAGGGTTTTTGAATAGAAAGGAATGCAAAAAATTAAATATCTGTAGATTTTAAACTGCTGGGTAATCCAGTTAGTTTTGATTTAAGGTAAACTAAATGTATTGATCAATTTAAGAAGCTCCAACTTTGTTACTGTAGGTTGTTTGCAATATAATTATTTATACAGTCTCATATCCTTGTAAGATCCGAAGTGATTTAATATGTATTTCAATTCAAAGAGTTAACAGTTCAAAATTTCGGTGTAATAAATGTTCTACTGTTCAATGGTGAGAAGATCCTGTGGTGCACTTCATGGTACTTTGTCCAATCGAACTGGTACATTGATTTGTTGCATTAGCATCAACTCCAGATACTGGTTATGTAATGCGGGACTAAATTTGAGATTCAACAAACGATATTTATCATGACCATTGGAAGGCAAAATTAATGAAATGATTTGTTTGATTTTGTTAACTTTATTGAACTTTATCAATACTGCTTCGAATGGAAATTTTAAAAACATCTTTTAATAGATATGGATGAACTTTACATTTAGTGCATATCATAAAAGTCTCATGTTTATGTCCTTGAAGTTTACAACTACTAGTTTCTGATTCTTTAATATAAATAGCAAAGAGGTCAAATTTATCAAAACGAATTTCACTATTTGGTCTTGTTTCCGAACAATATTTCTTTGATGGAGTTTCCACTGTTCCATTAATCTGCGATATTCAACCTCATCGTCGTCCTTGGCGTTCAGCGTGAACTAAAGCTTTAACTATGCTCATTCTGAAAGATATCAAATCAAAAATTCCTTTTGAAGGGACAGCAGCAGTAACGTAAATAAAATGAGTAATGACATGAAGCGTCCATTTTCTTGACTTAATATACAATCCTATAATAAGAATGAGTCGATCTAATAAATCAACTCCACCCATGCCTTCATAATATAATTTTGTCACTTCAGGGCGCGTACCCATATAGGGTTTTACAACTGGGCCATGCTTGAAACAGTTAATGCTAATCATCAACCAAAATATGGCAAAATAATCGGCTTCAGATTAGCAAATTACTGGATGATACGATGGGGCCAATATTTTACAGCAAATGTAAAATAACTCCATTTTAACCAGCTAACATTTTGTTCCAACATTACTTAAATCTTAAATGTATTTTTAGTTTTCATCTTATCTGAAAATTTGGAGAAGATTCAATCAGAAGTGTAGTGTCTGGTTCGATGGAAAGCCCATGTAGTAGAAATACATATGATTGTTGTAATCGAAGGAAATTCAAATGGCTATAATGTCGGCAAATTTTATCAAAACTTATAGAAGAAAATGATATTTTGAAGATACTGATACAGTTTTACTGACAAAAATGTTAAATCCTACAATAATTAGCAAAGTTCAACGAATTTTAGCCTCTAAGTTATTTGTTATTGGATCTAGCTCCATGATTTTTAGGGCTTTCTGAAAGAAATTTTGCAAAAGCTTACTACTTTCCCGTCGTATCTGTTAGTCTGTCCGCCCATTCGTCAGTCTGTCCATCTATCCATTCGTCCGTCAGTCTATCTGTGCGTCATAAGAATCTTCCGAAACTATAGAAGCTACAAAGCTCAAACTTTGTGAAAAGGTCAAAAATGGTGGTCTCTCAAAAGTTTAGGTCTTATCAAATATATCAAAATTTTTGAAGAGGGTCGAGTACGGGATCAAATGAAAGGTCTTAGCACTTTCAGGATCTGAAAAATAAGTAATTGTTTGCATTAGGAGTCCAAGGGAATGCACGAACAATATTTGTGTTGCCTCCCTACACGATTGGACACCTTTGAGCTGAAAATCCGAACAAAATCACGAAAGTAGGTCTTTATGAGTCCAAGGGCAACAAATACCTCAGATATCATAATTCACTCAAATCTGTTAATAATGGTATGATTTTTAAATTTTATATTTTCCCCCAAAAATCGAAACAGAGCCCTTAAACATCTTAAGGTTTTACATTTATGTACGTTGATATAAGGCCCTTATGCCTATAAAATTTCATGGAATTCAAATCATAACTAAGTAAGTTATCGCCATTCCAATTGTATGGAATTACAAAAACAATAACACACGTTGATAGTTAATATATATCACAAACCGACTAAGGCACTCTTACTTTCTTCGGATTTTCATGAAAATTGAAGAAAAAGTGGTTTACTTGAATATGTTCAATGAGCCGAGCATTCAGAAAAATTATTTGACAAGGATCAAAATCGTGGCTATTATGTGCTTATGAACGAAACTTTGCATATTTTGGATGAATTTGCAAGATTTTTTAAACAAGTATTGGGTGAATAATTTATATCATCGATTTATGAAATCAAAAAATTTTTTTCGAACTCTAGAATGGTTACAAACCCCTTCTGTTAGCAGCTCCCCCCTATGAGTACTAATTGTAGGTACTCATCTTCAGTCATTCATTAAATTGAATCAAGTGCTAAAAGCATGTATCTAAAGCGTTGAAGTTGGGGAAAAATAATACAAAATTATTCAATCTTCGCATTTGAAACACCCACTATTTGGTTTTACGATTACTGATACCGCTAGCTGAACCAATTCTCAAAGACACCTATAATTTCTGAAATGATTTGTATGAAACAAATCCAAGCAAACCTGTAGTGTCTGAGTTGGTAAAAAGCGCATATTGTTCCATAGTAATACAGGAAAATTTAAACCGCTATAACGTTATAAATAGCCATTTGCGTACTGAATTTTATTGACTTTCAAGGTATCGTTAAGATTTTATTCAAGAAAATGTAAAATCGATAAATCATACTATTGCTAAGAAAGTTGAGTGAATTTCGACTTCTGGTGTATCTTTTCTTGTTGCACTCATAAATACCTATATTCATGACTTCTTTCAGATTTTTTGGATGAAAGGTGTCTCAGCGCGAGGGAGGGTACGCGAAAAGTTTGTATGTTTCCCCTTTCCCTGCCCCCACGGTACTGATAAGGCAATTTCTCTCGTTGAGACCTTTCTAAAGACACCTCACTCGACTACCAATGGTGAAATTTTTTTTGAAGGGTCACATTCCTATATAGGGAAACCCCCCAAACAATTTTTCCACCCGAAAACTTTCAAGAAGTCACCACTTCTGACCTTTCCACAAAGTTTCAGGGCTGTAGCTTCTATAGTTTCGAAGAAAAACTGTTGTAACATACAGATGGACGGACGGGCGGATTGACGGACAAACGGACACAGGTCGTGATTGCAATTGGGTTTTGTATTTTAGCACAAAACCATAAAAAGACCTTAGATGAAGTAGGCAAGATAAAAGCCCCGGCAACAGGCATTGCTCGTAAAACCCCAAGATGGCCGATCCTACGCAGAAGTGCTGCGGGATATCACGGAATATGTAAGTCCCGACGACACCAACACTGCCATTAAAGCAGCACGAGCAACGCGGTTGGACCACATACTGGTCGAATTCGGAGCAGGGGCTGACAATAAAGAAGTATTCTGTGACGAAGTAAAGAAAGTCCTCGGTAAAAGCGCGACTATAGCCTCGCTCGAGCTGATGGCAACGATCGGACCTGGCTGAGGTAGAAGAGGCCAGATCAAAGCGAGGGTGACACCAGAAAGTCATAGGAGGAACACATGCGAGGCTGCCACCAGAAAGTCATAGGAAGAACTCATGGCCATAATTGACTTCATCGAAAAGGACGCCGAACAATTTCCGAATAAGGGCTAAATAAGAATAGGGTGAGTTGTCTGCAGGTTACGGCGAAGAGCAACGCCTCTTCAATGCTTCAACTGGCTACGTTCACACCGCACAAGTATGCAAAAGACCTGATAGAAGTTCCCTATGGTACAAAAGCGGTGAAATGGGACATGAAATAAAAGCTTTGTGGAAATCGCTAGCAGCTTCGATGTTTTAGTGGTTACACTGTCCAACACCAACCAGAGGATATATAAAGCTCTTGAAATGTTTGAAA
Source organism: Odontomyia ornata (assembly GCA_963969285.1). NCBI lineage: Eukaryota > Metazoa > Arthropoda > Insecta > Diptera > Stratiomyidae > Odontomyia > Odontomyia ornata. The sequence continues at coordinate 195,731,817 of OZ017742.1, read as the reverse complement.
ATCAAATCGCGTCTATTCGTGAAAAATTATCAAACATTCAACATTACAATCAGGGTCAAGAGCTCGAAAAATCATCCTTATTTCAAGTGAGAACGTTGAAACTGTTGGAAAATCATGGCGCAATACTGAATAATATAGCGTTGTGATTTAGAGGCTTGAGGAACAAAAGGAATCATCGGAGATTCTGTCGGAAATGGGAAAGATTTAAGATAGACTGAACACAATAGTAGAAGGGATACAGCGATATCACCAAGATAGTACGATTCGTGGAATGTGGCATAAAAACACATCTAGTGAACCGATTCAAGGAACGTTACCAGGATAAACAACTAGTGAGCCGGAGAAATTTCTACTTACATCTGAATACGCTTCAAAATCCAATTTCGTTTATCAATTGGGATTGGAAGCAAAGAATTCAGCGGCTAAAATGTGTGAACTCAAAAAATGTCCTATGTTCCACAAACAAGCAGTAAGATTACCGAATCCTTTTCATGCAGAAAGCTCCAAATAACTGTAATGCGGCTAAAATCCAGAACATGATTGAAAATGATCTTTTAATCAAAAACTACAGGTTTGAAGTGATAACACAGTAGAGCAAACGACGGCGTTGCTTCAAGGTTTTCATTCCATCACGATGTGCCTGTTTGTTCTCCAATATGATGAAAAAAAGCGGTAGCTACTCATGGAATGATATGGTATTTAAGAAGTGGGGAACCATCAACAGCTCAACATCACCTAACACTACCTGTAATAGTCATAGTATAGTCATAGTATCTAATTCTACTAACGTTTTTTACTGTAAAGAGTGGTACAACCATAATGCACGATGTTAATTGTGAGTCACATCTTAACGTCAAGTTTTTCGCCCAACTTAATTTGACATTTCTTTGTTTCAGTGTTTGACAAATTAAGCCACGGAGAGGTGCATAATTAAGCAGCGCGTTAAGCTTGTTGAAGCCTTTTACGAAAATGGGTGTTCAAATCAAAATGCATTTCGTCCACTTCGTGATTTTTTTTGGTCAGCATAATCGACCAAATGTGTCCACAATCGGGAGAATTGTGCGCATATTTCAGCAAACCGCGTCTGTAGGAAACGTGAAATCACCTGTGCATGCTCGCCCAGTTCGTTCTGCGGAAAACATTGCTGTTGTTCGTGATAGTGTGGCAGAAGAGCCGTCAACCTCGACTCGTCAACGTGCAAAACAATCGAACATCTCACGAACATCACTGATGCGAATTTTGAATAAAAATTTGAATTTAAATGCTTACAAGGTTCCATTGACTGAAGAAGTGAAGCCTACTGACAATTTCAAGCGTTGGTCATACGCAGAATGGTTGGTTGAACAGACAGAAGTGAATGGTGCCTTAACAAAGAAAATCATCTTCAATGAAGTGCACACTTTCACCTCAGTGGGTTCGTTAACAAGCAGAATTGCTGCATTTGGGCAAATGAGAATCGACGAGTGATTGTGGAAAAGCCGATGCATCCACAAAGCGTGACTGTTTGGTGCGGTTTATGGACTGGCGGCGTCATCGGGCCGTACTTCTTCGAAAATGAGGACGGCCAAGTAGTACCGTGAATGGTGGTCGCTATTTTTTTTTTGTGGTAGGGAGGTGAAGGCAGTTACGCCCGCCGAGTCTGGCAGTGTGGGACTCCCATGGAGGATACCCTTGGACTACCCACTAAACACCTCCCCTGTCAATCTGAGAACCTAGCCTGGAACCGTTTGACACATTACTTCGGGCCAGGTCTCGTTTTGTTACGCCGTGGGGCGCCTTCAAGCTAGGGAGTCCCTTTCCTAGCGGGAGGGGAGAGGGGAAGAGGAAATGCCAGAAGAGCAATCCCCCAGCCCCAGCACCTCCGGCTGCTGCGAGTCCCTTTTATCTTTTAGGACTGCCCGAGCATAATGTGCCACCTGGTTCCATTTGTCAACTGATTCGAGGATCACCGCAACTATATTATCCGGGGTGAGCTCTCCCGTCTCCCTGTAGAGTCCCCTTCGCAGCCTGACCCATTTTGTACACGCAAAAAATGTGTGGCAGGCATTGTCCTCCTCTCCTGGGCAAAACCGACAATCGGGAGACCGTGACTTACCGATCTTGTGCAGGTAAGACTGAAAACACCCGTGCCCGCTCAAAAGCTGGGTCAGATAGAAGTCAGTCTCACCATGCCTTCGATTTAGCCACGGTCTCACATCCGGGATGAGGCGCGCAGTCCACCTTCCCTTCGTGCAATTCCTCCAAGACTGCTGCCAAGCGTTGAGCGAGCGTTGTCTCTCCTCGCGGACAACCATCTCCCTCGCATCCTCGTTTCGGCGCAGGTAAATAGTGCGGCGCTCTCTAGCAAGGAGGGCGACAGGTATCACGCCTGCAATCACTCTCACCGCCGAGTCGGATACTGTTGGATACGAAGATGCAATTCTCAGTGCTCCTCTTCTCTGTACCTGTGCCAATCGTTTTCGGTATACGTCCTTGCTGAGAGCGTCGCCCCATACCTCTGCTCCGTACAGTAGCACTGACCCTACAGCACTCATCAAGAGGCGTCTTCTTGATGGGCTGGGTCCCCCTACGTTGGCCATAAGTCGACTCAGGGCCGATATTCCCGAAGCAGCCTTCTCAGCCATTGCCCTGATTTGCTCAGAGAAACTCATCTTCGAGTCGATCAGTAGCCCCAGGTACTTCACCGCTGGCTTCGATTCGATCTGTATATCTCCAATACTGATCATCCTTACTCTAGGGATTCTCTTTTTTGTCAAGATGACCACTTCGGTTTTCTCCAGTGTTAAACTGAGCCCGCGAGCAGTCATCCAGTCCCTCACTCGGCGCATTAGCATACCTAGCCTAAGTTGCGCTTGTTCAACGGTGCGTCCGGCGACCAGAGCTGCAACATCATCCGCATAGCCAATCAAGCGCGACTCATCTGGCATCTCAAGTCTCAGTAGCCCGTCGTAAGACACGTTCCACAGGTCCGGACCAAGGATAGATCCCTGGGCAACACCCGATGTAATTTCCATCCTTCGTTGGCCCTGTGTCGTGTCGTAGAGCAGGCTTCGGTACTTTAGGTAGTTCCTCAAAAGCCGCATTAGATATTCTGGAACTTGAAAAGAGTTTTCCAGCGTGTCCAGAATATCCACCCATCTAGCGGAGTTGAAGGCATTCCTGACGTCGAGTGTCACCAACAGGACGATCCGTCGCTTGGTGCGACTATATGCCTCTGCCTTTTGGACCGCGTTCACCACCTCTGCAATCGCATCAATGGTAGAACGTCCTGCTCTAAAGCCGTACTGCCGAGGAGATAGGTCCCCAGCAGCACGAATCGCTTCAGTGAGTCTTCCCTTGATGAGTTTCTCTAGCACTTTCCCAGCCGTGTCTAGCATGCATAACGGGCGGTATGCAGACGGCGATTCGCGATTTTCCTTCCCCTTGCTGACCAGCACGAGCCTCGCCACCTTCCATCGTACCGGGAAAACCCCGTCCCGTAGGCAAGCGTTGAATGTGCTGAGCAGCAAGTCAGGACAATGGTGACAGACGAGCTGCAAAACCTCAGCTGGAACACTATCTGGACCTGGAGCCTTCCTTGCTTTCAGGGAGAGGACTGCCTCCTCCAGTTCCAGCTGTGTGAAGAGTGGGCACTCGTCTGCTGTTTCACCATGGACAGCGTCAACACGGACGGGATGGGCGGGGAAGAGTGCAGGCACTATCGCGTCCATCTTTTCCGCGTCATGTATACAAGGCTTCCGTAGGGCACCAAGTTTCCCCATGATCAGCTTGTAGCCAAGACCCCACGGATCCCTATTTACATCGTCCACGAGGTCTTGCCAGCATCGGGCCTTGCTCTTGTTAATAAGCCTGCGAAGATATTTCATGCCGGACCTGTATGCTGCTAGCCTAGTGTCTGCCTCCTCCCGTGTTCGCTTCTTTGTTCGGCGATCTCGTTTGACCACCAGTATACTGGAGGCTTACCGTGTCGGGGTCTCCGACGGGGCATGGAAGACTCGCAAGCAGCTATGATGGTACTCATAGTTGAGTTCACCAAGTCCTTGGCTGTAGGCCCTCCACTCCCTGGCGGAGCTCCCAGCAACGGTGCGCCTGCCGTAAGCGCATCAGCGAACCTCTCAACGTCCATCCTCCCAGTCCTCCATCCGAGGATTGTAGTTTGGGCATATGCACGCAGAGTGACACCGTCGTGAATCTCAACCGCTATATACTGGTGATCACTAGCCGAGTAGTCCTCTAGTACTCGCCAGTTGTGTACTCTAGGTACCAGGGACTCCGAAGCGAGTGTCACATCGGGTATGGTTCCTACGCAACCCCAGCGGCGGAAAGTAGGGGTGTTACCAGTATTTAGGACAAAAAGCGCTGTTCTGGCCGCCATGTCCAAGATTTGCTTTCCCCTTGGGTCGGATTGTGGCATACCCCATTCAATGGCTCTAGCGTTGAAGTCTCCCCCGACCAGCATGTGGCCCTCTGTGTTCGAGACAGCGTCCTCCAGGGCATCGAGTTTGGTTCGTAAAGATCGCATTGCCTCGTTAGGCGTCAGATAAACACTGAAATCTGTTATCCCTGAACACCGCACCCACACAAAACCATCCCCGCGTCCATGGCCCTGCACCTGAAGGCGGGCGCTGTCTCGAACCCAGATGGCCGAGGTACTAGATTTGTCAGGGTATCACGCTTGCGAGTCCTTGTTATGATGTTGCTCGCTCAGCAACAGGAGGTCAGCTTTCTTATCCCTCGCAAACTGCTCAAGTAGGTCCTGGGCGTTTGTGCTTCGGTGCAAATTGACCTGCAGGATACGGATCATTTGAGTATCGATTTGGCTTTAGTTAGGGCCTCCTTGAAAACCCAGCATCTCCCTGTCCCCGGCTCATGTTTGAGGTCGCCGGGTGCTAGCTTAGCATCCTTGCAAAGAATGCATTTTGCCTCGTTCGTGCACTCCTTCCTTTTGTGCCCCGTTTCACCACATTTGTAGCACAGAGATCTCCTGTCGGGTCCCCTACAGCCATACGCGGTGTGTCCGTATTCGAAGCATCTGAAGCAGCGGATAGGGATCGCTCTTCTCCGTATCCTGCAGATCACCCAACCTATCTTAATTTTGCCCTTCGCCAGGATTTGCTGGGCGTCTTTATCAGCTAGTTCGACAATAGCCATGCGTTGCCCCCTTGTGTTTTCACGTGTCAATCTTGCCTTGACTTTACTTAAGCTGGGGAACTCCCTTCTAATGGCATCCTCTACTTCAGCTTTGTCCGTGACGCAGTCGAGGTCCCTGATTTCCAGGGTGGCCATTGGTTCGAGCGAGGCAACGGTTGCCGCATCTCCAAGAACCTTTTGAACCGCGTCACGGAATGCATCTTTGTTTGTGGCCTCTGGCCCGAATTCCACCAGCAAGCCACCGGTCCGGGTTGGTCGAACTGCTTTGATGGCAGTTTTGGTGTCGTCTGGCTTGACCGCTCCTTTAATTTCACGGAGGACATCTGCGTAGGTTCGGCCCTTATTGGGTATAATAAGCAGTGCCTCTCGCAAGGGTTTGCGCCGCGGTTTGCTTTTTGTTTTCTGCGGTATATCGGGGGGTTCTTTGTTCTTTTCGTGGTTGAGCTCTTTGTCTGTTTTTTCTAGGAGTAGCTTTTTGGCCGCTTTTTCGCTGCCTTGTTTCGCACCACATGAAACTCCTCGCCTGGAGTGTCAACTTCGTTTATGATCTCGTCCTTCCTCCTTTTCTCACGGTCGCCTTCAATTGGGCTACCGGCCATTCTTTTGCTGCTGCTAGGACCCACTGATGCCTCGAGGGAGAGCGTGTCTTTTTGGTGCTTTTCGATTGCAAGCCACCTCCGCCTGTAGTGCGTTATGCGGCCAAAAAGCTCCTCCAGTTCAAGAATGCCATTCTTGACACTCTTGCCTATGTTTTTCTGCACTTCGCAGGCAGCCCTCAGTTGTTTGACGATAGTCCCCGCTTTCCGGGTAAGCCGCTCCTCTTCGGCGCGGTCAAGGGCGATTGTGTTATTTGGCGCCACCTCTTGGGAGAGCCCCCGTTTCCTAGCCCTTTTGCTTCTATCGCTTGGGTCGCGTTTGAAGTGGCGTCGGCCAACGGCAAAACTTCTCCCTCCCCCAGTCTTACACTGGCCTCTGTTGGTGTCGGAGCTTGATCCGGATTGTGTACGTCTTGCACTGGACGCTCCGGGGTGCGCATAGTCCTTCCGCTCCGGGGTGCGCATAGTCCGCCGCAATGATGCCAGGTTGCACAACGCACTCTGCCTTCTTTCGTTCGTTAGTCCGTCTGTGGTCTGTCTCCGATGATTTAACCTGTGATGTTGACTTTGACAGTGTTTCTGGGGTTTGCTGCCTCCCCCCGCAATCGGTGACTTGTTTTATCGGTGTTCTTGCCAATAGCGGTTTTTGCCTGAAAGGGTTCTCCGTGCTAGCGTCCTGTTTGCTTGTAGTTATATCTGTTACAGAAGCCAAGTTCACCACTTCTATAACATTGCAGTCGCTGGATGACGACGGCCGGGAGCCTGCTCGCTCACTACCCTCTGCCGCCGGTACTGGGGATCCGACCCCCTGCACCGTAATTTGGTTCCCCTTGTGGACCTGCATGATTTGGTTTTCTGTCTGGGTTTCCGTTCCCATAGCATTTTACGTACTGCCAGGATATATGGATAATTGATGACGCCATATATTTCGTCATGTCACAGTGAAGATCATTGACACTCAGGTATTTGTCCTGAGACTCTCCCTTCACTGCCGACCATTGTCCGCGGCTGCTTATTGGTTATTCGCAGCGAACCTTTCGAGAAAGGTCTTCCCCTATCCGCAACCCTGGGGACGCGTTTGGTTCCCCGGTCTGAGGGCACTATCGATAAATCGATAACGGTGTTCGCTATTGCGAGACGATAACGGCTTCTTGTGGCCAGAAATAGAGGTTATGGATCTGGACGATATATGGTTCCAAAAGGATGGTGCCACTTGCCACACAGCCAACGAAACAATGGCACTTTTGCGCGTGTTATCTCACGATGTGGCGATGTTAATTGGCCGCCACGATCATGTGATTTGACACCATTGGACTTCTCTGGTGATATTTAAAAGAAAAAGTGTACGTCAATAAGCCAAGAACAATTCTAGGGCTAACGGATGAGATAATTCAGCACATAAACGACATTGAACCTCAATTATGTCTCAGTCATTGAAGAAAATCGCATAGAAGTATGCCACCGTAGCCGTGGCGAGCATTTGGGCGATATTTTGTTTCACACATAATTGTCATAGATGCTTCTATTATAATAAAAAATATTGACATAATTCTATGAAAACTTTTTGTTTTATTTCCAATTAACATCGTGCGTTTTGGTTGGACCACCCTTTACTAACCATACTTTACCCACAATTTTAGCTGAACCATGCTCAACACCTAACTCATTGGCAAGTACCGATGCTATTGCACCAGCAACCCAAAACAACATTAACAATAGTAGCCTTTCACAAAATTCAACTAACTTAGAGTCGAAAACTTTGCAAAATGTCTCTAAATCGAATGGAACTCTTGCCAAGACGGGAATATCTTATAAGCCACAATCGAAATACGAAAATTTCATCCGTGGTGAGATTCAAACACCCTCTTTTTCGGGCTCAATACACCTTCCACAGTCTTCTGTCCCCAGAGATAACAATAAACTCTTTTCAGATTCGCTATGGCCACCATCCATAAAAGTCTCGATCAACTCTGGGGCGGATTTAGAAAATAGATATCGTTTATCGAGATTCAGAGACCATAAAATCTATGAATGTGTTCGACACTTTTCAGCATATATGCATAAGGCGCCAGATACGGCATGTATCGATAGAAAAACCAAGACCAGCCTCAAAGTCTAGTACAAAGAGAAGGTCTCCCTATGGATTATGATTCTCTTCGAGGTATGTATCATCGCTTTCATGAAGAACTGGGAAAAAAAAGATCTTGAATCGTATGCGTCACATGTAATCTCAAACTACATTTCCTCGTTTCAAAGGACTAGAGAACAACATAATAAATTTTTTTCGTCCCATATAAGATGCCCATTCAACAGAGCCTAAAATTGTTTTACCACAATTACAGTGGTATCTAATCTAAATTAAGCCAATTATTCCTTGACGGAAAATCTTGCCATTTTAAAATTTCATCTCTGACAGAAGCTTGGCTTAACAATACACATTGAAACGAAGAAATCTCAGACAGTGATTGGACTATCTTCAGAGACGATAGAGATTATCACAGCACTGGACAATCAAGAGGAGGTGGTGTGTTAGTTGCGGTTCACAACTCCCTTTCAGGTGAGCTCGCAAGCACCACCTCATATAAATTATTCCAGCATAAGGTAATTCATATATCAACAACAAAGATTAGCTTATATCTTGGCGTATATTACGTCCCCCCAAACTCTTCTAAATCGTCTATCATGAAGTCGTCGAAACCATTTTTTCTAAAGCTGCATCTATTAAAGAAGATGACATAATAATTATTACTGGAGACATTAATCGACCGAATTTGAAATTCGTAATGACGAAGTCGATCATCGTCTTCTCCCAATCAGTCTTCTTGACAGTCAGGACTTTAACTTGATGAGTACTTTTTATGGCAACCATCTGCAGCAAATATCTCCGACGCCTAACCAAAATAAAAATTGGTTAGACTTAATATTTACTAATGCATATGATGATGTAGTGGTCAATCCAACCGATCACTAAGAGCACATTTTTTCTAACAGTCTTCATCGCTCTGCACTTACTATTGAGATTTCCACTCCTGATATTTCTAACCCTAATTCATACAATAATTCAATTGTGTACGACTTTCGCCATGTTGTTTATGAAAGCATTAAAAAAGATCTTTGTGATCTTAATTGGATTTGTACTCTTTCGACGCTAGATCTCGAAGAGGCTTATCTTGTTTTTATCGGATAAGTCTTGACGCCGTTTAAAAGAATATACCAAATTTTAAGAAAAAAAGCTAAATTTTCGGAACCTTGACTAAATCGCGATCTTACATATTTGCGAATTCAAAGGAACAAAAATACTATAAACTGATTAAAAGAGTGTAAGCAATGCTATTCAATCAAAATATAATGAGCTTGCTAGTGAATTCAAATCAAAATCCCGAGAAGCGTGTGCATTATATGTTAATTTGGTTGGCGAAAATATCATTAAAGACCCAAAGAAATTCTTTGATTTTGTATACGTCAAGCGCAAGACTCAAAGTTATGTGTTATGTATGTTTTTTAAGGATTCTGTTTCTGACTCCCAAGAGCAAATCTGTGAGTTTTTTGCAAGTTATTTTCACGAGGTTTATTGTATCCTTGAGACCTCAAGAAATCCCGTTTCAAAACGCCATTTTCAACAACTTTGATTACAGAAGTTTCAATTTCTGAGGAAGAAATCGCTCATGCAATTGCGGGTTTGGATTCAAATAAGGGACCTAGTCTTGATCTTATTCCTTCCAGCCTTCTGATCCAGTGCAAAGAAAAATATCATGCCTTTCTCCATCATTTTCAATAAATCACTCTCTAGCGGCATCTTTCCTTTTTACAAGAAATCTTCGTACCTAATACCAATCCATAAGAAGAATGATAAACGGTGTATTCAAAATTACAGAGGCATTGCTATATTATCAGCCATTCCAAAGCTTTTTGAACAGATACTTTGCAACAAATTCTCTCTTATTATAGAACCGCGCCTTAATGAAGAGCGGCACGGGTTCCGAAAAAAATTATCTAATACCACCAATCTCCTCATTATGACATCAAATATTCTATGTGAGATGGAGAAGAGTCACCAGATTGATGTAATATATATAGATTTTAGCAAAGCATTTGTTCGTGTAAATCATGAAGTTCTGATAAATAAACTCCGTAGTTTCTGTATTACAGGCCGTTTACTCAGCTGGATATATTCATACCTTAAAGACCGCACTCAAGTTGACAAATTTTAAGGACGATTATCCAAATAAATTCATATTGTTTCCAGGGTTCCTCAACGAAGTCATTTTGGACCTCTTTTATTTAATATTTTCATATCGGACCTCTCATTAGTATTACATGATGTACCTCATCTTTTTTTATGCAGATTACCTTAAAGTTTACCACGTTATATCTTCTTTGTCGAATATGATGTTCGTTCAGCCCAAGCTTAACACTCTCTCTGATTGGTGCAACTTTCCTCAAACTTGGAAAAATGCCAGGTGATATGTTTTTCAAGAAAAAAGAGCCTTCTTTTATTTGACAATCACATCAACAACACAACATTTAGTAGAGTCGATAGCCTTGTGGACCTAGGTGTTGTTCTAGACCAAAAGCTTTGCTTTAAATTACAGTACGATGGAGTTATATCTAAGGCTAATAAAATGCGAGGTTTCACCAAAAGAAGAGCTAACGAATTCAACATAATTACTATACATCTCATTAGTGCGCCCTATTCTTGAATATGCCATCCTTATTTCCTATTTTGAAAAGATCTCATTGAGACTTTTCGAATGACACTCTACTTGACTTCTAATGGTGACAGTTTTTTTTGAGGGGGTCACCTCCCTATATAGGGAGATCCTCCTTAAACCCCTTTGAAAAATTTTTCCACCCCAAAACTTTCAAGAAGTCACCAGTTATGACCTTTCCACAAAGTTTCATTGCTGTAGCTTTAATAGTTTTGGAGAAAAAGTGCTATGACATACAGACGGAGACAGGTCATGATTTCAAAAGGGTTTTATATCCTAGTACACAACTCCAAATAAAGAGAGGAAAAATATTATATCGCCTGCCAAAACCAAACATATTTTTAGGGCCACATCGTTATGAGTGGGGACCCCCTTAACAAATTTTTAAATATGTGATAAGACCTAAACTTTTGGAAGACCACCACTTCTGACCTTTTCACAAAGTTGGAGCTTTGTAGCTTCTATAGTTTCTGAAGAAATTTCTTGTGACGTACGGACAGATGGACAGACGGGTGGAAATAAAATACGTGAAGCCAGTCGGTTTTTGTAGAATTTCATTCACAAAGCCTTATAATTATAGAAGTACATCCAATAACAAATATGTTTGAGATCGGAATTCGTTCAACTTTGCTAATAATAGTAGGATTGAGAATTTTCGTCAGTTAAACTGTATTAGTATCATTAGATTGGATAAATGCACCATTCAAGTACTTCTTTAAAATGTCCTTATATTCTTTGTTTCAACAAAATTTACAGAAGTTATGGCCATTTTAATTTCCTTCGATTACAACAATCATTCGGTTTCTTAGAAACTCCTCAAAGTAGACTGTACCCTTGTAATCTCAGCATCATCATCAGAAAGCATAATCTTCTTTTGGTGAATATTGGCTTTGGATGTCGATTGTGGGCGTCCCTTATCTTGCTTTGTTCATGATCGTTTTCGGACTACGTTACCGTAACCAATCAATTTTTCATCACTCGTTATGATTCTTTTTAGAGATGGGTCATTTGGTTACGATTCAGCAAAGAGCCGCATATGTTAACGAGTTTGGAGATGTGGATTTCCTCTGATTCGTGAGGAATCCAAACATCCAGTTTGTTCACGTAACCAAGCCGTTGCATAAGAGCAAGTAAATGGCTTAATTCGATATGTCGAGTTTCTTTGCTATCTTTCGACGCTGGTTAGTTTCGGTTAACGCCTTTATTTTGTCAGTAGTGGTTGGATGACCAGTATGTGATCCATCTTGCACATTAAAATTTCCCTAATTCCAACGAAGAGAGAGGGCAACCCTTTGATGTCTACATCAGAAGATGTATGCCCTTACGTTATGGTTTCTTCCCCTTTCAAAGGGAGAAAAGAAGACCCATTTTACAGGTAGTAGTCACTTTTTTTATTTTTCATGATAAACTAATACTACATAATTCAAAAAATAATTTCCGATTCATACATGCGATAAAATTACCAAATGTCTCGCGAAATGTAAAGAAAAGAAAAGATGTTTTTGGGTAAGCGCCATGTCGTCATCTGTCGATATCGAATTCAAATAAATGAATATAGCAATTAATTTTTTTTTGTCTGCTAAATATAAGGTGATTGGTAAATCGGTTCCAGTTGGTCTTGAAAAAATGATTAAGATTAATGTTTAAAGAGACAGCATGATGCAGTGGTATAAATATATCAAAACTTTATATAATAAAGCCAAACTGGTAACTTTCCTACATCCGCAAGCGCTCTAGGGAGTAGGTGCAGGCTGGAAAAATAACACTCATAATTTTTTTTCTAATACACTCACGCAAATATCTACAAAAATGAATAGATTTTCTTCTTCTTCTTAGCACAACAGCCCCTTTCGGGCCTTCGCTTCCTGCAAACAGCGCCTCCAACTGTCTCGGTCCATTGACCGCGTCATCCAATTCCGAAATCCGAGCAGTGATGAAGTGTCTTCGTCCACCGAGTCAGACCAGCGTTTCCTCGGTTTCCCCACTGGCCGCCGGCCTTCAGTTCTCCCAACGAATACCTTCTTGGGTATCCGTTGTTCGTCCACACGATTCATGTGTCCAGCCCATTTCAGCTTCCGCAGTCTTACAATCCTTGAGACCTCCGGTTCGTCAAAAATTTTATACAGCTCATGGTTGTATCGAATTCGCCATTGGTCCCCGTCTAGCTTCGCTCCGATGATTCGCCTCAGGACCCGTCGCTCAAAGGCGTTCAATATATTTGCGGATGCTTGGGTTAGGGTCCATGTTTCACACCCATAGCATAACACAGGTCTTATCACAGATTTGTATACTTGGAGCTTTGTTTTCCTGTGTATGCAGCTGGCCTTCAAGATCCTCAAAAATGAATAAAATATTTTATTTGCGTACTGTATTCTTCGGCGTATTTCTTCTCTTTCATTGCCCGTTTTCGTTATCTTGGCGCCTAAATACACAAATTCGCTAACATTTTCGATACTGTATTCGCCAAGAGTGATGTTTTGTGTATTTGAGGTATTTTTTCTCGACTGCGTCATAAGCTTTGTTTTATTTTCGTTGATTTGTAGCCCTACTAGTTTTGCTTCGCTGTCCAGTTTCAGGAAGAGTTCATTGGCAGTTGTTAGTGACCGTGACAGTCCGCATAGGCCACTACCTGGCCTGGATTTTAGAAATACCCTAATTTTTATTTTTTTCCCCGAGGATACTAAATAAAATAATATCGAATCTAACATTAGGCCTAGTTCCGGTCGAGACATTTTCGGCGCACAATTAACAATTTCTGGCGATTTACAATTGTGATCAATCGAGCGATCATCACCGATGCCAGACAGGGAAACTTTCTTCGCAATAACTTCACTTCGTCAACAAAAATCAAATTTGACTCAAAAGGAACAAACCAAAATAAACAGAGCAACACTTTTATGCACTTGGTTCATGTATGGTTTGAAACCAAGAGTCAACGACACATACTCGTATAGTCAAATCTGAGCAGTTTGTCCAACTATGCAAGTATGCGATGGAGTGTTTTATCTCGAGGCAATTCACCTTAGAAATATTTCAATTCTAATTCATTATTATTCAACACGAGTCAACTGTAAATCACCACAATCAGAACCATGATTACCGTCTCTAAGCACAATTCAAATTTTTGTAAATAATTCCGTTATACTCGTGTTTATGATTTCATTAAAGTTCCGTTGTATCAGTGGCGTGATAAATATCGATCATTGGATTCATTGTCGCTAGAAACTGGAGTAGATTTTGAAAAACATGCCTGCCTCAATACTGAGCGAGTACAATAAACCTTGTTGCGCTTAGTTGAGAATTGCACTTGAGAATACTTCCAGTACGGGTAACAACACCGAGGCTGCAGGCATAAACCAAAATGAATTCAACGGTTCAGCAGCAACTCCACGAGTCACCCCAAACAACCTAGCAACTAATCTGGCCCTGCCAGTGTCTGAGCAACTCGCATAACATGCAAGTTCTCCCAAAACCAGTTGGGTTAGCCTTACTATCTGTACTATCGCTAATTGTTGTGGTTAGTTCTGATGATTCGTAATTTTGTTAAATTATTGCATAGATAGTTTGGTTTTTGCGACGCTTTTGTTTGTTCGAAACGATGTTGATTTAAAGCTGAAGTTGTAGTTTCTGCAATCGATGGAGGAGCTATTGTTGTAGATGTGGTTGATGTTGATACTAACTTTAATTCCAATTGAGATGTCAATTGAAAAAAAGATATCAAGAACTAAGTAAACAGGCGTTGTGGTGGCGCTTTACATTTAAGTATGAGAGAGCTTTGACCGTCGCTACTGTTGTTTTTCGGATTATCTCTTCAGGAACTGTCATTTTCATTAATTTTAACAATTTATCGAAACACATTGTCATTAATTCCATACAAATCCGATCATCGGGATATGTGATGAAACATTCCATGCGTTATACTATGTATTTGCAATTGTGTGATTTGAGAACTACCTCCTAAATATATACTGAATGATGATAAAGTAAATCATAACGTACTGTGTAAAAAGCTAATACAACAAAGTATTTGTGGTTGTTTGCTCTCTTGGCTTATCTCATACGTAAACAATCGTTCATGTAGAGTAAGTCTCTGTGGAGTGTTATCTCACTCTTTCTATCCACAGACTGGTGTTCCTCAAGGATCCATCCTGGGCCGCTTTTATTCCTAATATACATTAACGACTTGCCCTCTTTAATAGCTGCACCATGTCTTCTTTATGCTGATGATCTTAAAGTTTTTAAAGTAATTAGATGTATTGATGATTGCATTTCCCTCCAAAATCACCTGAACGTCCTATGCAATTGGAGTGAATCAAATTTTCTTTCCCTTAATGTAGAAAAATGTCATAAAATGACTTTCTCTTTTAAACCGAACCCAATCTCATTTCCATATAGCCTACACAATGAGCCGCTATCTGTAGTGACAAAGTTCAAAGACTTAGGGGTGATCTTAGACCCGCGACTCAAGTTCGAAGAGCACATCCTCGACATCATGTCACGTGCTTCTCGGGTTTCTGGATTTTTTCACTCATGCATCTTTGGAAATATCGTGTCTCCAGTAAATTTTTATATAAGAACTGTTCGCCCTATCCTTCAGTATTGTTCCCAATTTTGGACACCGCATTATAAGTACTTAGACTCACTGCTGGAATCTGTACAACGGAAGTTCACCCGAATATTATTCTTTAAATTTAAAGTCCCGTATCAATCTTATGAAGAAAGACTTTCTTTTCTGCACCTCCCATCGTTATCATCTCGTAGACACTTTCTTGATGAATGTCTTCTATATAAGCTTCACCATCATCAGTTGCATACAAAGATAAGAGAGTTACTGACAATGCGGACATCTAATTATTCCTCTAGAAATGAAGCATCTTACCAAATTCCATTTGCAAGAACGGAATCATTTTATAACTCACCACTACTGCGTCTACCAAGAAACCACAATGCTATGGAGTTTGACCCGTACCCTCCATCTTTAGTAATTTATAAGCATAGACTTAAGAATTTAATTTTAAATACCTAGCCTAGTATATATATATATATATATATATATATATATATATATATATATATATATATATATATATATATATATATTTATATATATATATATATACATATATATATATATATATATATATATATATATATATATATATATATATATATATATATATATATATATACATATATACATATGTTGTACTTTTCATCTATATTGTTTGAACCAATCTTGTAATTGGACCTTAGTCTGTAAGTTGGTCGAAATAAATAAATAAATAAATAGTGATACTGAAAGAAAAACATCTAATTTGATCATAATATCGCATTATGTTTCCCTGGATATAATGTATATGTTTGTATGTAATAAAAAATTCAAAATATTCGATTCGATGTGAGGAAAAAGAGACCACGTTCATGTATTGAATGCATCTCTTTACCGCATCTTGATGAACATTGTTTTATGAAATATATATATGTAGTCCGCGTGGCTTAGTGGTTAGGGCACTAAGCCCGTAAGCCTTTGGCCGTTAGTCTCGTTGGCGTCAACAAGATTTAGTTCGTTGGTTCTTCGGACGGACTATAAGCCTGTTCAGTTATGGTACGTGCTGGTTTCAAATCAGCACGTATCGCAGCTGGGTGGACGGACACACGGCCAAAGCGTGATAATGACCATATCACCTTGTGGAGTGCCGATACATTAGATCATGACAATGAAATACTCTAACTATCTCTAAGCGAAGGCCCGAAAAGGGCTGTAGGGCTGCAAAGAAGAAGAAGAAAATATATATATATATATATATATATATATATATATATATATATATATATATATATATATATATATATATGTATATATATATACATATATTTATATATATATATAAATATGTATATATATGTGTATATATATATATATATATATATATATATATATATATATATATATATATATATATATATATATATATATATAATATGTATATATACTCGTGTATATATATATATATATATATATATATATATATGTATATATATATAGATATATATATATATATATATATATATATATATATATATAGATATATATATATATATATATATATATATATATATATATATATATATATATATATGTATATATATATATGTATATATATATATATATATATATATATATATATATATATATCTATATACTTCGTCCGGATATACGTACATATGCATATAAAGTGTTTTCCATTGAGGACATGACAATTTTATCTATTAATAAAACACAAATATTTGAGACATTTCGTGCGGTACGACGTCCTTTTGGCACGGGAGTGTCTAATAGTGAAAATTTGGAAAATTTCAATACTTGCCAAACGTTGCTGGTTTGTGAACTTTACTATGATGAAAATGTTGATTTTGACTTACGTTTTGACATTGACAGTTTATTAAAAAAGTTTAAGGGTGCGTTCATATAAAGATACCCCCTGTATATATATATATATATATATATATATATATATATATATATATATATATATATATATATATATATGTATATATATATATATATATATATATATATGTATATATATATATATATATATATATATATATATATATATTTATGCACAGGGGTTTCCAATGAGACGGGTTACTTTGAATAGCCCGCCATTTCGGTAGATGTCACTTTTGAAGCTGTCATTTTTTGTCATTTGGCAAATAGAAACTACGCCATTAATAAACAACACGTTGAAATTATTAAAATTCACTATAAAAATGATGACGGTTCGTAAGACTCGAAAATTTTTGGGTTGTCGTGAAGCACCTTGTCGGACCGCAATACAGAAATTGGTGAGAAAATTCGAGCTGTTGGGACAACTTAGTGATGTGAAGAATAAAACCCGTGCACGTCACTCAAGAACTGCCGAGAATATTGCTGCTGGAGCCGAAAGTGTTGAAGAAAACCCAGGTTTGTCCATTTCTCGTCGTTCTTTGGAATTAGGCTTTCCACAAACGTCATTACACCGTATTTTGTGTAATAAAGTTCAGTTAACACAAGAACTCAAGCCGGTCAATCATCAACAACAACTTCATGTCTTTTCTGATTGGGTCCTTGAAATGCATGAAAATGATCTAGAATTCCATCGAAAAATCATCTTGAGTGATGAGGTCCATTCCCACATTGGTGGCTTCGACAACAAGCAAAAATGTCGCATTAGGGGCTCGGAAAACCGTTCGATTTTGGCCATATGACTACTACGAGTCCGTTTACACCGGTTGGTTCTTTGGACCCGATTTTGCACCACTCTGGCACACATTTCGATCAAAACATTGGTAATTTCGCGTTTTTTTTTGCTATTTATGCACAGAGTGTGGGACTCCCATGCGCGACTGGACTACCCACTAAACACCTCCCCCGTCAACCTGAGAACCCAGCCTGGAACTGTTTGACACATTACTTCGGGCCAGGTCTCATTTTGTTACGCCGTGGGGCGCCTTCAAGCTGGGGAGTCCCTTTCCTAGCGGGAGGGGAGAGGGGAAGGGGAAATGCCAGAAGAGCGATCCCCCAGCCCCAGCGCCCCCGGCTGCTGTGAGTCCCTTTTATATTTTAGGACTGCCCGAGCATAATGTGCCACCTGGTTCCATTTATCAACCGATTCGAGCATCACCGCAACTTTATTATCCGGGGTGAGCTCTCCCCTCTTCCTGTAAAGTTCCCTTCTCAGCCTGACCCATTTTGTACACACAAAAAATGTGTGACAGGCATTGTCCTCCTCTCCTGGGCAAAACCGACAATTGGGCGACCGTGACTTACCGATCTTGTGCAGGTAAGACTGAAAACACCCGTGCCCGCTCAAAAGCGTTGGATGTTATCTTTGAGCTCGTCTGAAGTTGCTGGCTTGATATAGCCGCATAGAAAGAAATCCAATGGCGTTAGATCGCACGAACGAGGCGGCCATTCGACCGATAATACGTTCAGCAAATTTGCCTTTCAATAGATAGTGAGGCGTGCTGTGTGGCTAGTGCCAACATCTTGTTTAAACTACGTATCGTTGATGTGAAGTTCATCGAATTCTGGTCACAATAATCTTCCAACGTAGCACAGTAGCGCTCTCTATTGACGATAATATGACGGTCGTTTTCATCCACGAGAAAAGAAGGTCCAATCACAACTCTGGCGTGAAAACCGCACTAATTAATTTTTTTACGGATGCAACGATATCTCAAGAAGCACATGTGGGTTTGTTGCTGACCAATAACGCATATTGAGCCAAAAGCGAGCCTCATCGCTGAAGATGATTTTTCGATGAAATTAAATATATATATATATATATATATATATATATATATATATATATATATATATATATATCAGCGTATATATATATATATATATATATATATATATATATATATATATATATATATATATATATATCAGCGTATATATATATATATATATATATATATATATATATCTATATATATATATATATATATTAGCGTATATATATATAAATATATATAAGCGTATATATATATATATATATATATATAAATATATATATATATATATATATATATATATATATATATATATATATATATATATATGTATATATATATACACTACCGACAAAAAATTTGGAAGCACTTGAAATAACATTGGTTTTTGAAAAATAATAAAAGACAGAGAATTATTTTAACAGTAACGATTATGTTTTTAATTAAATCATAAACCAAACTATAAAAAAACAAAATCCTTCTTTATCAAACACTAACATAATCTATAATTGATTTTATCTATGCCTGAATAACAGCTTGGCAGATGCTAGGCATTCTTGCTAGTAATTTATTTAAATATTCGGCGTCAATTTGTTCCCAAGCTTCCTGCAGATATTGCCACAGCTGATAAGTACTCTGCGGCAAATGTTCTTTAGCTTTTCGGTCCAACTCATCCCATTATTTTTCTATTGGCGATATATCAGGTGATTGCGGGGGCCACACCATCAGTTCAAGAAAACCATTCATTTCTTGTTCCTCTAAAAAGGCTTTGCATATTCTAGCCGTGTGTTTTGGGTCATTATCTTGTTGGAACACAAATGGTTCACCCACAATGCGTGTCCCTGAAGGTAAAGTATAATCATTTAAGATTCGCAAATACTGCTCCTTTCTCATAATTCCGTCAATTTTGATAAGATCTCCGACAGCTGTTCCAGCAAAACACCCCCAGACCAAAACGTTACCACCGCGGTGTTTTACCGATGATACCAAGCAACTTTCAGATACTCGTTCATGGGGCCTGCGGCGGACAAACACTCGCCGATTAGAGCCAAAAATTTCAAATTTGAATTCATCTGTCCATAGAACACTTTTCCACTGTTCTACTGTCCAATGTTGATACTGCTTTGCCCATTCCAGTCGTTTTTTCTTGTGTATTGCCCGTAATAATGGTTTTTTACCGCTACACACCACGCAGACCAGCAGATGCAAGACGATTCTTTACTGTAGAAATTGAAACATCTTTGAATCGCGTTTTATTCAACTCCCGGGTGATATCGGGTGCTGTAAGTCGACGATTATGTTTGGAAGTGGTTGCTATAAATCTGTCTTCCACTGCAGAAGTACTTCTTGGCCGACCGCTCCGTTTTCTATCCAGCAAACTGCCAGTCTCTCGATGTTTCGAAAGGGTGTAATGAACTCCCTTAGGCGATATATTGAGTTTTTTTGCAATTTCTCTTTCGGAGTATCCTTCACTTCTTAAAATAATAATACCCGATCGTGTTTCAATTGATAATTGTTTTCCTTTTCCCATTTTAAACACAAAATAAAAGAAATTACCGATATCTTTACAAAGCACACGTTAAACAACCAGAAAATCAAAAAATATCAATTCCACAGAGTGCAACTAATGAACGACTATTTTTAATGGAGACGACAGCTGGTAATGTCAACCTGCAATAAACTTTGACGCGAGAAAAATTATTGCAGTGTGCTCAGCAAATTTAACAAAGTGACATTAAGTTATTATGATTTTTATGGGTTTTGTGATTTTCATCAATATCCTTGAATAAAGACCGCAACAATTATTCAAAATGCAGTAGAACAATTCAAAATAATTGTATTTTGAACTGAAAAATAGATTAAACCGACTATTATCGATTTATTCTAATTTTTCACAAAATTTACAGGTGCTTCCAAACTTTTTGTCGGTAGTGTATATATTGTTACGTTGGCACAATTAATGGCCCCTCTATTTTCAAACATTTAAATACTCCGACGCTGAACTTCGCTTATCCGATGCAAAAACCAACACCATCTCAACGCGGAGACGCAATCCAGTGCGCGTTGATGAAATGACGCGGCTGATGTAATCAGGCGGCTGAAGTTGAAATAACTTGGAGACGCGTTGATGAAATGACGCGGCTGATGTAATCAGGCGTCTGAAGTGGAAATAACTTGGAGACGCGTTGATGAAATGACGCGGCTGATGTAATCAGGCGGCTGAAGTGGAAATAACTTGGAGACGCGTTGATGAAATGACGCGGCTGATGTAATCAGGCGGCTGAAGTTGAAATAACTTGGAGACGCGTTGATGAAATGACGCGGCTGATGTAATCAGGCGGCTGAAGTGGAAATAACTTGGAGACGCGTTGATGAAATGACGCGGCTGATGTAATCAGGCGGCTGAAGTTGAAATAACTTGGAGACGCGTTGATGAAATGACGCGGAGGAGTTGAGTTGAGTTTGAGAGCTGATCGAAAAGAGTCGTGGTGAACGGACGTATAATTTTATGGCGTATCCCCTTTGTAGAAGAAAAAGCCCTGTGAATCCGAATTCAGAAAGTTCGTAGAAAGATAGCCTCTTTTCGTGTGTGCAACAAAGGATTTTGGTGGAATTTATATTTAGTATTTCCAAGGATTGTGAGATTGTGTAAATCATAGTCAAATTGTGTATTAATTGTTCGAGACATAGTTGTTCAAAATGGCGTATGCATATTTATTCATATACTTCATCATCGGTGACGCGGGTGTTGCCTCGGGCGGAATATAAATTTTCTAACGCATTTGCAATGTACAGCCTTGGACTTTCGTTTGGCTCCCTGAAACAGCTGATCTGTATTCGTAAGTGTCGTTTGTCTGGGCGTCGCTGGCGTCTTGTTGTTGGAGTGATTTTCGAAGTATCAGCAAGTGCACAAACATTGACATGTCTGTTCGCTGTTAACAGTGTTCGAGGAAAGCCATCGAGGTCCTCCGACATAGACTGGTCGCATGTGAGGGGATTCGGTGACGTATGTTGCTGCGGAGGGTTTGCTGCGCTTCCTTTATCAGCAATATGTACTGCCGTAATCAATATTTTGCTTATTTATTTTTTTCTCAAAAGGAGTCAGGAAGTCGTGTCTCTTGGTACAGTTCACGGACAAGCGATTTCAACCCGTCCATGATTTAACGATCAGAGTTTGGTGCTCGCATGATAATAATTGATGGAAAACAACTAAAGTTGCAAATTTGGGATACAGCAGGCCAGGAGGTATTCAGGTCAATTATCCATTCCTAATATCGGGGTGCAGCAGGAGCTCTGCTTGTGTCTGATATAACCCGTAGAGAAACATTCAACCACTTGACAACATGGCTTGCAGATGCTAGGTAACATTTCAAATTCGAATATGGTCATAATACTTGAAATCTGAAACAAAAGTGAAAACACAATCTGGCATAGAGACTTTTTATAGATAAGACAAAAATCGTTTTTAAGATGAAACCCAATATTAAACCTTTTGAGACCAAAAATAGCGGAGATTCATTGTATAAAAATGATTCTAAATTATTTAATGGGTTGATTAAATCATTTATTCTAGTTAATGGTATACTTAATTGAATTCACTGTAATTCGGATTCCAGTTTTAAGCTACATTTTAAAATTAAGTTTAATGCGTTTGACAAAGCATACATTTTTCGATAAAGAGGCTGATGAGTGAATCTGTCGATAAGCAAATAATAGGTGGAATCTGTTTAAAAATATAGTGCCGTTTTAGTTTGTATGTAATTATCTCAATTTGAAAATACTTTAAGACTCACTTGAATATTGTTAGAGCACTGATAAAACATTCCGAAAATAAATGTTCATTTTACAATCAAAACAGCCTAGAAAAATTGAAATAATGAAATAAGTTCAATGTGCTGGATTAAGCCCAGTTTTCATTTTGTTTGATTCAATTCAATTTAATTTCAGGAAGTTACCAGAATCCATGACGCACTGGTGAATATTTTAGTGTGTGTGTGTGCGCGTGTTCGACATTATGGAGTTCTTTAAAAACAAAAAAAAATCTTTCTGTCTCTCAACCCACTCCCATACGCGGTGAGCTAGCCGTGGAACCAAAAAGATCTCCTCTTCAGTCACCATCATGTGACTTTACGTGGTTCCATAGGGAAACTGTTTTTGTTTAGTCAGCAACCTTTGCTGAATACCGTTTTTTTTGCTGCGAGAGCAACTCCTCGGTTGCTATTACTACATCCATCCTGCCTTTCTTGTTAATGCATATTATGTTTTTTTTTTAATTTTTCCTGCGGAACACCATCAAGAAACATGGCGCCCCAATTTTTGGTACTAAGGCTTTCTTGTTTGGCAATTTAACCTTCATCATCTCATTTTGTGCCTTTCATCACTGATGATTATTCAGGCCTCGGTGATGCTTGGTCTGGCAGAGGAGGATTTCGGTTATTGGCTTCTTTGAGACATTCATTATTCATTTTGCTCCTCTTCTCACAGACTGACTCATCGCCTGTGTCACCTTTTTGGAACAGTACCGTTTGCCTGAGGGCTTGCTCTCGCAGCTGGCGCCCACCAACTACCGTTTTTTTTCTCGCTATCTCTCTTCTCTTTCAATTCCCGTGTGTAGTTTCGGCAGTCACTCCAGATTTTCGACCTTTTTGTTGGTTTCGAGGTGGAGTGCGAAGGATCGGCATCGTGTCAGTGTGTTCGCCTTGTAGGTTTGATTATGGCACATGACGTTGATCCGACTGATACTGCGCACAACCACATTCCCGATCCTTGAGCGGACGCTGGTCTAGAACTATCGACGTTTGTACGTTTTGAATATATATCAAGCTGAAGCAATTGTTTCGTGGAATCCACTTCTTTACTTATTGCATTCTATCCTTCTTCATCTATATCTCCAGAGGACCTCTTGCCGCTGGCCAACGAAAAGTTGTGACGCAATTGCGTTTTGAAATCGTAGCCAAGCGATCGGATAGACCTCAGGACTTCTAGTATACATATTTAGCTCAATAATTTTTCTATCGACCTCTCTTATTTTCAGTACGCAGTCTCCTTTCCTGATGTCCACGCGCGCACACACTCCTTCTAATGAAAAATCAATTGTCGTAAAGTAAAGTAAAGTAGAGTAAAGAGAAAAAGAAAATATACAAAGTTAATAAACGAAAACGAAAATTTAGTAATATTAAGAAAATTCTAGAAATAAGAAGAGAAAAAAAAAAGATTTTTTTTGTAAAATCATATGATTAAGCGAGTCTTGGGGAGATATATTTCGATGTAAATTTGTACATCTTCCTACGACTCGAGCCAAGCCAATATTGCCAATAACATCGTTCCAATAACTAGGGATCGATAATGACTTCTCCTTTTAGTCAGGAATTTGTGCCCTCGAGGCATTCTACACCACAGGGTGTCCCCTTGAATACTCGCCTAAGTAGAGACAAGACTTCCCTTGATTCCGGCGTGGCGTCCAGTCGACAGACGGACTCTAATGTCCCAGCCGATCTATTTAATGATGCCAATCCATTTTCTATCGACAAAGGAGGAAATTTTAACCTAACTCAACTACCAGTCAAATCCGAAGGAATCAAATCGTATATCGACACAGCTGAATTGTGGAATACACCGTCTCCGGTTGGTCCTTATACTGAAGACAATAGAAATGATGTACAGTTGATGGATCATGCTGCTGATACCCGAAGATTGACGCAGGCACTCGAGTCGAGTGTCGTCAGTCTCTCGAGGCAAATGAGCAGAATAGATCCACAGTCAAATTTAAATCCACCTTACATTACCACTCAAACTACGTCTGAGCCTCAAGCATCGAATTCCGCACGATATCCACAACGCTCTACTCTTCAGTCTCATCTTTCTATACCTATTTCCAAATGGGGTATTATTTTCGATGGAGGTAAATCCAGTCTCCGAGTGGATGACTTCTTATACAGAATTCAAGCAATGGCGGACACTCAGGGCGTTCCCTTGGATCTAATCGCACAGAGTTTTCATTTGTTCTTGAGGAATCCTGCTCTTAGTTGGTACTGGAAGTACCATGCCATGAGTGCGCATGCAATTAACTGGGAATCCCTAACCCAGGCGCTCAGGCACCGTTTCGCCCCTGTTGGTGTTGACATTGATGTTCGACGCCAGATTGATGCTCGCATGCAAGGCGAACGAACCTTTCGTCGACTTCTTTGATGCTCTGGAGACTATGTCGCTCCAACTCAGACAGAGCATGTCGGATTCGGACATGCAGCATCTGTTGTTCCGCAACATGACTAAACGTCTGCGCGATCATTTAGCCGGTCGGCACTTCGAGTCTGCACGTGAGTTGGTGAATTGTTGCACCTCAGTGGAGACTGTCTGGAACCTCAGCAAGCCGGAACGGCACCACATCCCTAGCCGTACCGTGCACGAGATAAAAGACCCTTATCCTGGCCATGACCGTTTCTCGTCTGATAGACATGTGGAAGCTATCCAGTCAACCGACCCCATCAATAGTCCAGAATTTCGCCTGTGCTAGAATTGCAGTGATATCGGGCACTCGTTCGCCCAATGTCGGGCCCCCGTCAAAGGTGTCTTCTGTTTACGTTGTGGTTACCCCGGCGTTCGGAAGACGAGCTGCCCTAAATGTAGGGAAGTGGGAAACTACAACAGGAGCGCCCCGGTTATGAGGGATCGTCGCGCTCCCAATTCTCGAGTCCCACCTCAACAACGCAAACCGCAGAATTGCTCTACAACAGTAGACCCAGCCACCAATGTGGATCCCGAACTGCGACACAATCACTAATTTCTGATTCCCGATCCCCTCAACAGTACGAATTCCCATGTGACCCGTACCAAGCACGCCTGCCTAGCAGATTTTGTGTGTCTGTTTCATGTCAAACCAACTCTCCCCTGAAATGTGCTTACCGGAGATACCGTAGAACTGTTAAATATTTCCGCGCTAGGCGCACATTCCGTAAATTGGCAGCAGTAGCAGTTTTATCTGATATGGATCTGAACGATCCTCGTCCTCACTGCAACATTATCGTCAAAGACCGTATGCTCACTGGTTTGATGGACAGTGGAATCAGCGTCAGTGTTCTGGGACATGGCTCCCTTGCTTTGATAAGAGACCTAGATCTCCGTCTTCATAATATCAAGACGAATATCCAGACGGCATCTGGTCAACGCGTAGCCGCGGTAGGATACGTGAATGTCCCTGTCACGTATGAGAAGGAGACTAAGCCTTTGCGGTTCCTGGTAGTCCCGTCCCTAGCCGGCGAGCTATATTTAGGCATTGATTTTTGGAGTGCTTTCCAGATCGCTCCGGTGTCGCTGAAACATGTCAGTGTGCTCCAGGAAGACCCCTCTTCAATTCCAGTCAGTGAGACCGATCTTCACCGGCTGACCTCAAACCAACAGCAGCAATTACAGGAAGTAATTGCTCTATTCCCTTCGTTCAATAAACTTGGTTTGGGAAGAACGTCACTGGTTACACACCACATTGACACCGGGACTGCTAAGCCAGTCAAACAACGGCATTATGCTGTTTCCCCTGTCGTACAGGATCTGCTGTACGAGGAACTGGACCGTATGCTCGCCCTTGGTGTGATCGGCGAGAGTCACAGTTCTTGGAGTTCCCCTGTTACATTAGTCCGTAAACCTGGAAAAGTCCGGATATGCCTTGATGCCAGGCGCGTGAACGAAGTGACCGTCAAGGACGCATATCCGTTGCCCTTGATAGACGGGCTACTCTCACGCCTAAGATCCACCAAGTTTATTACCAGTCTTGATTTAAAGGACGCCTTTTGGCAGATACCCCTCGATCCCGAATCTCAAGAGAAGACAGCCTTCACGGTGCCGGGTCGGCCTTTGTATGAATTTAAGGTCATGCCTTTCGGGTTTTGCAACGCACCCCAGACTATGTGTCGTCTAATGCACAAAGTCATCCCGCATGAGCTTGAAGACAAAATCTTCGTCTACCTGGACGATTTGCTCGTAACCAGCTCTTCATTTGAAGAACATTTGCAGCTTTTGTCTACAATAGCTAAGCTACTGAAGTCAGCTGGGCTCACGATAAACGTGGAGAAGAGCAAGTTTATCCAGCGTGAGATTAGGTACCTGGGATACATCGTTAGTGATGGTATCCTAAAGACTGATCCTTCCAAAGTCTCCAGCATCATGGATTTCCCGATTCCCAGATCTGCAAAGGACATTCGTCGTTTCATGGGAATGGCTGGATGGTACCGCCGATTTATTCATCGTTTTGCCGCAATTACCGCTCCCTTGACTGATTTGCTGAAAGGCAAATCGTCCTTCCGATGGACTGACGCTGCTCAGAACGCTTTCGACCATTTAAAACAAGCCCTTATTACAGCCCCTGTATTAGTCAACCCTGATTTCACTAAACCCTTCTTCATCCAGTGTGATGCTAGCACCACTGGCATTGGTAGCGTTCTCTTTCAAAAGAACGAAAGGGAGGAAGAGCATCCTATTGCCTTCATGTCAGCCAAACTAACGTCGGCGCAGCGAAATTATACTATCACGGAGTTGGAGTGTCTCGCCGCCGTACAGAGCGTGAAGAAATTCCGTGCTTATATTGAGGGTCTGCCCTTTACCATCACCACAGATCACGCTAGTCTGAAGTGGCTTATGAGCCAACAAGACCTTTGCGGTAGGTTAGCTCGCTGGAGTCTGAAGTTGCAAGGTTTCAACTTCAATATCGAACATGTCAAGGGCTCAGCTAACATCGTCCCCGATGCCCTTTCCCGTGCTTATGAGAGCATTAATGAGCTTTCAAGTGTTTACCTTCCCGTTCTTCCCGAACACCTACGCCTCGAGTCTATATTACCGGACTCAGCCTTCAGCCACCCCGACTATGTAGAGCAGATGTTAATCATCGCTAAAGAACCTGAACGGTTTCCAAATGTATGGGTCCGAGATGGCCGGATCTACATTAATGTGGGACGAATGTCCGATACAGATTTGGACATTCCTCGTATCAAGTTATGGGTTCCCGTGAGCCAGCAAGCTAGGCTGATTTCCGAAGCTCACGATAGGCCGGCATCGTCTCATTGTGGTGTACGTAAAACCACCGAACTACTGCAACGATATTATTACTGGCCAACTCTTCGTAAGGACGTCGCTTCTTACATTTCACGTTGCAGTACATGCAAACAGGTTAAACCCTGTAACCAGGTTTTAAGACCTCCCATGGGCCATGAGCGCTTGTCTGAACGACCTGTACAGCGCTTATTTATCGATTTTCTATGACCCTATCCACGCTCCAAAAGTGGAAATACTTACTTATTTGTAGTGCTCGACCACTACACGAAAATTGGGTGGCTCAAGCCCCTAGCAAAAGCAACCACTGAGGCAGTCCTTAAATATTTGCTAGATCTCTTTTGTACCTTCGGAGTACCAGAACTAATACACTCTGATAACGGTGCACAGTTCACTTCGAAACAGTTCACTCAATTTCTGCAAGAACATGGTGTCTCTCATATCTTAACCCCCAAATATTCACCCCAATCGAATGCCTCCGAACGTGTGAACCAATCGATCCTAGCCGCCATCCGCGCTTACATAGGTGAAGACCATTGCACGTGGGATAAATACCTGTGCGAGGCGGGCGCAGCGTTTCGAAGTACTGTTCACGAGTCCACGGGTTGTTCCCCACACTATTTAATGTTCGGATTTCAGTCCATGAGCCACGGCTCGGATTATGGGCTCCTCCGACGCCTTTCCGCGTTTGAAGATGGCGAGGTTGCGCTCAGCACCCCGCACGAGTGCCTGCGACGTATTCGCGAGCGTGTCCAGGAAAAGCTAGCTGCAGCCTATGCTAAAGGCCAGCAGCGATACAATTTACGAGCAAGAGTCCGTACCTTTACTCCAGGACAAGTGGTTTACGTCCGGAATCATGTCCTTAGTAGTGCAGCTGATAAATTCGCGGCTAAATTCGCACCCATATTTGTACCTGCCAGAGTGGTTAGACAGGTGGGTCAGGTGGCCTATGATCTCGAGTCACTTGATGGAAAGCCTTTGGGGACCTATCACGGCCAGGATATCCGGCTGTAAATATTACCAAATAGTCGGCTGTATTGTGGGTCAGGCATGTTTCTGTTTCCTTTTCGCCCTGTCTTCATACTCTGTATTTTCCTTTCTCCCCACTCTCACATTCTTTTTATTGTTGTTAATAGTGTAAATAGAACATATAGAGTTAGTTTTAGCCTTAGGTTATAGGTGTAAATAGTAGTTCGTTTGTAAGTTTTCTTTGCCGAGATCGAGGGCTGGAGGTGGAGATATGGTGTGGTACGAGGAAGGCAGCGCGGATGTTCGCTGACCGAATCAATGCCCCGATATAGTTTTTTTTCGAAGCCTACCAGTACGGCTCGATTCGGCGCAATTATTTTTTTTGTTGTTGACGGCATAGTTATAACCTTTTAGAATTAAGTTGAGGGATTATCGTATCGTTATCGTTTATCGCCCATATTAAGGGATTATATTATCGTATCGTACTATCGTATCGTATAGCATTATCGTATCGCATTATCATATCGTATAGGATTATCGTATCGTATAACATTATCGTAGCGTTTAGCCATACCGTATCGCTTAGTATTATCGTATCTTTTAGTATCAGCGTATCCTTTAGAATAGCATTATCGTATAGCCGCATCTTAGCGTTAGGTTATCGCTTGTATATAGTGTATTACAGTTTGACCTTGACTTATTGGTTAGTAGTTGGTATTGCCCGGCTTTGGGAAATGAGACCCTTCTTCAGGGTATGGGACGTCCCCACGTGTTACGTTGGCACAATTAATGGCCCCTCTATTTTCAAACATTTAAATACCCCGACGCTGAACTTCGCTTATCTGATGCAAAAACCAACACAATCTCAACGCGGAGACGCAATCCAGCGCGCGTTGATGAAATGACGCGGCTGATGTAATCAGGCGGCTGAAGTGGAAATAACTTGGAGACGCGTTGATGAAATGACGCGGCTGATGTAATCAGGCGGCTGAAGTGGAAATAACTTGGAGACGCGTTGATGAAATGACGCGGCTGATGTAATCAGGCGGCTGAAGTTGAAATAACTTGGAGACGCGTTGATGAAATGACGCGGCTGATGTAATCAGGCGGCTGAAGTTGAAATAACTTGGAGACGCGTTGATGAAATGACGCGGAGGAGTTGAGTTGAGTTTGAGAGCTGATCGAAAAGAGTCGTGGTGAACGGACGTATAATTTTATGGCGTATCCCCTTTGTAGAAGAAAAAGCCCTGTGAATCCGAATTCAGAAAGTTCGTAGAAAGATAGCCTCTTTTCGTGTGTGCAACAAAGGATTTTGGTGGAATTTATATTTAGTATTTCCAAGGATTGTGAGATTGTGTAAATCATAGTCAAATTGTGTATTAATTGTTCGAGACATAGTTGTTCAAAATGGCGTATGCATATTTATTCATATACTTCATCATCGGTGACGCGGGTGTTGCCTCGGGCGGAATATAAATTTTCTAACGCATTTGTAATGTACAGCCTTGGACTTTCGTTTGGCTCCCTGAAACAGCTGATCTGTATTCGTAAGTGTCGTTTGTCTGGGCGTCGCTGGCGTCTTGTTGTTGGAGTGATTTTCGAAGTATCAGCAAGTGCACAAACATTGACATGTCTGTTCGCTGTTAACAGTGTTCGAGGAAAGCCATCGAGGTCCTCCGACATAGACTGGTCGCATGTGAGGGGATTCGGTGACGTATGTTGCTGCGGAGGGTTTGCTGCGCTTCCTTTATCAGCAATATGTACTGCCGTAATCAATATTTTGCTTATTTATTTTTTTCTCAAAAGGAGTCAGGAAGTCGTGTCTCTTGGTACAGTTCACGGACAAGCGATTTCAACCCGTCCATGATTTAACGATCAGAGTTTGGTGCTCGCATGATAATAATTGATGGAAAACAACTAAAGTTGCAAATTTAGGATTCAGCAGGCCAGGAGGCATTCAGGTCAATTATCCATTCCTAATATCGGGGTGCAGCAGGAGCTCTGCTTGTGTCTGACATAACCCGTAGAGAAACATTCAACCACTTGACAACATGGCTTGCAGATGCTAGGTAACATTTCAAATTCGAATATGGTCATAATACTTGAAATCTGAAACAAAAGTGAAAACACAATCAGTCATAGAGACTTTTTATAGATAAGACAAAAATCTTTTTTAAGATAAAACCCAATATTAAACCTTTTGAGACCAAAAATAGCGGAGATTCATTGTATAAAAATGATTCTAAATTATTTAATGGGTTGATTAAATCATTTATTCTAGTTAATGGTATACTTAATTGAATTCACTGTAATTCGGATTCCAAATTTAAGCTACATTTTAAAATTAAGTTTAATGCGTTTGACAAAGCATACATTTTTCGATAAAGAGGCTGATGAGTGAATCTGTCGATAAGCAAATAATAGGTGGAATCTGTTTAAAAATATAGTGCCGTTTTAGTTTGTATGTAATTATCTCAATTTGAAAATACTTTAAGACTCACTTGAATATTGTTAGAGCACTGATAAAACATTCCGAAAATAAATGTTCATTTTACAATCAAAACAGCCTAGAAAAATTGAAATAATGAAATAAGTTCAATGTGCTGGATTAAGCCCAGTTTTCATTTTGTTTGATTCAATTCAATTTAATTTCAGGAAGTTACCAGAATCCATGACGCACTGGTGAATATTTTAGTGTGTGTGTGTGCGCGTGTTCGACATTATGGAGTTCTTTAAAAACAAAAAAAAATCTTTCTGTCTCTCAACCCACTCCCATACGCGGTGAGCTAGCCGTGGAACCAAAAAGATCTCCTCTTCAGTCACCATCATGTGACTTTACGTGGTTCCATAGGGAAACTGTTTTTGTTTAGTCAGCAACCTTTGCTGAATACCGTTTTTTTTGCTGCGAGAGCAACTCCTCGGTTGCTATTACTACATCCATCCTGCCTTTCTTGTTAATGCATATTATGTTTTTTTTTTAATTTTTCCTGCGGAACACCACCACATAACAATATACTGTGTCCAAACAATTAGGTGACATTTGAATTTAACCTGGAGAATTATTTTTTTTTTGAGGTTGGTACTACTGTCAGTGACACCTATGTCAAATTTACGTGTCAAAATATTCATTAGTGTTTGAGATACGCGTCGTTTTGTCAGCTGCTAAAAGTGAGTTTTTCGTTTTTGACGATGTCGAAATTTGTTGAATTTGCATTAAATTTTGTTTACGGGATAAATTTTCTGCTGCGGATACATTGAGGCTGGTGCAGAAAGCCTTTGGTGATGAGGCTATCTCTAAAAAAATGTTTACAAGTGGTATGGTGAGTTCCAAGCCGGCCGTGAACGTGTCGAAGACGAAGAGCGTCCTGGGTGACCATCAACCTCATCTCTTCTTCGATTATCGTGGTGTTGTGCATTATGAATTCATTCCGCCGGATCAAACAGTCAACAAGGAATATTATTTGAATGTTATGCGTCGTTTGCTTAACGCTTTCCGCCTAAAAA
>OZ017742.1:195684566-195692066 GCA_963969285.1 Odontomyia ornata | reverse complement strand
AAATGTTAAGTGAAGATAGTCAAGGAAATGTCAATTTCATTTCATGGTGATTTAAATTAAACCTAACACTTAAGAACAAAGATCTGTATGATATGATAACAGGTGCAAAGCCCAGACCAGCAGGTGCTGCGTCAACTGATACAGTCGCCGCTTGGTTAAAGAAAGATGTTGAGGCTCAAACATTAGTAGATTTAAATGTAAACAGCAAGATTGCGAATAAAATTGCAAATTGTAAAACTGCCAAAGATATGATGGACAAATTAGTTAGTCTACATGGTACAAAGACTGATGTAACTTTAGAAACGTTCCGAATCAAATTCTTTACCTATGAGTATGATGAAAGCAAGTCAGTTGTTGAGAACGGTATGGAGATTTTGGATCTTGTGGATGAAGTGTCAACTGCAAATGATCCTGTGAGGAAAAGTTGGATCATGACGAGGATCATGAGTGTGCTACCGCCAAAATTGGCACATTTCAGGACATCCTGGGACAACGTGACCGGAGCAGCAAAGAACGTGGAAACTCTTATGGAACGTTTGAGACTCGAGGGCGAGCGACTCAAAGAAACGACGACAAATGCAGAGGGCAGCACCAACAATGCTCCATGGCCAGACGCAGGAAACAAGGACAGTCGTCAAACAGCAAGCAAGAAAAGTCGCAGTTCGCATGCTTCAAATGTGGGAAGAAAGGTCACCTGCTCAAGGAGTGCAGAGGTAAACCGTGTGATGAATACATTGCCTACAACAAGAAGAAGTATTCATGTTATATCTGTAAGAAGAAGGGACACTTCGCAAAAGACTGAGAATCTCGAGAAGAAGCGAATAAGTCAACAAGCGGGAAACCAAATAGGAAGGCATTTTTGACCACGGCACTCTCGACGATGGACAACGACATTTCGAAAGACAAGAACACTTCATGGTATCAAGAATGTGGAGCCAGCCAACACATGATGTCTCACCGAGAGTGGTTTGTTCAGCTTTTGTCCAATGCTAAAATAAACCCGCGAGCAGTCATCCAGTCTCTCACTCGGCGCATTAGCAGACCTAGCCTAGGTTGCGCTTGTTCAACTGTGCGCCCAGCGACCAGAGCCGCAACATCATCCGCATAGCTGATCAAGCGCGACTCATCTGGTATCTCCAGTCTCCAGTAGCCCGTCGTTAGACACGCTCCACGGGTCTGGACCAAGGATAGATCCCTGGGCAACACCCGATGTCACTGCCATCCTTTGTTTTGTTTCGTGTCGAAAAGCAGGCTTCGGTTCTTCAGGTAATTCCTCAAAAGCCGCATTAGATATTCTGGAACTTGAAAAGGGTTTTCCAGCGTATCCAGAATATCCACCTATCTAGCGGAGTTGAAGGCGTTTCTGACGTCGAGTGTCAACAACAGGACGATCCAACGATTGGTATGGCTATATGCCTCTGCCTTTTGGACCGCGCTCACCACCTCTGCAATCGCATCAATGGTAGAACGTCCTGCTCTAAAGCCGTACTGCCGAGGAGACAGGTCCCCAACAGCACGAATTGCGTCAGTCAGCCTAACCTTGATGAGTTTCTCTAGCACTTTCCCAGTCGTGTCTAGCATGAATAACGGGCGGTATGCAGACGACGATTCGGGATTTCCCTTCCCCTTGTTGATCAGCACGAGTCTCGCCACCTTCCACCGTACCGGGAAACCCCCGTCCCGTAGGCAAGCGCTGCATGTGCTGAGCAGCAAGTCAGGACAATGCCGACAGACAAGCTGCAACACCTCAGCTGGAACACCATCTGGACCTGGAGTCTTCCTCGCTTCCAGTGAAAGGACTGCCTCTTCCAGTTACAGCTGTGTGAAGAGTGGACACTCGACTGCTGTTTCACCATGGACAGCGTCAACACGGACGGGATGGGCGGGGAAGAGTGCTCGCACTATCTCATTCATCTTTTTCGCATCATGAATGCAAGGCGTCAGTAGGGCACCAAGCTTCCGCAAACTAGCTTGTAGCTAAGGCCCCACAGATCTTTATTCACATTGTCCACTAGATTTTGCCAGCAGTGAGCCATGCTGTTGTTAATAAATTTGCGAAGGCATTTCCTGGCTGACTTATATGTTGCGACCCGGTTGCATGCCTCGTCACGGTTCCGTGCCCGTTGAGCCTCACGCCGAAGTTTTTGACACTTCCTTCGCTTTTCAGCGATTTCAGTCGACCCCCAGTACTGGGGACATGCCGTGCTGGGGTTTTTGACGGGGCATAGAAGCATTGCAAGCAGTCGTAATGATGCTCATAGTTGAGTTCACCACGTCTTGAGCTGCCAGTTCTTCCGCCCCTTGCGAATTGCTCTGCACCGGGGCATCTGCTGAGAGCACCTCGACGAACCTCTAGACGTTCATCCTTCTGATGGTCTATCCAATTGTAGAAAGCCGGGAGCACGCATGTCGTGAGGCAACATCGCTTATCTCAAGCAGAATACACTGTTGATCACTGGCTGAGTAGTCCTCTAATACTTTCCAGTTGTGTATCCAGCGTACTAAGGACTCCGAGGCGAATGTCACGTCCGGTATGGTTCCTTCAAAGCCAATACGGCAGAAAGTCGGCGTACTTCGTAGGATCGACTACCTTGGGGTTTCACGAGCAGTGCCTGTTGCCGGGGTCTTCGTTGGGGCTTCTTTCTCTTGTGTTTCGCATCATGTCTTTTTCTTGTTTGGCATCCATGCTAACTTTGTTTTCTGGCACTTTTTGAAGGAGTTCCTTTGCGACTTTCTTCGTTCCTTTTGTCAACACTATCTGGAACCCTTGACCTAGCGTTCCGTGCCCATCAAGTACCTCTTTTTTCCTTCTTTTATCCCGATCTCCTTTGATTGGGCTAGACGCCACTCTTTCATTGATTTTTGATGTCTTCTTGAGCCTTCTGGTCCTCTTCGGCCTGTAGTCAGCTCCTCCGGTAATGACCCCTGCGATCTAGGAGCTCCTCAAGTTCAAGGAGCCCAATCTTGACTGCATTGTTGATTTTTGGGGAGTCGCATGCAGATTGTATTCTTTTCAGAACATCTCCCGCTTATGGATTAGCCTTTCTTCTTCATGTCGCTGGGCGGAATCATACTTCGCGACCATCGATCTGGGGAGAGGTTATCGGCTTCCGTTTCCGAATACAGTATATCTGCCACATTTTCGATGGTGGTGATGAAATCACACAACGTCGCTTTGTTTATCTGGTCACTTTTGTATTTTTCTACCGTAATCTCCTCGTGGACTTCGTTATTATTTCGGGATTTACGACTTTCGCTTCGGTAGCGGTCGCAGCAGTGATCATGGAATTCGCGATGTTCATTATATCTTCTCCCACTGCTCGAACATCTGACGCATCTTGCAGAGGTTCCCGATTTTCATTTTTAAGACACTCTAGTGTTTGCATCATTTTTTTGCTGCGCAGTTTACCTTGACCTGGGACTCTGTGTTCAGCATCGTGACTTTGACCAAGCGGACTAGTTTTGGTGAGGAGCCAAGGTCAAGCATTATTTTGTACAGCGCATTGCAGCCGACACTGTCGTATGATTGCTTAAAGCCTACAAAGAGTTGGTGCTCATCGATGTTATATTCCCAGCACTTACTCAACTGAGAATATTTATTCGTTTGTAGACCATCAACTTCGAAAGTCTTCCTGATACTCTCCTATAATACTTTCATAGAACGGTTTAAATTTTCTTGCTTTGATTGTGAAGTGACACTTATAATACGTACACAGTGGAGCGATGCCTCTATAATTTTCATACCTTAACTTGTCCCCATTTTTTGTATACAGGGCATATTATACATTTTCGCCTGTTCTCTGGTAACTGTTCCTCTGACCAAATTCTGCATATTTGTCACCCCAGATAGATACTTATATGCTACCCCCGCTCTGAAGCAATTCATTTAGCTTGTGTATCTGGTACCTTGGGAAAATTGGTCGTTTTTGTTTGCAGCTCTCAGAGGTGCGGCATTGGGACTTGACCCTCATAAGAAAGTGGTCCGAATCAAAGACAGCGTAGCGGAACAAGCGCGTGTCGAGAATGGTGGTGGCTGCTCGTTATGCATGACCATCTGGGGATGCCCACGTTCTCTTATGGATGTCTCACGGTGGAAAGTGTGTGGAAGTTACTTTAAAGCCTTTACTAGTAGCGAAGTCTATCAGAAACTGGCCGCGACAGTGGGCCAGCCAGACATAGAAAAACTTGTTCTTGAAGCGAATCGCATAAATCTTTCCGTTAACGGGCTTGAAGTTGGTGATAATTTATTTCAATACTTGTATGCTGTACACAATGAATGCCACTCTGAACTCATAGTTACCTTGCAATTTTCTGCTTTTAAACACGGTGTGCGTTCGCATATCAAATGTATTTTCACAGTGCCATATGATTTCTTGCACTGCGAGAATGTTGATTCCATAGTTTTTTATTTCATCCAGTTGTCGCAGTGCACTTTAATTCAACATCCCAAGTTCCAAAAGAATATTCCTGCATACGTTGCGACAGTTGCTGCCGCTCCTCCGACGCTTTTGTCTTGGTTCCATGACAAGTAAATACTAAGTGGAGCATTGCCAGCACTTCGACTTGGCTTTTGGCCCTGGTTTATATACAATATAAATATATGTATATACTATATATATATATATATATATATATATATATATATATATATATATATATAAATATATATATATATATATATATATATATATATATAAATATATATATATATATATATATATATATATATATATGTATATATATATATATATATATATATATGTATATATCTATATATATATATATATATATATATATATATATATATATATATATATATATATATATATATATTTATATACGAGTATATGTATATATTTACATATATATATATATATATATATATATATATATATATATATATATATATATATATATATATATATATATATAAATATATATATATATATATATATATATATATATATATATATATATATATATATGTATATATATATATATATATATATATATATATATATATATATATATATATATATACAGTCTTCCACAAAAGTCAAGGTACAGAGAATCGGTAACTGCAAATTGTAATACTGAATCAATATTTTTATTTGAAAACCAAAAGTTATGAAATGGTAATAATACGAGTTCTGTTGAATTTAAGTTTTCATAAATTTAAAGGGATTCGGCAATAATGATCATTGAAGACAATAATTTTTTGTTGGCAATGTCTCTTTTCTACTCCACAAAAGTCTTGGTACAGTTGCAGAAAATGCCCTGTTATTTGTAAAAAGGGGAATCCCCCAAGTTCATATTATCAGAGTGAGTTAACAACCGTAGGCCGCTGTCTTTAATATCGCGTCCGTATTCGTGGTGTATCTTTTATTTAATAAAATTTTTAAAAAATGAGTCGAAAGGAGTTGAGTATTAAGAAGCGGGAAATAATTATTAATCTGCATTCAAATCAGAGCAAATCATATTCTGAAATAGCTGAACTAGTGTTGCGAAGTCGGTCAACCATTCAAAAAGTGATAAATCGATTTAAGAAGGAAAATAGAGTGGAAAATGTGCCCCGAACAGGTCGTCCATCTAAACTAAGTGCAAAGGACAAGAGAAAAATTTCGCGAATGGTAAAACAAGATCCATTTCTAAGCTGTAGAAAAATCTGCGATGTTCTTGGAATTAATGATAAGAAGGAGGTTAGCGCAGAAACTGTGCGTAGAGCTGTCGTAGTAGCTGGATTTTCATCTCGTACGCCTAGAAGAAAACCTCTTGTAAGTTCCATAAACGAACAAAAAAGAATAACATTTGCAAAAGCATATATTGACAAACCAATAACGTTTTGGGATAATGTTTTATTTTCGGATGAGTCTAAATTTTGTATATTTGGTGTAAATGGGCATAAGAGGGTCTGGCGAAAAGTAGGAGAAGCTTTAATCCCAAGAACACTATTAAAACAGTAAAACATGGAGGCGGTGGTGTTATGGTTTGGGGTTGCATGGCTGCTGCTGGAGTTGGAAATCTGACATTCATCGAAAATACTATGGATCAGAACTCTTATTTAGAGATTCTACGAAACAACATGAAACAAAGTGCAGCCAAATTAGGTATGCGAGAAGATTTCTTGTTTCAACAGGACAATGACCCTAAGCACACTGCGCATAAAGTTCGAATGTGGCTATTGTACAATACTCGCATGCTTGCTACACCGCCTCAAAGCCCTGATTTGAACCCTATAGAGCATCTTTGGAATGAGCTTGAGACAAAAATCCGAAAAAGAGTGATATCAAGCAAGGCGCAGCTTAAGGATGTTATATTGGAGGAGTGGGCCAGAATCAGCAGCGAATTTACTAAAAAATTGGTATATTCTATGCCTAAAAGACTGAAGTCAGTAATTCAGATGAAAGGATATCCGACAAAATATTAAGAAAAGTATAATTCAAATAACTATGCAAGACTATAATTACAATTTGTATCATTTTTCTTTAGGTGTACCATGACTTTTGTGGACTTCATTCATTGACTTTCCAACACATCATATGTAATAATATATTAAAACGACAGAATTTTCGTTTGTTTTACATGAATTTAAAGTGGAATGATTATAG
The DNA here is from genome assembly GCA_963969285.1 of Odontomyia ornata. Classification (NCBI taxonomy): domain Eukaryota; kingdom Metazoa; phylum Arthropoda; class Insecta; order Diptera; family Stratiomyidae; genus Odontomyia; species Odontomyia ornata. Next base: position 195,685,458 of record OZ017742.1, on the reverse strand, counting down.
TTGAAGTAATACCAAAAAAATTTCATCACTATAGGTTTTTTAAATAAAAATATCAAACAATTTTCATGATATTTATCACTGTACCTTGACTTTTGTGGAAGACTGTATGTATATATCTATATATATATATATATATATATATATATATATATATATATATATATATATATATATAAATATATATATATACTTATATATATATATATACACTTGTAAATATATGCATATATAAAAATATATATATATATATATATATATATATATATATATATATACATGTAAATATATGCATATATATAAATATATATATATATATATATATATATATATATATATATATATATATTTATATATATATATCTATATATATCTATATATATATATATATATATATATATATATATATATATATATATATCTATATATATATATATATATATATATATATATATATATATATATATATTTATTTATTTAAATATATTTATATGTATATATTTACATATATATATACATATGTATATAAATAAATAAATATATATATATATATATATATATATATATATATATATATATATATATATATATGTATATATATACATATATATGTATATATATATATATATATATATATATATATATATATATATATATATATATATATATATATATATGTAAATATATACATATACTCGTATATAAATATATATATATATACATATATATATATATATATATATATATATATATATATATATACATAAATATATATATATATATATATATATATATATATATATATATATATATATATATATATATACATATATATATATATATATATATATATATATATATATATATATATATATATATATATATATATATATAT